>LPNX010155488.1:533334-675043 GCA_001517045.1 Pseudotsuga menziesii
ATATCACCTTTAAAACAAATATGATTCACTTAAACACACACACACACACACACACACACACACACACACATAATCCTTGTAGTATTCATATAGATCTTCAAATGGGATCTCAATTATATTATGTGATTCACAACTACCCTCCAAATCAAAATACTTTTGATTAACTATACAATAGGAAATGAAAGCTAAGATGCCAAATCGAGGAAACCTCATATTTTGATTTTGTTGTCATATCTATTCATCAAATCATCTTTATTCCACTTTAACAACATCTCTATATAATGTGCCTATTTTTGCACCTAGACATGAATCTAGCACAAGTAGAATTTAAATGTAATTTATTTGGGATGTTAAAGTGGACGCAATTTGTGTCCATTTTAGCATCATCATGATATAAACAACCTAGTTTTGCACCTATACAATCTAGCATAAGGAGAATATAAATGTAATTTATTTGGGGTGCTAAAGTGGAGACAATAAATGTAATTGATTTGATGATAATGGCATTCACAATTATGTGATTATATGATGATGATGATGACAATGTTGTTGTTGATGATGACATTGACAATGGTAATGATGAAGATGATGATGATGATGATGATGAGATGAATGATGATGAAGTTGATGGCAATGACGATGAAGTTGACAATGATGCGATTATATGATAATGATGATGATGATGATAGTAATGACGATAATGACAATTACGATAACAATGAGAATGACATGAATGATGATGATGATGGTCCTTATAAGAAAGTGTTGGTAGAGGTAAATAAACCCAATTTCACTACAAGATCCAAGATTAAAAGGTGCTCAATCATAGTTATAAGTTATGCATGCTTAAAATTGTAACCATATCCCACTTATTATGCATGCTTTAAATGGTAAACATATCCCATATGATTTAAATGATGACAATGACGAACTAGATGACAATGACAGTGATGATGTTTTTTTATGATAATGATGATGGAAATGATGATGATGATGATCATCATCGTCATCTTTGTCATTGTCATCATGATTATCACAATAGTCATCATCATTGGCATAATCATCATTCATGTCCTCATCATTGTCATTGTCCTTGACATCATCACCATCATGATTATTAACATTTTCATCAGTTATTCATCATTACCTTTGGCATAAGAAATAGCATCTACCCAAAATATGTGATTAGTGGAAAAGGGTCATCGAAAACACACACAATTTATGCATGACAAATAACAACTTATTTTTTAAATTAATCAACATCATCATTCTCATTGTATTCATCATCATTGTCATTGTCATCATCACCATCATCATCATTCATTTCATTGCCATCATTATCATCGGCAATGTCATCATTTCCATCATCACCATCACCATCATAATCATAATCATCGTCATCATCATCATCATCATTGTTCTTCTAATTATCAACAACATTATCATCATCATCGTAACCATCCTCAATATTATAATCATTATCGTCATTGTCATCTTCAACATCTGGGTGTAAAACTGGAAGCAAAAGTGGATAAAAACATGGATGCAAAAAAGTAGGTGCATAATGGGGTGCACCAAAAATGGATGCAAAAGGCGATGCAAAAGTGGATGCAAAAAATGATGTAATCGTGGAAGCAAAACATGATGAAAAAAGTGGCGCAAAAGTGGATGCAACCATTGATATAAAATTGGATGCGAAAGTGGATGCAACAAAAGTAGATGCAAAAGTAGACGTAACACCCAATGCAAAAGTGGATGCAAAAATGGATACAATAATTAATTTAAAATTGGATGCAAAAAAAGATGGAAACATGGATGAAAAAGTTGAAGCAAAAGTGGGTTTAAAAGTAGGCACAAAAATGGGTGTGAATTGGGATGCGTCACGTGACAAAAGTGGATGCAAAAGTGGATGCAATAGTAGATGCAAAAAAAAGACGTAAACATGGATGCAAAATGGGATGCAAAAAGGGATGAAAATGTGGGTGCAAAAGTGGACGAAAAAATGGATGCAAAAGTGGACGCAAAAGTGGGTGAAACAAAACTAGATGCAAAAATAGACTCAAAACAAGATGTAAACTTTGATGCAAAACTTGGCGCACGAAGGGATGCAAAAAAAGAAGCAGAAGTGGATGCAAAAGTGGATGAAAACATGGGCATAAAAGTGGAGGAAAAAATGGACGTAAAAGGTGGTGCAACAAGAGTAGATGTACAAACTAGGTGCAAAATTAGGTGGAAAACTAGGCTCAAATCCTGTTGCAAAACCTGATGCAAAATCTGGCGCATAAGCAGGTGCAAAACTCGGTGCAAATTATGCCGTAATTTGCGCTAGATTTAGAAAAAGGACGCAAAAAACGCCTAAAATAGCACCAACCCATGAACTTGCGCCATTTTGTCCAAAAAATGAAGAAAAATACATTGAAATATGGTCTGGACGCAAAAAAGGATGCAAAAAGAGATGCTAATCACAGGGTTTTGTGGTAGTGGATCTAGGTTTTAAGAAAACCTCGATCGAGGTTTTAAGGCCGCGATCAAGGTCCTTGTGCAAAAAAATATAAAAAGAGGTTTAAACGGTAGCTCGATTGAGGGTTTAATAAACCCTCAATCGAGGGTTTAATAAAACCTCGATCGAGGGATGTTAAAACCTCGATTGAGGGCTTGAAAAACAGGGATGTTAACACCTCGATCGAGGGCTTGAAAAACTGAGAATTAGCCCTCTTACAAGAAAATCAATGTTTCTCTGTGTCTTCTAGGGGTGTAAATCCTGCCATTCATGTAACATAATAGAGCGGAGTTCGTACTGATAGATGCATCACCAAATCCTCTATCCATTGAGGTATCATGCATGCATTTTGGAATTCATATGGTTTTTTTTTAATTAGTTCTAAAACTTACACTTAGAAAACCTCACAACAACTTCGAAGCATCTCAAAGAAAAATACGCAGGGTAAAAAGTACACATCCAAAAATTTCTTAAAAATGCATAGCCCACACATCGACATGTCCTCTTCAAAAGGGTATCTTTGGTTTTTCAAGTTTTGAAAACAGTGAAAAAAAAGCTGGGATGGACACACATGTGTATAAAATGATGCTGAAATTAGATGTGGTCACTTTCGAAAAATATTAAATAATTGTATAATGTGAAATAAATTAACAAAAAATTTGCAGACCACGGTGTATTTTGTGTAGATCATGCTCATATATATATTTTTTCTAAATTATTAATGTAATATTGAGTTATTGGGGTTGGACACGAGCCACTTATTAACTTCTTCAAAATTTTAAGGTCACATAGTTCATTAAATGAGAAATTTCACACATTAAATGACATCGAAATATTTTGAAAAAAATATCATTGGGAAGCCAACATAATATTATACAATTTGTTTTTCTACTGCAAGTCAAAATTCACATGGCATATATACGTTTTGAGGGCTTCTATCTAGCACATGAGTAAAAAATCAGGTTTTCATCGCCAAATTTGGGAAAAAAGTGTTACCCACCTTCATGGAATCACCTTGCTTCAAAACATGGCTTACACTTTTATTTCATATTATGATTATGGTAGTTTGGATTTACCTTTTCCTTCACGTTTATCTTTTTCTTCATGTTTTTGGATATGTCGTCCTCGCTAGATAAACGATTTCAGACATTTTTCTTTTTAAGGGGCAACTGGTTCTTGATTCTATTTACAAAAGTCTTAATATATTTTTTAATCTAAGCTTGGTTTTCGGCCTATTTTGCAAATTGCATAGTTTACTAAACACTATGTTAGTAGGTTTCTGCTACTGCATAAGGTGATTAAACTAGTTACCCTGTATTGCTATAAATTGAGATAGAGATGCGAGATATAGATATAGATGTAGATATAGATGTAGATGTATGCATGTATTGGGAGATTAGAGGATAGACTCAGTGATTGTACTTTGATTTAATTTTTTTTAGAGAGTAATATGAATCTATGCTTAGTTGAATCTTGGTTATCCATTCATGTCTCGGCTAGTTAGCTACAATGACATATGCCCAAAGGAGGAAGGCCCCCTATTTTGGAGGATATTCTTGCCCCATTTTTTTGTTTTTTGTTTTTTTTTCTATGAGTATTTATTTTTGGTTTAGTTATTTTCTTTATGAGTTATTTTTCTTTTATAGTTAATATTTGTTTTCATTACATTTCAACAAATCTTGCGACTTACTTCTCTTTATTAGATTATTTCTATTGAATACTAGATAGATGAAACTAAAAGTAAATAATAGAGCCAAATAAATACACAATAAACACAAGGATTTTCATTGGAAAAATCACTATGGGAAACAAACATCCAGAAATGAAGACTGTGGCCAGGCTCTTTTATATAGAACACATACAAAAGAAATGGGTCTTTATGGAGTTACCCATGACTACGACTATTAGATACTGTAGGATCTCCTACCTCCTCTATTCTACTCTAATATCCATTCTTGTGTCGTTTCTCAATTATAGAACAATACAATAACATCAAAATAATGGAACCCCTTTCCTCCTAACAACCTGATATTTAACATAGCTTGATAACAGTCCAAGGTTTTTGCATGCCCCCAAATCTTGATCAGGGTTAGTGTTTTGTACTTTCAAGAATGTTCTTGGAAGTGTACATGTGACTAGCTCCACATGTGTGACAAATGAGAGTTGATGTAGAATCCACTTGGTACCATTGTGGTCAACTAGAGTGGTCAACTTGCGGGAGGCATAACTTTCTCGTACAAATTCCGATTGAGGCGATTCTTGCACTGTTGGAAAGGTATCGATGTGTAGAATATAAAATTTTGGCACTTATACATTTTGCACCAAAAAATTCCATTTAATACCTTAATATGGCCCCAAAAAATTTTGGACAATGTTTTACCCCAAATCTAAAAGGTAATATCTACCCATAACATGGGCCCTACAAGCCAATTCCTCAAATCGTTTCAGCCAAAAAGCACCAAATAGATGACAAATTATACATTGATCCATTTTAGATCACTTTGTGACTAAAATCACTTGATCAAAGCAGAGTGCTATTGTAAGAAGTATTCACGAGATATACATTATTGTATCTTGAGTTTCTATGCCTCTAATAAGTGGTTAATGGTTCAAAGTTAATTGTCCATGTGTAATATATTTTATAAGTGTTTATACTTGATGATTTGTTGTAAGAAGTATTCATGAGATATACATTATTGTATCTTGAGTTTTTGCGCCTTTAATAAGTGGTTAATGGTTCAAAGTTAATTGTCCATGTGTAATATATTTTATAAGTGTTTATAATTGATGATTTGTTGAGTACTTTCATTTCATTGGTTGAGTTAGGCTTGTTTTCAAATATAATAGTGTAGATTATGTTTAAGATAGAGCTGGTTTTAATAACAAGTGAACTAAATATGCAGATACTGTGTTAGCACTCCATAAGATTATGCATTCCAAATTGATAGTTAATGTAACATGATTTAGACATATAAATTCACTAAATTTTTTAGCACCATTGCCGGGGAAGTGTTAAAGGAATTAGGGAATAATAGTTTTTAGTTGAAGCCTGCATTTTTAAGACATAAAAAAAAAGAACATAGTTTTTTTTCTACATCATTTTGAATGTAGGGGAAGCATAGACATTAAGATGAGATTAAGAACCTATGCATCCCCTACAAAGACTTTGTAGTGGGTCACTATTCCCCCGAATTCAAATGATACTAGTTTAAATGCATGAATAGACCAAGGGATCATAAACTAAGATTTCTTAGACAGGATAGAAGGACAACTCCCATTACCTCGATCACTCCAACTACTTCATTAAGATAAGTTATAAGATCCCCACATTTACTCACCACTTGGTAGGTAGAACAATAGGGGATGATAGATAGCTAGAATTCTAGCATCTCTAAGAAGATCTATACTAGGGAGTTCAAGAGGAAAAAGACCATCAATAATTATGACAACGGGAACTATAAATTCTTCACCAAACCCCACACTTGAAGCAACATTAATTGAGGATATAGTTGATCAACTAGAACTAAAAGTCGATTTCAATCAATTCATAAAACAAGGATCTCCTCGCGTAGATTCTTAATTCATCTTTTTTGGGGAAAGAGATATGGTAAAAAATAAAGCAACAACAAATATTGAAAAAAAAAGTAACATTTAGGTTTCCCATTTTAGACCCAACAACATCTATTCATATGAAAAATATACATTGATTGGTATTGCCAAATGTTTATTATAAAAACATAATCTCTTAAAATCAATCCTTCAATTTCACATGAGGCTAGTCTAGAAGATAGAGGAATGGGACCATGGGTTTAAAGCGCCCATTTAAACCTTTATGAAGAATCCTACAAAGCACATGAAGTAACATTACTAACGCTACCTTCTCTTTCATGGAATAATCCAGATAAGCATGCATAATAATGGGGCAGATTTAAATAATATGCAAATATAAATATAGCTACCTTATAAAGTTTTTTTGATTTTCTGGTTGTTTATTATTATTATTATCATCATTATATATTTCATGTTTTAAGATTTTTTGGTTTTTATAATTTATCTTTAAACCAGAAAATAAGTGTTAAAAGATATAACGACTAAATTAAATAAACATGAAAAATATAAAACGTGTAAATGTAAAATACATTGACTAGAGTCAAAGAAATATTAATACATACTAAAGTAACTGAATACGTGAATATTTATTTTTTATATCTTAAAGTAAAAAGAGTAAATGTTAAAAAAGTGCCAAACTAAAGGGACTATGTTTTAACAATATACAGAGAGTAAAAGAAGAAGAAAAGGAAAATGTACACGCTTTAAATTACAATGACATTATTTATGAAATGACTTTACAATGATATTATTTATAAAATGATTTATCAAGAAAGTATAATTTTAAATATATTTTAATATTTTATATTTTATTAAAAGTTAAATTAAAAAAAAAATTAAAGATTCGAATAACTAGCCAAAAAATAAAAAATAAAAAAGAAGAAGTTACTTTTAAGAAAAAAATTAAAAATAAAATATATACATTTTTTTAAGAATGTCTAACCAAAAAAATCTAATTTAATTAATAAAAGATAATCTCATTTATAAACTATCTCTTCAATATTATGTGGAATCTTGAACTAGATTTGGCTCAAAATCCTAGAAGATGTTAACAAATTCATACAATTGTAAACAAGAGCCATGTTGTGGCAATGTGGTATAATCGTTTAATTGTTATTTTGGTAAAAGAATAGATATATTGATGCATACATTTCAATCCTCTTGATATAAGACAATGTTCATGTCCATTAAAAATGTTAAAGATATATATTTTTTCTTTTCATTTTTTTTATATTTCAATACCTAATATTTTCATTATAAACTCTTTACATGACAACCACTTACATGTGAAATAAAATAATGTGTCAAAATTACAGAGTAAATAAAATAACATGAAATTTTAATTTTAAATTGTTACTTATACCATGTATCATGATAGTTTTCAGTATCATGTATAATTACCTAAGATAGTTTCCAATATCGGATATAATTTTCTTTATTTAACATTAATTATAAACAAATATTTGTTGCTAGCTAATAATGTAATTAGCATGAGATCATAAATATTATAATATGCCTAGCCTTAATAAACATGTGTTAAGAGTGAGCTTTTGGCCCATTGAAATCATTTTTCTTTATAATCTATTATTAATCATCATAGAAGATTTGTTGATTCTCCAATGGCCAAATTTTTTTACATTGAGTTCCTCAATTTTAGTGATATTTTTTTTATTCCTTTCATATAAAATTATCCATAAACATTATTTGATATTCCTTCAAATATAAATTACCTCAGTTACTTGCAAGTAATAAAAAAGGGAAATCCAAATGAATCGGACAGGGTAAATACCTTATGGAATTCAATTGTGTTGACTAGTATGAAACACAAATGAAAATGTGTTTTTATTATGTAGTAAACAAAAAAAAATATTGAAAAGAAAAACAAATTGTACCTAAAATATATTTCTTACTAATAATATTCTCAAAGGCAATTTTCATTTTCCATAAATGAGATGTCATTCTTCATGGTATTGTGTCATTGTTAGCTTCTTTCTCATTAAAAAAAAATATTTTCTATAGTATGACAACTATGGTTTCTAGGGATGAAATATGTGTTCTTATCATACACCTCATTTCATAAACTTTTTAAATGTCTAAATGTTGTCATCAGACCACATAAGAAACATGCATATTTACAAAAAAAATGTTTATAAAGCTTGAAAGCCATAAAATAATGTTAATAGAACTACAAAAAATATTTGAAACATAGAATAATGATTTATAACACTTGTATTTCATTGCAAACTCAGATACTTAATTTTTGGGAGGTTTGAACTTCTTTAACTTCTTTGTAAGTTAAGATTATAAATTATTCGATCCTAATATTTATAACTCTTGTACTTAATAATTCAAACAATGTTAGAAGCACCATTCCTATAACCATTCAATGTCAAAGCAATATTTATAAGAATAATTTCTTTTAAACATATTTTATAATTATATAAATAAAAAAAATTCAAATTTCAAAACATAATTCATAGTAAAATATATAAATATTTGTATGATCCAATCCAACCATAAATGGTTCTAAAAATGTTGCTAAAATAACCAAAAAACTTTAAGCCCAAGCATAATGAAATGAATCTTTATATCCACACATAAATAGAGACATAGAAGTAATCATGTTGATTCATTAAAGTAGAATAGTACATTGTTAATTTGAAATGGTACTAGGCCATATAAATGGACTTTCGTGACATCATTAATCATACATCATAATGGGAATAATCCTTTTACTTGACTAAAGCGAGGTTATATTAAAATATCAAGGCAATTTTTGAAACTTCCAAAATGTTTTAGAAGTAAAGTATTCCTATAATGAATGCTAACAATCTAGTACACTCTCAATATTTTCACATATTAAAGCTTATCCATGGAATAATTTAATTTTCTAATATTAAAACTTCCATACAATCTAGATTGCATTGTAAATCTCCCCAAACACTCTAATTGTGGATTAAAAGGGCAAAGTATTGAAGTATATTATAGAATTCTAAAAACAAAGCCTCTGCACATAAGCACATATCAAATTCATCTAATAATATACTAGCATTTTCACCAAGAGGTGCAAAGAAACGCCGAGGGGGTAAAAATGTTGTGTCTTTTCGCAACTAAAACTTTCGTAAGAGAAATAGTTATAGGGAGAGAGTAAGATAAAAAATAGGAGACAAATAGCTTTCCGTTTTACGTGATATTTTTTTATGGAAAAGAAAAAATACGGAAATCAGACAATTGATTGTTATGAATCAATATATGTTTTCCCGATTTTGGATTTATGATGTTTGAAATATTAGAAAGGAGAAAGACGGCTCTGTTTTCCTATTGCCAATTTAAGTGGTCTATCAAATGTTAGTGTTTCTCAGGTTTTTGATTTGACGTTTCGTTGGATTTATGATTTATCTATTTTGTCGCTTTCCGAGTATTGGAAACGAGAAGTGGATTTCAGAATGATGATTTGTCATTTGTAGTTAATAATTCGTCGATATTTCCTATTCCTGATTTTCGAATTTAGGGTTTTACCATTGTTATTGATGCTTTTTGAGTCTGGTGAGGGTTTTTTTACAGTGGATATCCTATGCATCACAGTGGTGGGACTTCAGAATTTCAGAATCGAAAATGTTAATTTTTTTAATGTATTTGCACTAATTTTCTAATGTCTGAAGTTCGGAATTGGAAATCTTAACTTTTTCTTGACTTTTCCCTTGTGCTTTGGCTCCCAGCCTTCGCGATTTTGAATTCAAGGATAGGAAATATTTTAGTTTATGTAATTTGGAATATGTAGGGATTTGTGTGAAGCCACCTAAGTATTATTTTAGTATCTATTTTCTCGATTTCGGACTCGAAGTGGATCTTGGAATGCAAAATTTTGTCTGCTTTCTCTAGGGCCCGATTTTCGATATTCCGATATTGCCTACTCTCCATTTCCGATATTTCTTTTTGGCCGTTTGAGTTCGCTTATTTAATATTCAAATTTAGGGTTTTTACCATTGTTATTCATGCTTTTTGACTTTGGTGAAGGTTTTTTTACAGTGCATATGTTGTGCATTACAGCGGTCATAGTTGTAACTTTTTGAGCATTTACACCTGTAAGTTTTCGCCGTGTGATTGCTTTTTTTTTCTGGTAAATTTGAACCTAGGTTGTTTTTAGACATCGTTGCTAAAATTCAATCAAAGAAGGTATTTGCCACAAGCAGGAATACTAGATCTAAAAGTTCTCTTCAAGAGCAGAAAAACAAAGATCCTAATGCCGGTGTTTTTACTGACACCAGTGGTTATGTGTCTGAGAGCTTAATTATAGACTGGTCCAGAATTTACACTATTTTTGACAATGATGACTTCTCCTCTGTTGATCATGACCAACTTGCATACCTTCAGATACGCAATTCTCAGCTCCATCGCGTTGGTTCTAGGCCGTCATTTATGCCTTACACGGACCTTGTTATGTGGGCATTGGATCACGTAGACCCTAATGAATGAATATTTCATGATATCCATAATGTCATTATTGCTTCGTTTTATCCAGAGATTTTTGCTAGGGCTCATGCTTTACCTAATCTCAAGCAACTTCTGTTGTCAAAATTTGTCGAGGAAGGTCATGCCAATTTGAATTATGAACAAGTGGTGAAATCTTGGCTGTAAGACCCAATGTTTGATATTCATGTTTCACTTCCTGCATATCCCGTATCTTGGTTCAGGGAAGCGTTTTCCTTGTTGTGCGCTATGATTTGCAGGTTATATGGTTTACCTAGTTGTTCTTCATTCTAAGCGAAGTGGGTTCCTCTGGAGAACCATATATTGATTATAGGTCATCCGTTCAACTGGGCGCAAATTTTGTCGTATAATTTGCGTGAGGAAATTGAAAAATATGAGAGAACCCCCAACAAGCATAACCCATCTTTCTATATGTCAGGGTTTGTAATGGATGCATTTTGTGCATTGACTGCTTTCCTGACTCTAAATTGGAATTGGACTGAGAAATCTCCATCGGTTCATATATATTGCGCTGATATGTGGGACGACAATTTTATCCCTCGCGTTTATGAACTCTGTGACCTATTTCTCGGGTTAATGTACTACAATATTTTTAAATCGGATGCTCCTGCATTCTCTAAAAGTTCTATGGAAATGATTTCAACGTTTGGCGACTGGTATGTAGGACAATTTTTCTCTTACATAAGAATTTGGGGCAGTAATATAGTTCACTTGCTTCCTAGAATTGTTCCAGACTGAATGGTGCTTCAAGAATTCACATATCAGACTGTTATTGATGGCGTTTCACCCAAGTCGAGCAAAAATAAGAAGAAGAGTTGGCCAAAATTTCCTATGAATATTGGAAACCTTATGCTACAGAGCCTTGCTCATGCGTCTTCGGTGGGAAAGGATATTTCTGTTATGAAATTGGGGGAGGCATTCAAAAGAATGCATGACCCAATCAGATATTTGGCTGATCTCTTTGCTCATGAGCACTTGAAATTGCAACATGTTCATGAAAATGAACCCGATGATTCCATGTTTCGAGGAGCTATCAATTTTAAGCAGGAAATGGATAAAATTACTGATCCAGAGAGGAAGTTGATTCTGTACAAGTATCAAAAGGATCTTAAGACAAAAATTGTTGGAGAAAGAGGAGATAAACTAAAAATAAAAGAAGATCATGAGAAGACATAACAAGAAGCGAGAGAGGATGCAACAAGTTTTGTTGTTGCTCTTGTTGCTCAACCGAAGGACAAAGGGAAACATGTTCTTCAAGGCTCCTCTAGCTTCTGTATCGGAACAATGGAAGATAGATTTTAGAAAGGGCTAGAATAGGTTGTCACTGAAACAGGTTGTGAACAGCCTGAACTGGTAGAAGCACAAAAAGAGCAGACTCAATTGCCTTCGATCTCAATTGCCAAGAAAGAGTAGACTCAAGTCGAAGATGCTTCTGCAAAGAAGGTAATTTTTTTATCTTCAGGTCAGATTAAGATTGATAATATGGATGTGGAACAAGATCCTGAGGTTGTTATAACTATGTCGAATATGCAAATGCTTCCCAATATGTTAGGTTTATCATGTTCCCAGGTTAATTTTTTTGAGGTAAATTTGTCGTCAATAAATGGAGCTACTATTAGCATGCCCACTTTTTTAGTTAATTCACTCATCGATACCTGTCCTACATCACCAATTCCCTAGTTGTTTGAGGATGACCTTCCTTCTGTCTCTATGGGTATTTCTGAAAAGGAAGATTTGTTTATGTCTAGTTTTATTACATCACTCACCTTTACCTTTGTCTCAATTCCTATGGATATCGCCCCACTTAGGATAGATATTCCTATAAATTAAATAGAAACTGATTTTTTGGTTACCATCCAGCAAGAGATGAATTCATCATTAGAAGTGATAGCAGATTTTGGAGAAGATGCAATGGTATCGATGGGCAAATATTATTGGAGTAAAAAGGATAAAGCTGTGGTTAAAAGGGGATCGATGAAAACGAGACATGGGTCAGGCAAAGATGTGTCTTCCCTTGGTTAAGTTATTTGGAAGGCAAATACAAGTAATCTTCCTCAAGGAGCAGTGGACGCAGCAACTGCCATGGGAGTTTTCGCTGGAGCTAATTTTAACACAGTTTCACAATTAAGTTTGGCTTTTGGTGAAAAAGAGAAGGAATTAGAAAAGTTGAAACAGGACTTAGCAGAGGAAGAAAATAGGTATCAACAATAAATTGGTAAGTTGAAACGAGAACATGAAGAGAGAGTGGAGCAATGGAAGATGAAAGCTGAAGAAGTGAAGCACCAGCTTGAGAATGCAGAGGTTGTGAATTAGCAAGGAGCAGAGCAAATTTCTCTTGTCAATCAACAGTTGAAAGATGCTCAAGTAGGTTTGAAAGCATCGTGTTTTCTAGATATGACACCTAAGGATTTCAAACAAGTACTTTGTAAATTGCAGGAAGAGTTCCGACAGGTTGTGATAGATTTGTATACTTCTTTTGATGAGATGCAAGGGTTGTATGACAAGTTTAGCAAACATTTTGAAACTGTTGAGGATCACCATGATTGAATAAAAAAATCATCTGCTGCTTTAGAGCAAGTAACAAGTTGGAAAAATTATATTAAGGAAAGACTTGATGGCTTGCCAATTTTAAACAAGTTACAGCTGAAAAAAACTAAAGTTGCAATTCATACATGGGAGGGTGTCTGTGATTCTAGTAAAGGTTTAGTAAAATTAGGATAAATGGTTTGTGAACAAAGGTTGTCAGATTCAAAGAATTTGCTAACATATTTGAGTTTTCCTGTTTTGGATCTTATCAATGAGCCACCTTCGCACCGAGTTCATTTGGAATAAGTTCAAAAGGAGTTTGATGATTCGAAAGAGTCGATCCAACAAATCAGTCAGATGACAGTGCAAGAAATTGCGAAATGGATTGAAGCTCCTCATGCTTCAATAGCTTGGATAAAGGTGTTCATTAAACAATGGAAAAAAGTTAGACATGAGGAGATTTCTTCCAAAATTTGCAAGACCAAAATTCAGTTGAGGAGTGCTCATTTTCAGGAAGTGGATGAGATTTTGGAGCTATTTGGAAAGTGGTGTTCTGCCCTATTGGAAGCATAGAAACTATTCTCGTAACTGTGTAATCTCGTTTGAAGACAAATAGACATTGTGTTATTGGGTAGTTTGAATTTGTGTGTTTTTAACACTTTGGATATTGTTCTTTGCAATTTGATTTTGTTAAGTTTTCTAAAGTAAGTTGGAAGAAATAATATTGATTTGCATGTGTGCACATTAATTATTTGTTTTCTTTATTTGTTATATCCTGAAGTATTTTTATGTTGAAATGATTACTTAGTTTGTTTAAGTGTCATTATACAGTTATGTAGACACTTCGAAAGGTTGAATTTTGAAGATGTAACTGGAATCCCAAATATCCCAAATATGAATACCGGAAATTGGAAATCAGAAATAAATTTGTTGCAATTTCATTACTCATGATGATGGAAGTAGCACTCTCAACTTATCTTCCCATTTCTTGCCATTCTGAGGTTTGATATCACCATGGTGTGATTTTTTTCTTGGGCAGCCATGAGAGGGGAAATAATGATGTTTATGGCTGCAATTTTTGTGCAAATAAAAACTATAACTTGGAAAAGTGTTTTTCTTGACAAATTCGATAGATCCTAGATCTATTTGTGAAAAATGCACTTTTATATGTATAAAATATCTATCTGTCTCTGAAAACTACAATTTATTTAGTACTCTACATGAATGTGCAAAACTAAATAATATGAACACTGACATGTTCCTATTTGAACACATAGGATTTATGGTTATGTTCCAAAATCGAAAATCGGAAGATAGGATTTCTGGTTATGTTGCAAAAATATGGAAGTTTTGTTTTGGAGTTGTTATTGTAAAATCAGTTAAATCCTACGTTTTTTATTAATGTGAATCGTTTTTTTGTTTTGAGATTTTTTTCTGTTAGTTATTGAATTTTTTATTATTAATTGTTAAATTAATACAAGTTCATTTTCATTTAAGCTTATATCTATATTGCTAATCGCTTTTTTTTAAATCTCAATTTTTAACTAAATACAATTAATTTACCAGAATTTAATTTATATTTTTTTATAAATTTTCTTTGAATTTATTGCTATATGTTCATGAAATTGATATATTTTCCATTTAAATGAATTTATAATTAAAAATAAATAAAATAACTATTTTAGAAATTAGAATTTTTTATTTAAATTTGAAATATGAAAGCTTGAAGCTAAAGCCGAATCTGTTGGTCCCGTAGAGTCTTTTTTGATTATATAAAATTTATTTTTCTATAGCATGTATTCCATGGGGGAGGAAAAAGTTAGGTAGAAAGAATAGGAACAGATGGAATAAATTCCGACCCAATAAATTATGAGAAAATAATAGGAACATATCATGTTTCTTATTGGAAAACATAAGATCTTTATTTTGAAATTAAGAAATATCGGCAATTGGAAATAGGAGCATGCAGATGTTTGTATTTGTATTTAGGTTTTCTGGATTTTCTGGATTTTGACACCTAGCATTTTTGGAATCCAAAATGTTGAAGAGTATAACATGGTTCTTCGAAAAGATATTATTTCCCGATTCGGAAATGTCGAATATCACATTTCGGATTTTTGAGTTTTGCTTCTTGGGATTTTTTTTTTTTGCAGATTCCTAAACGTTGAATATAACAAATCAGAACATGGAGATGTTTCTTATTTGTTGTTTATGGTATATGAAGTTAATAGATTCAATAATAATAATTATTTCTATTAATAAATATGAAATTTAACTCTGGATGCGGATAATGAGAGTCAAATTGGCAAGGATGGAATTGACGGCAACAACAAACTATTGTGTAGCATAACATTTAATGTGGTTGCAACAAGTTTGATGATTATTGGATGTTGAGCTGTTTGAGATTCAAAGGTGATGAGGTGTGTTGCAACAACATTAAATGCTTTGTAGGTGAATGGATAGTAGTCGGGGGTTTTGTGGCAGAACCACGCTGTGCTTGTCATCCAAGAATATTTTCACTTATTATGCAGTAATTATGCATTAATGATGCGGGTCTTGTTGTCCTATTCTACAGTCACTAGCCATTAATGAAACGGGTCTTGCTGTGTAAACTGGCACCCTACTATGCACAACAGATAGAAGTGTCATGAAAACACACAATCCACCTGGAGAAAAAAGACGGTACCGATCAAATCCATATGAATAGACAAAATAAAGCATGAGCGTTTTCAAAATGTGTACTTAACCGATCAACTCCATGTCACATTTTTCAGCACCTAAAGTGCATGCTCCGTCCCTACCCGATTACGGGATATAAGAATCGCGAATATTAAAAAAAAAAAATTACGGGGATGTAACAAAACTAAAAATTGGCAATTACCGGTACGATTGCAGAAATACCATATGCAATGATTAATTAAATATTGTTCTTATTGTATCTCGTGATTGTACAGGACCCAAGAAGGTGACATGCAGTTGATCGGTTAAATAGTCGTTGTGAAAAAGGAGTTCATTGTTTTTGTTGGTATTATTTTTGTGTAACTTGTTTCTCTTTGGTGTTTATAATAATTTTTGTATACGCGCGATGAGTGATACAACTAATCCTATTTTCCCTTTTGCATGTTGTTCGATACGACATTAATTTGTCCTTGTCGAGGAAGTTTTGTCAGTACAGCTAAGCGACGATTTGACGCGGTTTTCATTTGAAGTGGTACAACAATACTTTGTTGCCATTAATGCGTGCGGTCCATTGTGTTGGTCTTAGCGTGATTATGAGGCTTTGTCCCTGATTTTGTTCAGCTATTTCTTGGCTGGTTGGTGGTGTCTTGTGGCACTTTTTTTTTTCGAGATTTTGTTGAAAAAACTTGCATCTTCCTTTACTGAGTTTTCTTCTGCATCTGAAACATCATATTATGTCTAAGCAGCGTGGACGGTCTCATCGTTCTGCAAGTGGTGGTGGTCGTTTTGAACGAGTGAAGTAGGTGAAAAATATAGATGGTTACAACAATGAAATTTCTCTATGAGTTTAGTCAATAATAGATGAGTGGGAAATAAGGCTTGTAAAGGACAACCTTGCTCGTGATACTGATGGTGGTATCCCAAATCACTATTGGATCATAAAAAATATGACGGGCATGCTTATGGAGGAAATGTTAGCTAGATGGAACCATACTAAGTTGGCTATTTCATAGGCTACTTCCAAATGGGTGAAATTATATATGGTGATAATGCAAACTTAATGTTATGGTCATTTGGAAAACATTAGCTCAGGGATTTGATTCCTTGGGTGATGGAGGTAGTGAGAGTGTCTCTATGGATCCATCTGCTTCAATGAATGTTGAACCTACCATCCCTTCTGCATCTACAGTGCCTGTTGGGATTCGTAGAACGATTAGTCACATTTCCAAATGAGCTCATGAGTCTGATGCTTCTGTGGGGAAAGTGAATACTTCTGTCAAGAAACTGGATAAAGCGAGCGCTGTGGACCTGAAGCCCAGTCTATTATCTTCAGATGAGGAATTCTTTGGGCCTTGTCATATAGTTGAGGAAATGCAGGACATACAGGACCCTGCTGTTACTAGCATTGGTGCTAATCCATGAGTTTTTATTTTTTATTTTTGTTTATTTGGCTTCCTTTTGTTTACATTTAAGTTTATGCTTGTTTATAGTTTTCCAGGTGTCTTGTAAGTTTTCTTTGTAGTAATTTTGTACGTATCCCCCCATGTATCACATGGGTTATTGTGGCTCTTATGACTATTTCTATAATTTTGTTTAAACTATACTCAGCTTCTCTCAATCAGTTTCCACTGCTGATTCCTCCAATGTTATAGCAAAGTTTGGTACATTCAAGACTGAGCTATTTCCAAGACAATTTACATTAATATCGTAAGCAACTATGGTTTTGAAATACATATATTTGGATTCAATGAATTGGTACTTTCTTTGTATGACCAAATAGAAATAGGAGTAGTGTACATGGTATAAAATGGCAATGTTTAAGGCAGATAAAAAGTTGTGTTGAGTATAGAGTAAGAAAAAAATGATGAAGTAGAGCTTCATAGTGTAGTAGAGAAATTTTCTATGCATATACAACCATTCGAATATTAGTTGATGGAGTATACAAGTTATGTCGACAAAGGTAGAATGGTTGATATTCTTGGACTTGTCATTTTAGTTTCATTTACATTCACGATACGAAAACAGGGGCATGTTGAAACTGTTAGGCGAACCATTGGAATTCGTTACATGTAAGACTACAGTATTGACATAACACTTTGGGGAGAGGATTTTCAAATTCAAGGAGCTGAGCTTGCCAGCGTTGGCGGTTTATCTCAAATGACGAATTTTTTGAAAGGTTGACTTGGAAGATGTAATTGGAATACCAAATATCCCAAATATGAATATCGAAAATAAATTTGTTGCAATTTCATTACTCATGATGATGGAAAACAATTGAGAAAAAGGGTAAATAAATAATGATACCCACTATGTAAGTGGCATCGAGTGGAGAATTAGAAGGCAATTCTTAATCTTCACTAATCCCATGTCCATCTAGACACTATAGGCCCTTGGTTGGACGTAGCACTCTCAACTTATCTTCCCATTTCTTACCATTTTGGGGTTTGATATCACCATGGTGTGATTTTTTTCTTCAGCAGCCATGAGAGGGGAAATAATGAGGTTTATGGCTGCAATTTTTGTGTAAATAAAAACTATAACTTGGGATTAATGTGATCTGTGATGCGCAAATATTTGATGTTTGTTGTTTAATAGATGGATTATGTGACAAATGTGTACTTTAAATAGTATGAGATGACCCGAGGCTCATAACAAGTGAGAGTGATAGTCACTTCTGACAGAAATCGACGACGCTCTTATGCCATTAAGATAATAATTGATGGTGACAGTTAGTTGTGTGATTAATATGATGATGTTATGCGAGAGAGCAGTGGCATTATTACGGCGTTAAGATATTTCATTACATTTAAGTGATTTTTCTCATCGTCCAAGAGATACGAGAATTATATACAGATGACATTCAACCCAAATATGAATATCTATATATATGATGACAGAGATATATATATTTTCTATATATATACATATATCTGAGTATATATATAGTAAATAGGAATATTGAAGGACATATGTTTTGAGTTTGCAATATCCGAAAAATTGAGAATCAGAATCACGAAGCGGCAAATTATTTTAACAAAGACATGAATATGATTACTTTAACTATTTGTTTCTGTTTCGCATAAGTTATTTCTCTGCTTTACATACTTTTTCGTGGAGAAGGTAAAAACCAAAGCAATAGTAATTTTTAGGGGTTCTGTTTTGTTTGCAAATAATATTTTTTTAGTTTTCACATTTTCATGGACGGGCCTGACAAGATTTTGTCACAGTCTATTAATGTGATCAGTGCAATCTCTACTATCACTATTAACTTGCAGCGATATATTATTTTTTTGTCTTATACGATTTCTTTAACTAATAAATAAAATAATATATTTTTACTTTGTTCTACATTCGAAATATTCAAGAACATGCCAAGCTATCTACTCACCACTGTTTTAAACTAATATGTGATAATGGTTCTTAGCTCATTGAATATAAACTCGTAAAAATTAGTATTCGTTTGTTTTTACCTTCTAAGGGAAAGAGCATGGTTTTGAAAAAACTTATGGAACACCTATTTACGAACTTAAGTCGGAAGGAGCATGTAATGAAACGGTTTTCGATATTGGAAATATCAGAAAAACCTCAATTGTATGATTTCTTTAATGTTATATACAAATGTTACTCAAAAATTGGGAAGCTAGAAAAGCTAAGATTTCTGGAGATTGTGCCACAAGAGAAAAGTTAATGTTTTTTTAATGTCATATACAAATATTACTTAAACATTTGCATTTTTTTTTTAATGTTATATACAATAATTATTTAAATATTTGCATTTTGTTTTTTTAATGTTATATACAAATGTTACTCGGAAAGCGGGAAGATGGAAATGCTAAGATTTCTGGAGATTGTGGCATATGTTAGACCACGATTTTCACTTGATCAGAATCAGCTAAAGTTAAAGTTAATCAACAATCCTTGCTTGTCATTTGGGTATATGAAATTGATTTAACTATCCTTTTTCAATTATTTATGTTGATAAATATCAAGTTTAAAGATGTTTCGAGATCAAGATTTGCGAAAGCGGAAATTCGGAATTGTATTTGAACATAGGATATTTGTATATGTTGAAAAATTGAAAAATGGGGACATAACATGTTTGTTATTTTCACATGTAATATTGTGGGAATTTGAAATGTTGGTTATTTGAAGACATAGGACATAGGATTCTGTAATTCTAAATGTCATAAAATCGGAAAATATGGTGTTCCTTATTGGGAAATTGTAAAGTATTTCAAACATTTTAAATGAAAAATTATAACTTCCTTAAATAAAGTATTTCAAATTCATATGGAAATAACGAAACATATTTTAACAATGTAAAATATGTTGTCGTTGTTTGGAAAGTTTTCAAAAATAAAGTTTTAAAGAGCAATATTATCGAAATTTGAAAAGAACAAAATGTTAAATGCGAATATTAAAGTTTTGATTTCCGATTTTAAATTCCAAAAGATCCTCGCTTTGGATTTCCAACATTTAGCATTTGTTCAAATAAATAAGTACGCATGTACCGATTTTTGACATCTGATGCTAAGCACAAGTCCAAGTCCAAAAATCCTATGTCATATGTTTTCATTAAGAAACACCATATGGTCCCATTTCAGATTTTGGAGTTTCGATTTCCCATTTTAAATTTCGCAAGATCCTCGTTTTTTATTTCCGACATTTAGCAAAATCCCAATATTCCAATTTCGGATTTACACATTGAAACAATTTTTTTTTATACAAAATGATAATGATAAAGTTCCAAGTCTAAAGAATGTCTTAGCAGTCTACAAGACTTAATGATGAAAAGAGCCCGGGGGAAAGATGTTGAGTTGGGGAATTCGAATGTAGACAAATCTGCATCTGTCAGAAGGAGCAAAGCATTTCATATCATGTTTAAAAAGACAAGTCCATGTTCCTATTGCAAATTTTCGACATTTTGGAATCATAAATCTATTTTCTATGTTTTACAATAAGGAATATGCTATCTTCCAATTTCTGATTTTGCAACAAACACAGAAATCCTGTGTTGAAATAGGGACAAGTCGAGTTCTTATTTCTGAAGATATAGGCTATAGTATTTATGATATTCGACAAATGTCTCGATATTATGTTTTTCCACAATTGAAATTTTCTGACTTAGCTTGAGTTAGCTTCGGAGAGTCGAAATTACATTTTGAGGATGAACATATATGTCGCTCTATGTTGTTCTGATTTCCTATTTTTCAACATGTCGGATTCCCAAAATCCTATGTCCTATGTTTTCCAATAAGGAGCGCCCTATGTTCCAATTTTAGATTCCCCAATTTTTTAATTTTTCGACATTTGGCATATCGAAAGTTTTTTATTTTGAATTAAAGAAATTTCAAAGTTGCTATTTTTTATTTTCAACGTTCGACTATAGGAAACTGAAAAATATCGATTTTGTTAAAGTGGTTTGGTGTTTCAGGTTTTATTCTCACTGTTCGTATTATTATCACATAATTTCTTGCTACGCTAAGTCGATCATTATTCTAAACTCGGTCTGCGTTATTTTTGATTGGTCTGCGTCTAAATTTGGTGAGGGTTTTTGCCTGTAAATTGGTATAATTTGTGGACGCTGATGTTATTGTGCATGAATGAAACCGATTTTACATATCTTTTTGAATTATGCAAACTTGGTTTCATGTTATATACTAAATAAAAAATAGGATAATAACAATCTTTAAATAATATTTACATATAATTTAAATTTTAACAAAAACTTGAGTCTCCGGTTTTCGATACCCTAAATATCGAAAATTGGAAATCATGTATAAGTAATATCTTAACCATTAAAAATTGATTTTCATTGGATCAATAGACACTATGAGGTAGGTTCTTGGAGCTAGGGTTTGGCTGGTGCGTTGGGCTCTGACGGCCCTCATGTGGGCGCTCTATGGCTAGGCAGAATCGACCCTCTGACGTAGGTGGCTCTTCCCCTCTAGGCGATCTGGTGCCGTGCATTTTGACCCTCATGGGCGTCATCCTTGGTGCCCCTCTGGGCGGTGGCCGTAAGCATGCCCGTCGATGTTGAGGGGCCCCCTCTGGGCCCCAGTGTTGATCTTCTTGCCTTTAGAGCATTAATCGCAAGAAGATCCAAGTGTCTGCCCCCTTCTGCGATCCCCAAATTTGTTAAGAGCCTGGATGAGGTTCCTACCATTGATCTACCCCAGTTGCACCCCATGCAAGTGGCCATATCCCTTGCAGATTATGCTTTAGTGTGCCAGTTCACAGGTCTTTGGCCTTCTCCTAAGACCACAGAAAACTGGATTCAAAAAAATTGGAGACCCCTTATCTCGAATAGTGTCACATGCTACACCGTCGGAAGGGGGTTTTTTCTCTTCGAATTCATTGCTAAAGAAGATCGAGATCTGATTTTTTGAAGTGGACCATACTTCATGGGCCCTCAGGGATTATACTTGAAAAGATGGAATCCTGACTTTGATCCTGCCATCAATGTCCCTAAAGCAGTCCCGGTCTGGGTTCGCCTTCCCAATCTCCCGATCCACTGCTGGACTATCTCCTCCATGCAAGCCAATGGTAACAAGCTTGGTAAGTACATTGACAAAACTCATCCTAAAGACAATTAATCTTATGCCTGTATCTGTGTATAAGTAGATCTAGAATTAGGGATTCCTGAAGCAATCAAACTAGTTATCAGGGAATGGCACCATTATAAAAAACTGGACTATGAACAACTACAATTTAAATTCTGCCACTGTCACAAATACGGCCACTTCCAAAAAATCTGTCCTAAGAAACCCATAGACACTGAAAAAGATCAAGAAGAAGGATGGATCCAGGAAAAATGAACTAAACCTAATCTAAGGCAGCCTCCAAAAAAAGCCAAAAAATCCTCAGGACCTGATAAGACTTTGGCTACACCCTCCATCCCTGCCCCTAATCGAACCCCTGCTGCAAGTGTTGGATTACCAAGGTTGTTCAAAAGAGAGCTTGACAATTACCAAGAAGCCTCATGCAGTCTCATTAACTATAACAAAAGCCAAATAATCTCCTGGAATTGTAACCCCAGAGACCTTGTCGACATTAGCAGAATTCTTGGAATCAAAGGGAGCTCCCAGTGGGTCGATTTCAAATACCTTGGGGTCCCCATTTTTAAAGTCGCCCTGAAAGCATCGTCCTGGCTTCCCCTCATTGATAAAATTAAGAATAGGATAAATACCTGGGGAGCTACCTGGTTGAACCCAGCAGGCAAAGTCATCCTTATCAAGTCAGTTCTCTCCAGCATTATGATCTATCAGAGCTCCATCCTTTTGGCTCCCAAAGGCATTCTAAATCGCACCGAGTCCCTTCTCAAAAATTTCCTTTGGAAATGAGGAAAGCACAACGAAAAGAAGCTCCACTTGGTCAGTTGGGAGATAGCCACCAAACCCTGGCTCAATGGGGGACTACAGATCCAAAACCTAGCCCTCCAGAATATCGCTTTGGGCGCTAAATAGCTCTGGAACATCATTTCTGGCAAATCCTCGTGGTGCAAAGCAACCCTCTGGAAAAAATACTTCTCTAATAGTCGTCTTCGTTGCCTTGATCACCCTCCTACCACCAGAAGAGGCTTCACCATCCTCCCCATTATCCTTAAAGCCCTCCCCTTATTTTCACCCCAGTTAACTTGGATCCCTGGGAATGGAAAACAAATTAAGATTTGGGGGGACTCTATCATGGGAGCCCCCCCTCTGGATCAGTCCTGCAATTTGGAAAACCTAAAAGACCATTTGCTTAGTTGTAACATCACTACCATTTGGGATATCTTGGTTTGGAACCAGGATGGATCCTGAAAGGATTGGAATATCCCTTTCCCTCCTAAAATGACCGACGCTAAGAGGCAGATCCTTCGAATGTTAAAAGGGAAATCCCTTGAAGCCAACTCTGTCAGAGATTCCAGAGGGTAGGGCAATAGATTGGGTATCTATACCACTTCAGCTGGCTACCATCTCCTTGCAGGCATTGCGAATACTAAGAACTCTGCTCTTTCGAAGAGTATCTGGGCTGTCAAAAGCCTCCCTAAAATCGATTTCTTCACTTGGATGGTTCTCCATAACAAAATTCTCACCAGTGCTAATCTTCAGAAAAAAGGGTGGGAAGGTCCCACGCAATGCCCCTTTTTACTCTCCCAAGAAGAAAACACAGAGCACATTCTCATTTCCTGTGATTATGCCAAAAGAGTTTGGAAAGCATCCCTCCCAGGGCAGGTGGATATCCCTTCAAGAAATCCCTAAGCCATCTTTCTCCATTGGGCCTCCAAAGCTCCCTTCAGTCTTAAGTCAAAAAGTTCCAAAGAAAGTTGGATGGCGCTCCCCAAGATAGTTATTTGGAAAATTTGGTTGGAAAGAAACTCTCGTATTTTCAGATTGAGAAATGAAAGGGCTGATCAGGTGGCAACCAAAATCCTTGGTCTGCTAGGAGAACGTCTCTCAAATATTTGGAGCGAGCCTTGCCGCCAACCTTGTTTCTGATGCTTGGCTCAGCAAGCTCGCCCCCAAGCCTCCCCCGACCCCCCCCGTCCCAAAAAAGAAACCTTGGGAAATAAGGATGGATAATCCTAAACTCAATTCGTGGCTCCACTCTGTTAACAAGAGATATATGTTTACCGACGGTGCTTCCAAAGGAAAGCCCAGGGCAGTAAAGGGGGCGGAGTTTTTTTCACTCCAGACAGAGCAATGGAGTTTAAGTTCGCTTGGGGGATAGGCATCAACACCAACAATATGGCTGAAGCCTTGGCTCTATGGCAAGGATTAAGGATAGCCAAGGCTTTGGGAATCTCCGAGCTAATCGTCGTTGGAGATTCCAGGATTGTTATCCGTGCTCTTGCTGAAAAACTTATGCCAACTCATATGGCTTTGAGGCATCTCATCCAGAAGATCATGGCACAAGCCTCCCTATTCAAAAAAATTGATTCCTATCATGTGTTGAGGGATTAAACTCCATTTCTGATCTAGAGGCCAACAAAGGCGCTTCCCTAAGCCTCGGGGAGCTAATTCTTAATGGCCAAGGTTCCTACTGCCCTTCTCCATAGGACTAGAGGCTTATCGCGGGCTCCCCCTCCGTGGGCCCCTCTCCTTTATTCCTCTGTGTGCTTGCAGGCCACATGGACTTATGGTGCATGGAGTTCACATGGCCAAGTGATATCGTGCATAAATGGTTTTCTCGGATTGTCTCATCACCTGCTACGAAGACACTTGAAACCTCAGCGCTCCCTCCCACGTCTTAATGTCTACAGGACAGGTGACCTCAGGATTTATCATCGTTCGTCGTTGAGGGCATTCACTGGTTTAATGGTGTTCATTGATTTGGGGCTCCCGCATGAGGTGAATTCAGAAGAAGTCTTGTCAAAGGAGGTTGTAGCGACTATTTTTATGGGTGTAATTACCAATCGAGCATACGAAAGTTTGATGACCTCTGGTATGTAGGTCACATCGAATCAAGTTCACTCGAGCATCTACCTAATTTTTTGTGTGTGGGATCTTGAGGTGACGCCAAGCTAATGGATATAAAGAAGTGGAAGGTAGAGGGTCGAAGCATGTAGGTTGTTGTGTTGCTTATTCAAGAGATTTGTCATCGGGTTGCTGGGAGACTGCTATTACTCAAGATGGAAGCGGGGTCCTCTTCCGCGGTTGTGCCTATTCCAAATTCGGTGGACACTAAGCTAAGGTAAGTAAAGCACGAGCTCAAACCACTACAAACCCAAGTGAATGCTATCGACTATGAGGGCATGAGGAGACTTGAACACGTGAACAAGGATTTGGTATTCCTTCGAAAGAAGCTCAAATAGAAGGTCAAGTGCACTAAAAATTCACTCACCAGGTAGATTGTGGAGCTGGAAATCAAGGTAGACAAGCTCGTTCTCAAACTTTTCAAGCATGAAGCAGCCGGTAATGATATGTCCTCTAGCTCGGATGGATAAATTTTGCTTGCGTGCTCGGGTTTGCCATCCTACTTGCTTTTGACTCTCTTCCTTCCTTCATAGTTTTAGTTTCTATGTTTATCAGCTTTTAGGTAGTTTGTTAAATATGATACTCAGTTATAAACTCTGTTAAGGATCCAGACTCTAGACTGTTTGATTGCCGCTTCCTCAAGGGCGTTTTTTGATGGCTAAACTACCTTTGTCGCTTCTTAAGGGCACCTATGGCTACTCTGGTTTCTTTGTGTTTTGGTTTTCATATGCTGCTTCTCTGAGGGCTATTTTGTATCCTGGAACCTTTTGGTGGTTACACCACCCTCATTATAATATAACCGCTTTTGTCTAAAAATAAATAAATCTTAACCATTAAACCTATGATTCCGAAATCCAAAATATCCACCTTATTAAAACTAAAATATTTAATAGTTAAGATAAGTAATATCGAAAATCGGATACAATATTAAAATCAGAAATTGGGTATAAGTAATATGTTAACCATTAAAATCTCTACTTTTCTCTTGTGCCACAATCTCCCGAAATCTTTGATTTTCGAGCTTCCCGATTTCTGAGTAACATTTGTATATAACATTAAAGAAAAAAAATGCAAATATTTAAATAATATTTGTATTTAACATTAAAAAAACAAAAGAAAATACAAATGTTTAAGTAATATTTGTATATAACATTAAAAAAAATTAACCTATGCTTTACAATAAAGAACTTATACATACGTTACATTATGTACAATGTTGCATGAACATTGGGTAGTTTTTATTATAGTTCCTTGTTTTAGTTTTCCATTTTCAAATTTGCAATTTACAATTTGCGAATAAGGAACACTTTATTTTTTCCAATACGGAACATGATATGAGAAATCGGAAAACCTTAAGTTCACGTTTAATTTTAACTGTTATAGTTCCTATTTCGTATTATAGTTATTTCTTTTAGTGGTCCATTTTCTACAAGATTATTATATATAACTGGAAGCAGTAGCTTTTCCATTTAAACCAAGTGAACTTATTCAACTCATCATATATTTGGTTTCAAATCGGTATCTCTGACGGCATTCACAAGTATGAATATATTTTTGAAATTTTTTTTCATATGTTTTTCAATAATGGACATATACAAAAATCTTGTGTGTTCAAAGAGGAACATGTTGATGTTCCTATTCCGAATCTTTGATACTTCGTATTTATGAGATTTTGGAATTCAAAATTTTTCGCTTAAGTTATTCCTCCTCTAAGTTCATTTCTATTTTAAATTTGCTCTGTGTTATTTTTCATCGGTCTCTTTGTAAATTTGGCGGAAATTTGGTGTCTAAACTTGGTTTCATTCTGTATATCAACGTGCTAAGCTTTAAACAACAGTTATTAATTGACCAGTACTGGAGAACGATAACGAAAAATATATTAGCAAAAATTTGTAGTAGGACCTTGGAGATTTAGGCTAAGTTCATTACCTAAAACAAGTAAATGAAGAACTAAGTAGACATAGGTTATTATTTATATATAAATATAATTTCGGAAATTGGGGAATCGAAAATTGGAACATAGTTTGTTCCTTATTAGAAAACATACTTATTAAATATTCATAAATTAACAACAACAAGCACATATTCGGAAATCCGACAATCAAAAATCGGAACTTGGCCTGTTCGTTATTGGAAAACATAGGATTTATGGAATCAGAAATATGATTCATTTTAAAAAAAAATAGTATTTCCTGAATCTGAGATATCATTTAGTGTACTATTAATTCATTGTATTTACATTTTTTATGAACATATAGCCATAAATTCCAAGAAAATTTATAAAAAAATATAAATTATTAAATTTAGAGAAATTAATAACAATAAGGAAATATAATTTTATTGACATAGCATGTGTATTACAACATTATGAAGTTACATAAACAATATAAGTCACAACCCTTTATTTTCACTGTTTGTACTTAAATAAAGTATTTCAATGCATATGGAAATAACGAAAGAGATGATAACAATTGAAAATATGTGCAGTGTCATTGTTTGCAAAGTGAACAAAAATATATTTGCAAAGAAGAATATTAGCGAACGTTGAAAATAGATAAATGTTAAATGCGAATATGTTTTGGAATCTCAAATATCAGAAATCAAAAATGTGTTAATTAGGACAAAGGTTATCTTATTTTTATGAACAGAAAGTCAATTTATACACAATGATAATGTTGGACATTTATCATTATCTTCTCAAGAGAGAGAAGATAAATTTCGGTAGCTAAATTTGTAAACATTTCCATAGCTTGCAATTCTGAAGAATGCTTTAGCAGTTTAACAGACTTGATGTTGAAAACAATTGGAAAGGAAAGATGCTGAGTTGGGGAATTTGGGTGTAGAGAAATCTCCATCTATGAGAAAGAACAAAGCATTTGATATCATGTTTAAAAAGATATAGCATAGTATCATATTAGGAAAGCCCGAAGAATAAATTTGTTGCAAATTCATTACTCATGATGAAGGAAAACAATTGAGAAGAAGGGTTAACAAATAATGATACCCCTTATGTAAGTCACAACGAGTAGAGAAATAAAAGGAAATTTTTGATCTTCACCAATCCATCGTCTCTCTAGACACTATAGGCCTTTCGTTGGAAGTAGTAGTGCGAACTTATCTTCCCATCTCTTCCCAGTCTGGGTTTTGAATTAAAAGTAAAAATAAAAATACTTCTTCGTGGACGACATTAGACCTTTCTTTTCTTCTACCCAGTTCCAGTATTTATCAATGATTCTCGCTCTCTCCACATTCAACGATGTCCTGATGATGAATCCTGATATGGATCCAAAATGTCGACTTGGTCATTTCGATACTTTGGTTTCTCCGACAACAACATCAATAACCTACCACCACAGAAATTTAGCAACAGAGATTACATCCCTGCACGGAAGGGATATCTGGCAGTAATTCCGTCTTCTGGAGAGGTTGAGAATAAAGATAAAACTGAGGGTTGGCGATTTAAAATTCTTAAAACAATGTAGGGATAAGAAACTCATTCCTGAATTCACCACCATCAAGCATAGAATGCGCAGTAGCTGGAACAAGAGAGCATTCGATAGACTGAGCGAATCGCTGGTGAGAGTAGAAATAAAGAAGACACGCGCTGAGTTGGATCGCTTGTCCAGAAAGGCACTGACCCTTCACTTAATTTTGGAAAATACCATACGCGTGGATCTCTGGACGGTGGCATATGCTAGCGCGGCTCTTAAAGAAATTAACCTGGAGCGTAAGGCACAATTGAGACAAGCAAAGAAGATCATGAAACTTGAATCACGTTTGAACCCTAGCGATACACCTGCACAGATTGCAATTGATGGTATGACATCAAACGATGGTATGATAGTAATCGATGGTATAACAACAATCGATGGTATGACAGCAAACGATGGTATGATAATTGAATCGAGTCTAAACCCCAGCAATACACTAGCACATAATGCAAACGATGGTAATACACTAGCGCATAATGCAAACGATGGTAATAGAGCAAACAATGGTATGGAACTTGGATTGAGTCGAAACCCCAATGATACACCAACGCAAAATGTAAACTTTTGTAAGAAATTGGTGAACCTCTCCAGCCACACGCTAAATAGTGCTGAATCCACTATTTTGAATAAGGGTCTCAATTTTGCCGTAGCCCCCAAGACCATTCCCGTCAAATCCATTATCTGCAACATTGAAGATAGCATCCAAAATTTGAACACCGTTCATCAAGAAACGATAAGATAAGAGTGTGCCTTAGTATTAAGAAAAGCCAAGCCACCCAAACACAACATTACTAAAGAAGAAGAACGTGCGTTAAGAAACTTGAGGGCTAATGAAGACATAGTTATTCTTAAAGCGGACAAAGGTGGAGCCACTGTGATTATGGATAGGGCAGACTACAATATTAAAATGCTTGACCACCTCACAAATAGTGGAAGTTATAGGAAAATAAGTAGCAATCCTATCTCTAGAGTAACTAAAGAAGTCAATAAAGCTATTATGAACTCCAATTTAGATGAGTATTTGAAAAAACACCTTATCCCCACTAGAGATATCACTCCCAGGATTTATGGCCTTCCCAAAATACACAAAGAAGGGGTTCCGCTCTGGCCTATCGTCAACACTATAGGATTCCCCCACCTATGAGCTTGCCAAGAACTTAGCCAAGGTTTTAGGTCCCTTGGTCGGCAATACTGATTCCTTCATTAAGGACTCAAGTGAATTTGTGAAACTAATCAAAGATGAGAAATTAGAACCTAAGGACATAATTTTAAGCTTTGATGTGGTTTCGCTCTTCACAAGGATACCTTTAGATGAAGCAATCCAAGTTATCAAGGATGCCACCGACCCTCACACAGCCAAGCTTGCAGAAATCTGCCTTAGATCAACCTTCTTTAGCTTCCAAGGTGAATTTTATGAGCAAACCACAGGTGTAGCCATGGGATCCCCCCTCTCACCCATAGTTGCAAACCTCTTTATGGAAAAATTTGAGAGAGAAGCCCTACACTCCTATCCTCTAAAACCATCAAAATGGAAGAGGTACGTGGATGATACGAATGTGGTCTAGCCACATGGTGAAGATAAACTCAGGAAATTCCTAACACACCTTAACAATATCTCCCCCAACATCAAATTCATAATGGAACTTGAGAAAAATGGGAGCATCCCATTTCTAGATGTCCTCCTTACTAGGAAAGAAGATGGCACTCTTAGACACGAGGTCTTTCGTAAAAAGACTCACACGGATAGCTACCTCCACGCAGACTCCCACCACCATCCTTCCCAAAAGATAGGAGTTCTCAACACCCTGGTAGTGAGAGCCTCCAGGATCGCGGATTCAGAACATATTGAAAAGGAGAAAGACCACCTCAAAGAAGTATTCACAAACATAGGTTACAAACCCAATGTCATCATGAAGACCCTTGGCAAAACCCATAACAAGAGCCTTACGGGTTTGAAAACCTCCGATAACAAGACCACCACCAACCCACAGGCTTACTTACCTTATATACAAGGGGTGACTGACAAGATCTCTAGAATTATTAATAAGAACAACATTACGACCTTGTTTAAACCCCTAGAGACCATTAAGAAGAGAATGAGATCTGTTAAAGATCCTATTGATCATACACATTTCAGAGGGGTTTATAAGATCCCTTGTTCTTGCAAAATTAGCTATATAGGTGAGACGGGGTGTTCTTTCCACACACGGTTAAAGGAACATGGGGAAAACATTAGAAAAGAACCTATTTGTTCCTCAGCCCTTGCAGAACATGTTGCCAAAACCAAACATCACATTTTCCTAGAAGACACCATAATCCTTGCGAAAGAAGACCACTATTTCAAAAGAAAATTCAGAGAGGGCTTAGAAATTATCGAACTTTGACACAATCTAAATAGGGATGGTGGCCTTGAGGTGAGCACTAGCTGGCTTCCCTCTATTCTCAATCGGAAAGGCGACTTTCCTCCTCATTTTGTCCCTTGACTTTGTTCCCCTTGATCTTAACCCTTTTGCCTTGTGCCCTTTTCCCTCATTCAAGCCCTTCTCCTTTCTTCTTATGTCCTCCTTCCTTGTCCTTAAATAAGACCAAAATTTTAAACACATTAATAAAAATTAAAAAAAATTATATGAAAAATAAAATTTAAAAATAAAGTTAAAATAATAATAAAGTTAAAATTAATTTAAAATTAACATTATTAACCTTTTCTCCTTTCTTCTTAGACCTTTCCTTGTCCTTAATTTTGACCTAAAAGATTGCACTCACATTAATAATTATAATTTTAAATTAAAAGTAAAAATAAAAAATTGTAATTAACTTTCTATAAGCCTTAAATAATTTTAACATTTTTAATGATTTAGACACATTAATAATCATATTTTAAATTAAATTTATAAATAAAAATTAAAAATATAATTATTATTATTGACTTTCTATAGGCAATTAAAAAATAATTTTTTTTAACAATTTTAATGTTTTAGACCTTTAACTTTATGACTATCTATGACTACACCTTAAAACTTCTTTAATAATTAAGTATTAAATTTTTTTAGTTTCGTAATAGCTTTTTCCTTAGGTTTTTAAAATTTAAAAAAAAGAGACTTAATATAGCAATTGTAAATTTTTTTAAAGCTAACAATTTCTTGTTTTTATAAATATATTTGATTAATTTTTTTTTTAATAAGTTTATAATAATTCTGCACTTTTTAAATTTTTTTAACCTAGCAAACCCTAGCCTCTGTGGCCGACATTAGACCTTTCTTTTCTTCTACCCAGTTCCAGTATTTATCAATGATTCTCTCTCTCTCCACATTCGACAATGTCCTGGTGATGAATCCTTATATGGATCCGAAATGTTGACTTGGTCATTTCGATACTGTGGTTTCTCCGACAACAACATCAATGAACTATATTGCTTAATCATTGAATGATTGTCAATATCACTTGGTATTAATTGGATATGTATATAATTCCCTTATCTCCTGTAGCATGTGAAAGGTCACTTAAACGGTGATATGAAAGCTCAAAATGGGAGCAGAATCCGAGATGTGAAATATATTGGATTTGAAATATTTGGTCTTTGGAGCGCGTGACATTGACAATGATTTAATGATTAAGTAATATAGTTCATATATAATATATATTACGTCATCATATTAATCACAAAAGTGAATGTTACCCTCACCTATTGTCAGCCTTAAGTTATTTTCAAAATATGTAAACTTCACATTTGTTAGGTTATCGATGGTTTCATATGATTGTATAAATATATCCTCGTCGGTTAATATTTATCATTAATATATATGAACTATCTTGCTTAATATCTATAATATGATAACATCTGTAAGATTTAGTGAATAAATAGACCCTTCTCTTGAGGAAAATATTATTTGGAAGAATCAATTGAAACCCACAAAAGGTGTTTCACCATCTCATAAGGAACATTTAAAATTAGGCAAAAAATTAATACTTAACATTTCAGTACATGTTTTTGTCCTATCATGTTTTTGTCCAATATTTCAATACGTTCAAGTGACCTTTCGATTTCTCCAAGAGATAAGGGAATTATATACAAATGATATTAATCAACAAAATTCATTATAAATATATACTATATCATGAAAATCCAGATCTCATAATTACATTCTCTAAGATTTAGTCAATAAATATCATGGTAGGACATTTATGAAATCGAAAATCTATGGGACAACTGAAATGTATTAGCATTGTAGTTTGACGCATCGTATAGAGGTGCACAGGGTTATTGTTGTGCATGTTCAAGATGCCATCGTATATGTGCGTTCTTATAGCCGATTGTAAAATCAATTATTCCGTGCTTGGATATCGCCAAAAATCAATTCAACTGAAGCATTCTTAAAGAAGTTGGACAGCTTCGGTTTCTGAGTGTTTTCAATGCGTCCAATAATAGACTATTTGGAAGTATTCTGGAGGAGCTAACATGGCTGTATTTCATGATCATACTCTTACTTAACCCAATTACATTTCCTAAGCCATTGCATTCGACCTTGTATTTTCTTCATCCTCTTTTTTTTGACTTTGGAACTTCGGAATCGGAAATAACTTTTTCTTGGATTTTCCCTTGTTCTTGGATTTTCCCTATTTTTCTGAATTCGAAACTTCGGAATCAGGAATGTTAATTTTTTTAATGTATTTTCACTACTTTTCAGAATCAGAATCGAAAATCTTAACTTTTTCTTGACTTGTCCCTTGTTCTTCGGCTCCCAGCCTTCGCGATTTTGAACTTAAGAATAGGAAATATTTTAGTTTATGCAATTTGGAATATCTAGGGATTTTTGTGAAGCCATCTAAGTATTATTTTAGTTTATTCAATTGCTTGTCTTCGTTTGTTAAGATATCAAATTTTCAATACTACGACTTCCAGGTGGTTGAATACTTAACATAAAATTATTCAGTTATTCATGATGCTTCAATTGTTTCAGTTTATCTTGGAAAAAAAGGTTTAAGATGAATGAAAATGCAATTTTGCTCATTGATGTTAGACAAAAGTGTTTTATACACGATGACAATGTTGAAGAAGCTTAAAAAGAACAAAATGTGTCAATAGTCATTATTTTTATAATGCAAATAAGGTAGTAAACACCAAATCCTGATGGTACAAAGTGAAGTTTTCAACATTCATCAGCGCTACAATCTTAACCCATTTCCATACATTTTGCTAGCTATATTTCCATACAGTTTGCTAGCTAAGGTGCAACCGTTTCCATATGTTTTTGCACTTCCTTTGTTCTATAGTCCCTTCGTTGGTTGGAGGACTAAGAACTTATCTTCCCATCTCTTCCCATTCCAACCTTTGTATCACCATGTTGCCATTTTTTTCTTCTGCATCCATGAGAGGGGAAGTAATAACGCTTAGGAGTACAGTTTTTGTGCATATAAAAAACCTTAAATCAGTTCCAAATGATATTTGCCTCAAGAGGAGGGTCTATTTATTCACTAAATCTTACAGATGTTTTCATGAGTTCAAGATTTTCATGATGTAGTATATATCCTTAACTTGGTACTAATGTGATATGTATATAATTCCTTTATCTCTTGCAACATGCGAAAGGTCACTTAAACAGTGATATGAAAGGCCGGAATGGGAGCAGAATACAAGATGTGAAATTATTGGATTTGAAAGATTTGGTATTTGAAGCGCGTGATATTGACAATGATTTAATGTTTAAGCGACAAGGATATATTAATACCATCATAACATAAAGTGACAAATGTGAAGTTTACACACTATGAGATATCTTTACGCTGACAACAAGTGAGGGTAACACTTACCTCTGCAATTAATATGATGACGTGATCATATTTCAGTATGTTCAAGTGACCTTTCGAGTTGTCCAAGAGATAAGGGAACTATATACAAATGATATTAACCAAGAAAATTCATTACAGATATATACTACATCATGAAAATCCCAACCTCATAATAACATTTTGTAAAATTTACTCTTGTGAGTGTCCGATCTCAATATGGCTTCTTTTGATATAAATTTATACTTAGGACTAATTAATACCTAATTGTATTTTATAGTGCGTCAATTATTACATTATCAGGTTATAAATATTAATATAATAACTAATGGATTCAATCTGCAAACAGATGATAGCCTATACCAACTCCATCAGAAACCCCAACTTACAGGTTCAGTTGTCATTGAACGAAAATAAGGACGGGTAATTTTTATTACGTGGAAGGCACAATTATGAAATTAATAACTTAGGGATATAATATTAAAATCATAAATCGGGTATAAGTAATATCTTAACCATTAAAATCTTAACTTTTCTCTTGTGCCATAATCTTCAGAAATGTTAGCATTTCCAGCTTCCCATTTTACGAGTAACATTTGTATGTAACATTAAAAAAAAGCAAATATTTAAATATTTATTGTATATAACATTTAAAAAAACAAAAGAAAATGAAAATGTTTAAGTAATATTTGTATATAACATTAAAAAAACATTAGCTTTTCTCTTGTGCCACAATCTCCGAAAATCTGACGCTAAGCATTTTCGATTTCTGACATTCGACGCTAAGTAGAAGTCGAAGAAGGTAATTAATGTATTGTAGATCTATACAATTAGGTATTAATTAGTCCTAAGTATACATTAATATCATAAATTTATATCAAAAGAAGCCATATTGAGATAATTACTATAGTTTATCAATAGTAATTATTGTTCAAATAGTTAAGTTAATACCAGTGGGATCCTATACCATGCCACAATATTTTATAGTTTGGTTAATAGGTACATTCTTAATTTAATTTATAAACATACAACATGGATGATTTTGCAAACTTAACAAACTCCATGGAAAATTTATTTCCATATATTTATATAAATATTAAAAAATATCATCATTAGTTGAGCAAGAAGAAGTGCACAGATACTTTGTTCAGATGCATAAAATACCATCATTTGAAATAAGGAACACCAATATTCGAAATTACGATTTGCACATTTTCGATTTCCAACCTGGGACTCCGAAAATCCTATGTCGTATGTTTTCATTAAGAAACACCATATGGTCCGATTTTAGATTCTGTAAGATCCGATTTGCGACATTTAGCATTTGTTCAAATAAATAAGTGTGCATGTACTGATTTCTGACATCGAACGCTAAGCACAAGTCCAAGTCCAAAAATCCTATGTCGTATGTTTTCATTAAGAAACATCATATGGTCCCATTTTAGATTCCGCAAGATCCCATTTGCAAAAACCGTTGCCATATTCTTTTTACATTTCGTCTTTTGGAGTTTCGATTTCCCATTTTAAATTCCGCAAAATCCTCTTTTTCGATTTCCGACATTTAGCAAAGTCCCAATATTCCAATTTTGGATTTGCGCATTTTCGATTTTTGACATTGGACGCTAAGCACAAGTCCAAGAAGGTAATTAATGTATTGTACATTGTTGTCTATTAAAAGCAGCAGCATTAGTTGAGCAAGAAGAAAAAGTGCATATGTACTTTGTTCAGACACAGAAAATAACATCATTTGAAATAAGGAACACCAATATTCGAATTTACGATTTCCAAGCTGGGACTCTAAAAATCCTATGTCGTATGTTTTCATTAAGAAACAACATATGATCCGATTTGCGACATTTTAGATCTTGAAATTTTTATATTTTCAAATAAAAAATGTCGAAGGAAATAGATCTCATAGTTTCGATTTCCGATTTTAAATTCCGCAAGATCCTCGTTTCGGATTTCTGACATCGAACGCTAATCACAAGTCCAAGTCTAAAAATCCTATGTTGTATGTTTTCATTAAGAAACACCATATGTTTCTCTACCTGTGACTAAAAAAAAAAATAGTTCATGGCATCTAATGGAGGCAATCCGAATCATGGCATCGTTATGTCCTGAAGATGAACCACGCTTGGTTCGAAACGTCGGAAAAAATATGAACCACGCTTGGTTCGTCCTCTTTTTTCTGACTTAGTTCAAGGCATCTCTATGTCCTGAAGATGAACAACGCTTGGTTCGAAACGTCGACAATAAATCTTCTCACCGCAGATTCTCCATTAGATGCCATGAATCCTCACTGTGGAATCTCAACAAACCTTAAAAAAATAGTTGTGAAAAAAACAACGAGGAAGACCAAAAAAAAGGAGTTTAAGATAAGCATGGAATTGGTAGAGGAAGAGCTTACACGGAAAAAATACGAACATATACAATAAATCTTGACAGAAAGAACCAATCGATCAACTCCAATGCTGTGAAAACCCTGTGCAAACTGTGTGAAAAAAATAGCCGCAAAAAAAACAACGAGGCAAGCCGAAAACAATGAGTTTAAGATAAGCATGGACTTGGCAGGGGAAGAGTTTACGCAGAAAAAATACGAACATACAGAATAAATCCCGACAAAAACAACCAACCTATCAACTCCATGTCATCTTCTTCCATCCCTGTCGAATCACTGGACACAATAACCTGAAAGTTTAACGATTAAACTCGCCAATAAATAGGCGACACATGTGGGGATGTTAATGGCCAGGGAGACGAGGAATCTTTTGAGACAACTTATTTCATTGAGAAATCGCCTACGATGTAATTAAAAGAGAGTTTTTTTAGTTTTATTACCAATAGTGGTCAATGATAAAAAAAAATGTTATTATGATGATTCTTTTATTTATTTTATTATTCATAACTATGAAGAATAACATAAAAACAATTTTACTATGATCATTATATTTTAATAATAATAATAATAATAATAATTTATCTTAACAATAAATGATTAAATTTATATTTCTCCTTTATACCTATGTTAATTAGTGACTTTAATTTGTTTTTAATAATATTTTATTGGTTTTCTACTCTATATATGATCATCTTTTACCTAACTCATTTACTTATGTTACTTATTTCATTTTTTGAAGCTATAAAATAGTAGGTGTTACTTTTCTCTTACCTTTTAGTTTAATTTTCATAATTATTTTAACTTTAAACTTTACATTGTAAATACAATTTAACTTGTTTGTTATTATATAAAATTTATCACATTTCAATTCTCATTTAATGCATTTTAAATTGCTTATTATTATATAAAAATTATCACATTTAAATTCTTAAATTACTAGATAGTTATATATTCATTGATGTTATTTAAGAAAACCACACCCATGTAAAAAACTACTTAAAAAATAACACTATTGTTTAGCAGTGAATGTGTGATTGAACAAGTCAAAATGTACAATGAAATTGTCAGAATAGATTAGTATATTTTAGAAATGTTGTTTTATTTAATTTAAATTATTTTAAAATAATTAGAGGCCGGGGATAAATTCATTCTATAATCATCTTATATATGTCCGAGATAAAGGAGATGAATGTACAAGTTTAGCATTCCTTGTAAATAATTAAGTGCAAGTTACTTCTATGTTTTAGGGGTGAGGAGGCCATCCATAATTTAAATACGAGAATTTCAACAATCTGAGAAATATGATGATGATTTTATCAATGCCACCACAAACCTAAAATGAAAATCATTCTAACTATCAAAACATAAAATTTTATAATTACGGGGACATCTACACTTTTAAAGATTGAGCTCTCTTTCTCTGTCATCAAAACCAATAAAAATTTTGTACAATGTATGCACCGAACTGAAATTTGTGTCCTCCCTCCAATCCCATATTTTTAGACAACACTATTTAAACCGCTCATCTTCAGAGAACATAGGCTAAATGATATAAGTAAATACCTTTATGAATAATGGAATCTCTTGCACAACTAGCTCATTGGTATTCATAGAAGGAAAAGTAGTGTTGACATGGAAATTAGACAAATACCTAATTAAAATGAAGCAAAGACATTTACTGAATTAAAACAAGAAATTCAGGAAACTATTAAAGTTGATTTCAGAAGACAATGCACACATTAGAGATCTAGTCACTTCAATAATAAGTGTAAGGGATGTGTAGGTCACACCTTCTTGCATGAATATCATAGCATAAATCCTCTGGACATAACATCTCCTTACATAAGTTCCTCTTTGGATTTTTGTGCAGTTTTAAGTTGACCAATTCAGTGAATCCAACATTTGTATCTCCATTACCGTGATCTTTTTATCCTTCGCATCAATATTTATAGACTCGATGCCTGCAAAAGATTCACATACCTGCTGAAGCTTAATACAAATTTTTACAACCTTAATTGAGTGGGTAATAAATAAACCTTAGTTGGAGGCAACATTTAAAATAACTTTTCCCAACCCCTATGCCTTCATCGTTTGTTGCACCTCCTTAATCTGAACGCACTTTCAGAAAAACTTAATCAAACAAAATTCAATTAAACCTTTTGACCGAATTGGGTTAATATGTACAAGTTTCAGAACAATAATTTGATTGCATACCTCTGCAATTACAACGTTGATTATGTGGCCATTGAAAGAGATGATATTTAAAGTTTTAACGTCCAATATTTGAATAGACTCCTGGGACTTGGTAATTGTGCTAATAGTAAGCGTTGGTTCAAACAAGACATTGTGATACGAAATTTTTTCCACTCTATTTTACAAACATCCACCTGAACCCCAAATCAAAACTGCAAAAATATACATCATTCTAAACCCCAAATCAAACACAACTGAAAAGTATACAATAATTTTCTTCCAATTCCTTTCAAATGGCGAGTTAATCGAAATAATTATATAATGTAATGTAGTCTTATAGACATGTGATAATTGCTTAATTGAACAACAGTTTGACCTATATATTTGGATGCATGTGCATGATCTTCGTGTCTTTCGACATTCATGTCGTAGTCACCAGATGTATCAGTTGATGATTTTTTGAGAGATACAACTGATGAAGAGAAGTGGCTATGATTCTTGGACTGTAGGGATGCAATGTCAACTTCAATCACCTTCACTAGATTTGGTATGTGCTCTGTAAGTAATTGTGTATTTTATAATAGATTCCTTGTCCATGTGGCCTTACATAAATTAATTAGTTAATTTATCATGCGAAAACCTTTTTCGCAAATCTAAATTGTTCAACCATTGAATTCGAGTATGAATTATGATATTTTTGTGAAACTAAATTGTTCATCCATTGAATTTGAGTATGAATTATGATATTTACCTTTTTCCCAAATCTAAATTGTTCAACCATTGAATTCGAGTATGGATTATGATATTTTTGTGAATCTAAATTGTTCATCCATTGAATTTGAGTATGAATTATGATATTGATGGTAGCATTTTCCATTATATTAATTACATAAACATAAATATAAGTTTGTCGTCTCATTGCATGAATCCAATGATGTTTTTAAGTTTATCTAATTTTGTTACTTGGCAAACAAATTTCTTGCCATTGAATGCACTTTATACTCTCGATTGGATAGCATGCATCGAGCTTCATTAAAGGGTACAATAGTAGGAATTTGGAAGGGTTTTTCCCATATAGAAATTTGGGAAAATTTATATGTGAAAATGGCGTTAATTACAAAATATATTGTCATCCACTACAAATTAAGCGACATGGACAATTAGAGACCATGAAAGCTCTTTCCCTATAGATAAAAGTGAGAAACAGAATGAAAAAAAGGTTTTTAGAGTGGGATACATTTAGGGAACATGTCAAACGTGTTTTTTGCATGTGTCCTATTTCCAGAATATATGTGTCCTATTTCAGTTCAAGCCTAGAATGATGATTATGACTTTGCAATTTACTGCCAATTTACTGCCCCCACAAAGGGATGGGAAAGCAAATAAAGATGATGATGATGAAGAGAGCATTGATAACATAGAAAGATAAAAATGATGATGATGAGAACTTCAATGACATGAATAATGATGACATAAAATTTTAAAGGCGAAGTTTAGGGATTGAAATTTTCGAAGGGCAATTTTTTTTGTATGGAGGTTTTCCTTCAAAATTTTTTTTAGCCCACAATTTCTTTGAATGAAAATATAAAAAAAATACTTTTGTTTGAATGAAAATATAAAAAAATATACTTATCCCAGCCAGCTGTATTAATGACTCCGTAGAGTTGGAATTTTTCAGGGGCATTTTTCGCGTAAATTACTGTCCAAATTTTTATCTACCCGTCTCATCAAAATGTTAAATTTATTTTCCAACGTATTTTTGATGCCCAACTTAATTTGTAAAACGTCATTAGTCTAGTATTATAACTTGTTGTTGTTCAGGAATAAACACCCTTATAACCGAGGGTATGGGGTTACCAACGTACTTCTAAAACTTGCAGACAATCAGCTTTAAAGTAGAGAAAGGAAATAGGATGATATGGTGGACTCACCCGATTAATGACAGTTGATCCGAGCTTTGTCTTCTCCCGCTCTGCTTCTCTCCAAAGCTTTCAGGGATGCAACTCCTTCACCTGCAAAGAGACAATTCTCCAAGTACAATCTTATACATGTATATATGACAGGTTAGATGAACAATAAATAGAGTTGCTTAGTCAAAAATATTCATCAAACAATGATACATGAAAGAGACTCAACACAAAGTTGGAAGAAGAATTCTCTTTATTAACAATAGTGAATGAGATAAGTGTACAACTCAACACCTGAAACAAGGACTCCTCTGCAACCAAAGGATTCTGAGTTCTACTGCTCCAAAGACTTCTGAAGATATACCACCAGCATAACTTTTCTCTCCAAGATTGATTGATTAATGCCCTCCCCAAGGCCTCTATTTATACTTTAGGAAATAGAGCAGTTTCGAAGGTTGAGACAGTTGAGATAGTTAATGATTAGGGCTCAACAAATATCCATTAATCGTGTTTTATTATTTTTAATGTCGAATGGATGTGTACATGAGTATTGATACTGGCAACCCGCGTATGACACGTGAGTTGCTATAAGGGAAACCCACGTACATATTTGTACGCGGGTTAGAATGAAGATACTCGCGTACAATACGTGGGATGCTGTGGAGATAGTCGCGTATGTATGTAAGTTGCTGTGGAGATAGTTGCGTACGGCATTCAACACATGAAAAGGTAAAAAGGCAAGCTGGTTGGATAGTGAATGCATCTCATGTCATGCCCATCTATAGTGTTTAGGCAACCTTCAATCCATAAGTGTCCTTTTGTGTGCCAACATATGAAGTGTCGGCACTCGGACGGAGAAGTGCCATTTGGGTTGATAACACTGTGAATTAGTGGTGGAATTTGAGGACGTTTTGCTAGTCACGAGTTATTTTTCCTATCAAATACTTCTAAAATTTTTGGGAGAATGTCAGACCAAATGGGTAAACAATTTTTCAAACCCAATTTTTAATTGTAGGTAATATGGATGCTGGTGGATATATATTACATAATGTTTGTGGGTGTAAATTATTGGTTTGTGTTATTTTTGGTTAGTAATTTTGTTAGATTTTTGTTAAACATATAAGAAAAACTATTTTTTTCATTGCTTAAATTATTTAATAAAAAAATTATTAATGAATGAATTCTACCCTCATGGTTGAAGAGTAACTCTTTTAATGAAACTTTATCTGACTGGGAAGATAAAAGCTCAAAATGGTACTTATTCAAATTTTATGCAGTGTAAGAATTTGAAAATTGGATCTAACGGTGAAAAACACTAAAGTGTTTACTAAAATTTCCAAAATTTCTGTGTTTACTGAAATTATTTCTACTATTATAGACAAGGATCTTGTTTTTAAGAGTAAAGAATGTTCATTTTTGTGTTGCCAACTTGTATTTGAGTGGGAAGAATGTGGATATTTTTTTCAATTTAATAAGCACTAGTATGCTGGTCATTCCTAATTTTTATCATCCATCATGGTCTATGCTGCTCCCTTCTCATAGTTCCTACAATCCTATACTAAGTAGCAGTTCTAACAGTTGAATCTTCTTATTTACCAGATTAGGCCGTTGATGCAGTAGATGTAGATCCATAGTGCCAAGCACCAGCAGCATACTTTCCACTGCCACTTCATCATTCCTTCCTCTCGCCCCAACTTATTTACACCCAACACCCTTTTTGGATCGATATCTTGTTTATCCCTCTCCATCGTTTTTAGTCTCCTATGATATTTTATTATTATTAACTCAATTTATTGTTTATTTTTTTTTCCAACAATAAAAAAGGTAACTTTCTATTTCAGAAAGAAATCAAAGTTATATATGCAACTTCCAAAGAAAATAATAGCCACCAAGATTGGAAAAAAAGGAAATATCTCTACAAACCACAACCCAACCGAGGTTAGGCAGCGGATTGGTTATAACGAGAAATAAAAAACCTAAAAAACCTATCAGCACTATAGATACTGAACCTAAATGGTCATGACAAAAGAATAAATAAATAAAAACCTACATAACGTGCAGGGAGACTGATGCTGTCCAAAGGCCAAACTTTTAAGAAGTTCCATCATAGTAACCGATAAGCAAAGTCTGTCAGCATATATGGCTAGCTAAGGGAAAGCAAAGGTGTAAGTGAAGAGTAGCTCCCGGAAATCTAGAAGATGAACAAGGTGCATTCATCTACCTTCTCAAAATCATCTATCTCCTCAAAATAGATGACACCTTCTCAAAATCATCTATCTCCTCACAATAAATGACACCTTCAAGAGAATCCACTGCTCTTTCATGGATAAAGACCCCCTAAGGGATGAGTCATGTTTCACAGATGGAAAGTCATGGAGAAGGACTTCATGTTTTTTGCAATTCATACGGAATATCATAGTGATGAGCTGCTAGTGTAAAGGTTTCAGGCTAGTCTGATTTTTTTTCCTTGGCTATATACTTAATTGTAATTATATACAATACGTTTTTTTCTGTGAAAAAATAGAAATGAATAATTTAAAAGTTTCTAAATAGAATCCCTACAAAAATTTGGGAAAATAGATGAAACCATAAACAACAAATGATCTTTTGCCACTAACTTACAAAATAGAATGAAATATTTTACTTAATTCACACATAGATAGTTCAAACAGTAAGAAAGATTTAAGAAATCTACGCCATAGCATTGCTTGTTTAATTTCAAATTTAAAACCTAAAATATCACTACTTGTCTTCTCATGCAAAGATGTAATGAACATTAATAAGAACTTTGCTAGAGTTATAAGATTTCTCAAGTTATTTGAAGCATTGCCGACAATGCTAAAGTATCACAATGATTCCCATTTAGAGCAAAAAAATACAGAAAATCATTTTCAGCCTACATTAGCTTCACGTTCCTTGTAAGGAACTTTTCTTTCTCAAAAGCCATTTTTTTAGCATACATGGTTATATTGAACTAAAAGAGTGACATCTAACTAAGGGTAGAAAAAATGTTACTATGTAACAAAGGGAACAGGACACCTTATTGACATGATTCATACCAACAAAGGGAAAGGGATGTGGTGCTTTCTCCTTGATTCATACCAACTCTAGGATTTTGTTTCCAATTCTTCCCTGCTTAACAAAATATAACAAGATAAGTAACCACAGAACTAGATTGACAAGAAAATTCAACATATCAACAAAATAATTTAAGTCAACATATAAGTTAGAGAAGATGGACCTGGCATTAGTGCACTTCAAACTCCAACCAGAAAATTGAACAAAATTGTTGAAGAAGAAAATACCTTTACACAAGCATATGCACGAATCCTTTCAACAAGATATTCAAAGTTTTCAATACAATGAAAATCCCAGTATGTTTCCTTAGCTATACAAGGAATGGTTTCAATTGCATGAAACAAGCAAATTCTTCTCCGTTACACAAGAAAATACAACAAAAAGCCCAATATGTTTTCTTAGCTGTACAAGGAATGGTTTCAATTGCATGAAACACACAATTCTTCTCCTTGGAAACTTTCATGTAAATCTCTAACAAGAGACTATATAGTTTTAAATGCATAATTTTTTATTGCAGTTTGGAACCCATAAAGCACTTGTGCCTCGGGGACTTGAAATTCTTTCATGAAATAATCGACCAAACTAGCCAAAATAAACCCATCAAAATCTGTAAAGAAATCCCAAATATGATTGGTAAATTGTCTCTCATTAGAGTCCAATTCATGCTTTGGACACTCTTCCCACACTAGGGATGATTTTAAGGAAATATACTTAATTAAAAGTGTATAAATGCTGGCGAATATTACCAATTCTTAAAATGCCAACTATAAAATGATTGGTGATATTTTTCAAAAAATATTTTAATTTCCAAGGATTTTATATCCTTTATATAATAATTTGGTGATTTTTAGGGTGAAAATATTTTACCCCATCAAAATTGGGCGAAACAGGGCTTCAAAAAATGCAAAATGGCGAATCTTTTTTGGGAGAAAAACATGGAAAAATAGCCCACTGGGCTAAAATTCGCCCCTAAAATTATCCCTGTCCCACACGCTATGAACAGTGGACTCATCCTAAGAACAACCACAAAGCCCAAATATGACTGGTAAAGTGTCTCTCATTATAGTCCAATTCATGCTTTGGACACTCTTCCCACACGCTATGAACAGTGGACTCATCCTAAGAACAACCACAGAATAAAAACAAATCAGCCTTAAATTCTAAATGTCACTGGAACATTCCTAAAGGTGGTTCCTTATCCTTGATTTAAGTTGAGAGCATATTATAATTTGGTAAATTTAAATAACTCTAAAAATATGACAAAGAAATAGGGTTGAATCTATCATGAATGGTGCCTATTATCTATTCAGAATAGGTGGGGAAGGTTTAACCCTTGCGCCAACCACAATATATGTGAGCCCGACCTACCAAAAACAAAAGGCTAAGGTAGCGGCTTCCATCCCTTAATGAGGATCTAGACATCGGGAAAGAGGCCCTTCATGCTCTTAGGATCTCGAAAGGAAAATGCCATTTAAAGCATTTTTTTAAAAATCATTGGGGTTATGGAATCCACCTTGTTCAACATAACTATCAGACAAAGGATATTAGTCTCTCGCAATAGAAAAAAAAATATATAACTCTCTTAGTTAGCTACCTAGTTCCTTAGAATCACACCCACGGTTACCTGCCAGACACAACTGGGCGTTGCCAGATGCTTAATCGACCCAAGAATATGGAAAATTCGCTAGTTCATTGTCAAGTTCTCCTTTTCTAGATATGAGCTCTTATTACTTCTAGATAAGATACCAACTAGCTCATTTTGCAAATCAAAACTTAAAAAAGCATGAATTAACCAGATCGAAACTGGTGAAAAATGAAAGAGTTTAAATACATCTATGATGTGATATATGTAAAGCATCAATATGTCATGGATACCTTGCATCAATGTTATCGATGTTAGGGTTTTTCCTTCTCTAAGCGGTAAATCCATAAAAATTGATGAGTGTCGAACACACATTCTTTGATCTCTGAACCACACATCATTAACAAGCTAGGCTTTATGTCAACTTGACAATTCTATCTTACTACAAAGGAATGTAAGCAACGTGTCAATTATACCTCACTACAAAGACATCCAAGTAAGTGAAAGTGTGTAAGTGGTAATGGGTAGTGGGAAGAATGGCTTCGTAATTCTTCAATGACCGTCCATAACCCTGCTTCCCAGAAGCCGCCCCACAAACCAAAACAACAGCTTTAAAAAGTAGAACTGACATGCATTTAAATAATTGTTGACATCATTTGGGCTCCAAGTATTGGGGCACAAGAATCCAAGGCATCATCACCTTGACAGAACCAATGACAATTTTAAAAAATCAATAATTAAAAAAATCAGTAAATAAAAGTTACTCTTCACTATAGAAAAACCTTAGTTTAAGATGGAATTTTTTTCAAATTGATGGTGATTAATATACTTAACCTATTCATATATATCCCCTTGTCAGGGACATATAACAGTTTACATGGAAAAGAAGAAAGGTATAGTTTGGAATTCAAAAAATCGGCAATTTATGTAGGACAATGACTTCTTTTTTAGCATACAAACTATTTATTAATACCACTAAAAATTGGATTCAAATTGAAAAACAATATCATATGAATGAATAATCCACTTCGTGCAAAAATCCATATTGGTATCCACCTCTTCCTTTTCCTTACAACTTCAATATTATCCCGTTGTCCACGAAACTGTTAGATCCATAGAAAGATAACCTATGGAATGCGAAAGTAATTTTAAAAAGTATTATAGAAAACAATGCTCAACACAAGTCGACTGCATATGAAACTTTGCTCACTTGTGACTATCTCCTTTTAATGAGTTATTGATGTTGAATATATGTTGTCATTGATGTCAAAGATCAAACATGGACAAGAAACGTTGAACTCTTGATGTCAAAGATCAAAGATGAAGAGGATGAATATATGATGTCAAAGATCAAAGATGGACTATAAAAAACTAAGAGGTCAAAGGACCATCATGACATTGGTCACATTTGTGCACATATTCATGTACATAAAAGAATAATTGTAAATAACCATAAGTATGAGAATTTTAAATCAAGAAAATTGTGTGTGCAAAGTCCCACAAGTGTATATTTGGCGTTTGTGTGTCTTAAACCACTAAGATGAAGTGCAAAAGTGGAACGCAGACACAAACTTTAACTTGTTGAAGACACAATCTAGCGGGAAGATATCCAAAGTAAATGAACTTCACCAAGTGAACACATCTCTTTAGTCAAGAAGATTATAAATAAGCAAGAGATGAATGTGGTGAAGTAAGCTTGTAGAAATGAAGATCTAACTGTTTTGACAAGCTATGTAGTTATTTGTTTTTCAAGGTATCAATGGATCATTGATCGTAGTTGAATGTATTTTTGGAGCGGAGTTGCAGTGCAAGATGAGCAACACTAGTTGATAGGATACCCGAAGTCTAAATGTGCGAAGTATAATTGTGTTGAGAGTCTTATGTAAACATAGATGCATATCAATTGAGAAGACACAAATCATAGTTACCTTCGCACATCATATTTTGAACAACGGTCTAATGCATATGCAACACTCAGACACAAATCACAATCTATTTGTATTTTGGGAAACTTTCTGATGCAAATACAAAGATGTAGATCAAGGATTTTTACAGTTGCGTAATTTGAAGAGGAAGACACATATCATAATTTTTTTGGGCAACTGACTAATGCATATAAGCAAATGTAGATCAGAAAAATTCAGCAGCTGTGAAAGTTGAAGGAGGTATAGTTGTTTATTTTCCATACAATCACATGTCATATGAGGGAGGTTGGATGGGGTAAGGAAAAATGGGTTAAAGTCTCCTTCTATTGGGTAACAATCAGGGTGCAACGAAATCCTTTCTGTGGGTGCAAATAAAATTCATGGGATCACAATCTCCTTCCAGTGGGAGTTGGAGAACAAAAGAAAGTTGTAACTTCCACACCTAGAGAGTTTAGTGCTTCTGCAAATCGGAGCTTGTAAACACAAGTCACATTTTGCTATTTGTTCAATTCGGTGCTTACGCATATAAAAGTTGTTGCAGGTTGGTTCCAATAGACTGCAAGTTGTACTTGAGATCAAGTGAACATCTGAAATGAGTGGGTGCTCATGTCCAGAGACTGTAATATCCCATTTATGTAACTGTTCACATTCATACATATAGATATACATTTGTTCTCAAAATTTTGCACGTTGTTCTATTTATTGGTGTGATTATTCTAGATCTGAAAATATACATAATTTGTACAAATATGCTTAAGTATTGATTCACCCCCTCCTCCCCGCCCCAATAATAAATTCATACCAACAATTGGTATCAGAGTGAGTGTCTTCAATAAACATACTAACATCTGGAAGACTGATCTATCACAGATATGGATAANTATTGATTCCCCCCCTCCTCCCCGCCCCAATAATAAATTCATACCAACAATTGGTATCAGAGTGAGTGTCTTCAATAAACATACTAACATCTGGAAGACTGATCTATCACAGATATGGATAAGAAAGAAGGTTTTCCCACTAATATAGCTACAAGATTTGGTGACTCAAATTAAATCTTTTGTAAAATTAGAATGGAGTTCTATCTACACTCACTTGTCATGGACATATGGAAATCAGTAGAATAAGGATACAAATTTCTAAAAGTTGCAGGTGAGTCAGAAGAGAATGGAGATGAGTCAGAAGATAATTGTGAGACCACTACTCATAGAATAATGACTATTGATCTAGATAATGGGAAACATTATGAATGGAACGCGAGAGCGAAAAATGCCATTTTATGTGGATTAGCAGATGTTTCATTTACTAAGGTAATGCAGTGCACTATCGCGAAGGAAGTATGGGACAAATTATGAAGTGTTTATGAAGGTGATCACAAAGTCAGAAAATCCAAACTGCAAATGCTATCTATGTAGTTTAAAACCCTTAAAATGAAGGAAGAAGACGATGCAACCTCATACTTTCTGAAAGTAGATGAGATAGTGAAATCCATAATAGGGCTCAGTGCTACTATTAAAGAGAAGATTGTTGTGAAAAAATCATGAGAAATCCTCCCACTATTATAGTTTTAATGGTTATACAAAATCTTAAAATATTTAGGACCATAACATCAAAACCATATGCAATATGATCACTAAAATATAGACAAGTGCAAGATAAGAAAGACACAAGAATTTTATTCTCTGAAACCATAAGGGAGAAGACCCAAAAAATTCTTCAGTATAGATTTTTCACTTAGTACAATGTCAGACAAAGATAGAAAATCAAAAGATAAGGTGTCTTATGTTGCTTCTTCTTCTTCTACCCTAATGAACTTACTTTAGCTTGCAATGTGTACAAATGAGGGAGGGCGCCTCCCTATTTATACTAATCATGTGTGTGAACTTTTGGTCCAACAAGGATGAGTTTTGGACCTTACTAGGCCAACCTATCCTAGAGGAACTCAAAAAATACATTTTGCAATTTTCTTTTGGGGACTCTTTCCATGACTTACAATGAAGGTTTTACCTTGACTCGTACATGACCAATTACATTAATGACGCCTTCATATTGGAAGGAAAACATTTCCAAAAGTAGGTACAATAAAAGTACAACAAAATATAATAATAATAATACAAATAATACAATGAAGAATATCTTCTGAAGTTGCATTATCAACAACACTCCCTCTTAACAAGGAAGGTATTCTTCCAACCCGGTCAACACCACAACTGTACACAATCTCTGTACATCATCATCATCCCTAGATCATTATCACTGGATCATCATCATTCCAGATCATCATCATGGATGCAACAACTCTCATCTCGTCGACAATTGACTAGTGACATATCTCGAATCTATACATCCTCAAAATTTCTACAGAGCCAACCCTTTTTCATGATGGATATAGGCCTGGCTCCAATCAAGGCTTCATCATATACAAACCAGTCTCTCCTACTGTCATCCTATCATATCCAAATAATATCATCATCTTCTATGCCTGCATTACATCCCAAGGAAAACCTGCATCCCCCACCTCGTGGAGATCATCCTAGGAGAATACTCAACATAATCAATATGGAGAGCAGCCCAAGTTCCTATATCACATACCTCATACAACCTGTGTCTTCTTGACATGTGGAGAGCATTCTAGTATCACACACATGCATCTTCCTGACACGTTGAGAGAATCCCATGAACATCTACGTCTTCTTGACATGTAGAGAGAAGCCCAGGATCACACACTTGTGTCTTCCATACATGTAGAGAGAAACCTGGATGTATTATGTCCCTTGGTCAACCTATGTATTCTTGACATCTAGAGAAAATCCCAAGATCACACACCTGTGTCATCCAAATATCTAGAGAGAAACCCAAGAACATCTATGTCTTCCACCCAATGGAGAGCATCTGAGATGTATTATGATCCTCATACCACCTATGTCTTCTGGACATGTGGAGAGAAGCCCAGGATCACACACCTGCATCTTCCATACATGTAAAGAGTATCCCAGGTGCACTTGCATATTTAGTACATGTCACATCACTCCCTCTTTTGAGGAACATATATCTAGATAACACCAAGATTTTCTCTAAAGTACTCAAACTTTACTCTCGCTAATGGCATTGTCAAAACATCGAATGTTTTCTCGTTTATACCACAATATGGAGCTTCACTACTCCTCTATGCACCGCATATAAGATATAGTGACACTTGATCTCAGTGTGCTCTGACTTTTCTGAATATTTGGAAGCCATTGGGATGGTTTGGAGACCAAGACACTAAAACTAGTCAAGAGCCAAAATTGTGAAAAAATTGGAAAATTGGTCATTTTGGAAAAAATTTAAAAAAATGGACATTAATAGTGGTATTAGAGCATGATCGTGGAACCTAATGTGGTATGATATTTGTGAGGACAAGAATTCAGGGACCACCATTATATATTGAAACCCAAAATTTCTTTTGTTGAAGAGGAAACTATGACTAGGGATGAAAAGGGACCCTCATATGATGGTGAGGAGCTTATAAAAATTATGGAACCTATCTTTGAAGACATGATCGAGAATATTATGAAAGGATTCGAATTGTTGGCTATCCAAATTTGGGAAAAATATATTTATTTTAATAAAATCAAGGGGGAAATGCATCATCTTGCTTGTAGGAGCAAAAGGAGGAGACCCATGAACCACCTAGTTCCAAAATAGGTGAAGTAGAGGAAGTAGTACATGAAGAGGATCAAAATTCACTCCCAAGTGACTCTGAAAATATGAAGAGAAATCACATGAGTATGAAGAAATTTCTATTGAAAATACTGAATATGAACTTGAAGAGATCCAAACACTTGATGTGGTGGAAGAGGAACTTGAATTGTCTCTTGATGAAGGTTATGCAATTTTTAAAGAAGAGAATGATTCCTCTACATTGGAACCAATATATGAGAAAGGTTTCACACTTTTGAAGGGGCCGCATGATACAACCCATAGGGATACTTCCCATGATGAAACTTCTGCACTTTTTGATCAATTGGGTGAGTTAGTTCATTCTCCTACATCCTACAATTCCATGTTTTGGAGCATTAGTCTCAATGAAGTATGGGTGAAAGGGTTTTTTTGATGGTGCCACATGAGGAGTATGAAACTCCTAGATTTACTTTTTATGATGACATGGTTGGAGCACATTCTTATTCAAATTTGTAGCAGCATCCTTTGTTACTTTATGATGATACACATCTACATGGATGCACCTATGATATGCATTTGAGTCACTTGAAGACTCGTGGTTTCTCTTGCTCAACACTTGGTTCATTTGATGTTGGAGGAACTTCATCCAACACTGGGGTGAATAGATTTATGATTGGAGAACATTTTTGTTGCCAGACACATATTTTGTTATATATTTATGATCCTCTCATTCATGGATGTATGGGTGAGACTTCTTTGAGTCATTTGAAGTCTCCTTGTTTCTCTTGCTCATTCTATGGTTCAAATTTTAGCGAAGATTATTCATTCACCTCTTGGATGAAAGAATACATGGATGAATATTTTGATGCATATCACATCCTTTTGGAGCATAATTATAGGACATGGGATCCTCACCTATTTCATTGGAGCAGATTTGATTGGTCACTTGAAGCTTGTATGCACTTGGAAAATGGTGGTCTACTTACTTGGAGGTATAAGCACTTTCATGACTTTTTGATGAGGCACCTCCTTGATGTACTTTTTTAATATGTTGTTATGTACTTTGATGATATATATTATGTACTCATGATGTTTGGAAGAATGCATACAAGAAAATGAGATCTTGGAATTCTCTTTCTTAATGGTATGGGTTGGAGAGCACTCTTAATTGTTGGAGTGCAATACAAGCAACACCTAGAGATTGTGTTGAAAACTTTGCAAGAACAGTATTTGTATGCTAAGATGTCTAAATGTGAATTTGGGATGAAAGAACTATTATATATTGGGAACATTATTGGGAAATATGGAGTGAAAGTGCACATGGAAAATATTAGGACTATCTTAGAATGGCCATCACCAAAAAACATCATAGAATTAAGAGGCTTCATTGGAATATGTACATACTACAGGAAGTTTGTGAAAGGGTTCTCCAAGTTGACTTCTCCACTCACTGATTTGAATAAGAAGGATTCTTTCAAGTGGAATGAAGAGGCTGAAAAGGCCTTCCAAAATATGAAAGAGGTAATGATTAGTTGTCCCATACTTGCGTTACCTGATTTTTCTAAGCCTTTTGTTGTTGACTGTGATGCCTCAGGTGGAGGAGTAGGGGTTATCCTAAAGCAAGGAAAAAACCCTATAGCCTTTGAGAGCAGAAATTTTCATCCTCATGAAAATATTTAATCCATATATGACAAAAATATGTTGGCCATCACGCATGCCTTGGCCAAATTCCAACAATACTTGGTAGGCAACAAGTTTGTGGTGAAAACTGATCACAATAGTCCAAGACACTTCCTTACCCAAAAATATATAAATGAAAGGAAACAAATGTGGGTAAGAAATATCCAAGCTTATGATTTTGATATTGAATATGTGAAAGGAAATAATAACATTGTAGCAGATGCATTATCTCGAAGACCTTCTTTTTCAATCATGGACATTGCTAAAAATTGAAAAGACATGCTACTAGTTGAATATTCCAAAGATAAGTTTGCTTGTGATGTATTAGATGGACCCATGGGAGATGATAACTACAGAATTTTAAATGGGCTGATATAATATAAGGGAATAATTTATTTAGTTCAAGATTCAGATCTTAAGTACAAAGTTTTACAGGAAGCACATGATTCCCCACTAGCAGGCCATCCGGGGATCTTCAAAACCTATAGGAAACTAAGGAAAAGGTTATATTGGAAGGGGATGAAGGAATATGTTCAGAAGTATGTGAATTAATGTAAAGTATGTCAGAAAAACAAATCAGAACTCACATACCCATCTGGTTTATTACAACCATTGCCCATTCCAGAGCAAAAATGGGACAATATATCGATGGATTTCATCATCGGCTTGCCCAAATATTTGGGAAAGGATTGCATATATGTGGTAGTGGATAGATTGAATAAGTTTGATCATTTATTTTATGTTACATCCTATTTTAGTTCTGCACAAATGGCCGACCTTTTTTTCAAAGAAATCTTCAGATTGCATGGGCTCCCCAAGAGCATTGTGAGTGATAGAGATGGTAGATTCATGAGTGCTTTTTGGCAAGAAATTTTCAGATTGGTGGGAACTCACTTGAATCCAAGTACAAGATACCATCCCCAAACTGATGGAAAAACATAGAGGGTGAATAAATGGTTGGAAGGGTACCTCCGAAACTATGTGGGAGAACAACAAAAAGCTTGGACAAAATGGCTACACTTGGGTGAGTTTTTCTACAACACCGCCTTTCACATGTCAATAGGGATGTATCTTTTCAGAGAATTATATGGTTATGATGCACTTAAATTTGGTGATATTAGAGCTCCAAAAGCTAAAGATTGGGTGGAATAAAGCCAAGAAATTTTAAATCTTTTAAAAGACAATTTGCAGGTTGCCCAAAATCAGCAAAAGCAATATGCATATAAACATAGAGAGGAAAGGACCTTTTAGGTTGATGATTTAGTGTATTTGAAGTTGAAATCATACAAACAAACATCTCGCAAAATGAATGGATCAGAAAATCTAAATCCAAGATACTATGGTCCCTACAAGGTAATCTGGAAGATTGGAGAAGTAGCATATGAGTTGGAACTTCCGGAAGGCAGTAAAATTCATAATGTATTTCATGTTTCTTGTCTCAAGAAATATATTGGTCATCAAGTTGTCATTTCAGATACACTCCCTCATTTGGATGATTAAGGATAGCTCACACTTATTTTGGAAAAGGTTTTGAAGACAAGGGAAAGAAGATTTAGGGGCAGAACAATCAAAGAATACTTGGTGCAGTGGAAGGATCTACCAAGTGAAGATGCCACATGGGAAGAGGAGAATATTTTTCAGCATCCAAATATGAAATTGTTTGAGGAAAAAAAATATTGGGTGGGGAGGACTGTAATGTCCCCATTTTAAAAAATTGCATAGTAGGAAAATTCCATGAATCCTACTAGTTCCCTAAGCTTTGTGGAAACATTGGAAAGTTAATAAGGGAGCTAATAAATGGTGTTTAGACATTAGAAGGAACAAATATTTATTTAATGGAGTTAATTAAATTAATGCAAGTGAAAAATGAAACGGCTATGGAGAATGGAGACACATGGAGACTATGGGTCCCACTCAAGCTAGAACTCCTATGTTAAATGGCATCCTCCTCTTGCAATCTTGAATCTATGGGAAGCCTAATGTTTTTGGATGGATTATAAGGTTAATATACTTTTCCATATACTTCATAGGTATAATTTTGGATGAATTTTAACTTACATGAGGAGAGGAAGAGCCAAATGGGAGTTTCATGGACACTTGGCTAGATTCCCCTTACATTTATGACATCTATGACACCAATGATGGAGATTCTATGACAGTTATGAAACACGTCAGATATGAAGGATGACATATGACATATATGACATGTCAGGTAGAAATATACCATCCAATAGATCTCTCATGTGAGTTTGGGAAGCTCAATGGTCTCCTACTCAAATTTGGGGAAGGTGGAAGGCTAGGAAAGAGGGGACACATGTCAAATCATGAGCACACACTCTAATTCGTCTTGGATTGAGTTTTTGGATGGATTGGGAACCTTATAAGGCTAAGGAATTTTCTAAAATACAGGAAGCAACCAAGAGAATGGCCTTTTTATCATTTGTGAAATTTCTTGTTGTGAAGAGAGAGAGCTAGTGGATGACTAGTTCATGCCTTAGCCAATTTCAAGGGTGAAAGATTCCCATCCTAGTCGGTGTTGGGAGAGACCACTTAGGTCATTCAAGGATATTCAATGGAGCCTTATTTATAGGTGCAAGCTATATTATCTCGTGGACACATCAAATTTAAGCTTGTTCTTCCTTTCATCTCAAGTTTTCTCACCATATTTTAGCTCCATGGAGTGAGGCGCACTTGGTGAGCTATTCATCTATTTGAGGGAGATAATATTGCTAAATTATTTTGTATTTTGATGTAAATTATATTTTATTTAATTTCAGAAATCTCTCAGGTCAAAATTCCAAGAAATATCATGTATTATTGCTCAATAATGAAGAAACAGTGCCATTTCCCCAGTAACTTGTTGTAAACTCTTGTAATCTTGATGAATTCGAATGGATGTGTAAAATATTGATTGTTTATGAATGAATGGATAGAATTTAAAGCATATTATGGGTTTCATGTTTAGTAATTGATATTTTGTGGCCATTGGGTCGAATTGCATAACCATTGGAGCAAACTACACCTCATTTCCCCAAGGGTCCAAAACTAGTTTTTTATATCTGATTGAAAGAAGTGATAAAAACCATTGGAGGTCGATTCGTTATGCATATGAGTATATGATAATGTATTATACAGATAAACTGATTCAATTTCATAATTCTAGTGGGTTATTGCAAATTTGGGAAGCCATTTCTACCACTTACTCGGGGGGGCTTTGAGCCCAAAATTGCCAATAAAATTCTCTAACTTGTTTAGAATTTAGTACGGACTTGCAGAAGTGTTTGGAGGGCCATAATATTAAATTGATCAGATATATATATGTAAGAACACACTCACAAGATAGATCACACAATTTACTTAGCAATTGAAGAAGGGAACAGTGCAGAAATGGCTTGCAACTGTGAATGCTTTCATTAATAAAAAAGGTAATTGGATAATAATTACAATGAAGTACAATAGCTAAATAGCCATAATAAATTCAAATCCACATGATGAAATTCGAATTTATTAGACTCTACTTGATTGTAGGTAACTAAGACCTCGTTTAAATCATTATCAGAGGACTCAATAGTTAACTGACCTTGTCTAAACCATTATCGGAGTTCAACGGAGTTCTAAAACAAAACTCAAGTGTCTAATTCAGTGTTGACTGAGGCTAACTGATTGTGGTAGGTGAGAAATGCGCCTCTCCTACATGCATACATGCAAACCTAGCACTAACTAAATGTAGAGGACTAGAACTGAATGTAACTAACTTCTAACTCAGCTTGACTAGTCACCAACTCAACTCAATTGACCTTGATTGGTATCGACACTCCCAGTGGATCCTAAATTGTAGGGATTGATATAGGAGGCTCCTAAACTGATGCATGCAAGTGCAATCAGTGGCAGTGGACCTCAATTAGTGTTCCCCACACTTTAGTAACTGGAACATGTGCCCCAATTAGGTGAAGTGGACCCAATGGTGCTAGTGACTAAAAATAGACTGGATGGACTCCTGATTTAGACACGACTCCTGATTTAGACATATGACCAAATTGGACAAGGGAGGATTAATAATCCTAACACCCCCCCTGAATGCTAACTTGGACAATCTGTGGGCCCTGGTAACTAAGACCATAGGTCACCCATTACATCAACTAAAGTAAAGTAACTTCTCAATACAAAGAGATGGGGAAAAAACCACATGGGAAAAAACCCCCCCTTCTATCTAAGCAGGTAGAATCACGATTCAAGTTTAAAAATATTGAAAATGTGTTGCTGCAGTCTTTATATTTGTGATGTAGTGAAGCAGCATGCATGGTGTGTTGTGGATAGGTATTATGGGGCCTAGCATGTAGACTTCTCCTTCTTCTCCAAAAACAATGATGGAAGCAAGGAGGAATGTAACCTTTGTCTGTTGCTGGATGAAGAGGTGTATGATCAACTCTATTCTTATGAATGTAGTGAGAATGAGCCTTTTCCATGTAGCATCTTATGGGGATTCTATTGCATCTCTCTGAAGGAGGTAAGATTGCATGACATAGTGCAAGGGTCTTTCCCTTTTGAGTGTCAGGTGGGTTTCCAGTCATCTTCCTAGCTTCCAGTTTGGAAGTAGGGACTGGATCTGGATATGAATCACCCTGAACCTAAATCTCATAAGATGATATAGCTGGATATGCAATACTAATAGAAGCTGTAAAAGAAATAGATGAAATGATTTTACCTTTCCTTGCAAGTGGCTACTGAGAGTGCACCGGTTCTAAAGGAGGCATGAAGTCTGAGAACTCATATGCTTTGGAGGCATGATTTGCAACACCCTTTGCTATTATGTTCCTAGTAGATATATCTGTGATCTCCACTGAGTCAGGACCAAATATCACTTTCTTTGGAGAGCTAGTATGAGTCATTTGGTATATAGATAACAAGTTTGAATCTAGGGAGGGAACATAGAGCACATATTTGAATCTTCCATGTTCAAGCTTGATATAACCCTTCCCTTTGGTTTGAATTTGACTATTATTTCCCATCTGAATAGTAGGACCATTAAAGGACTGTAAGGAAAAGAATGATTCTCTGGAAGCAGCCATATGATTGGAAGCTCTAGAATCAATGAGAAATACTTGTGTTGTTGAAAAGATAACCTTCAGTGCATGGCCTTTCCTTTGATGTTCTTCATCTTCTTCTCTAGAGTCATCCTTCCTTGCGTTAGTAGGTGCAACAATGTTATGTTTCTTCAAAAGAAGAGCCATTTCATCAAGTTGTCTTCTCATACAGGAGCTTTCTGAATGAAATCCCCTTCCACAGTAAGAACAAATAACCTTGAATTTTCCATTCTTCTTGCTTCTCTTTGAACCTGAAGGCTCATTTGACTACTCTTTCTTCACAGGAGACTTATCTCTTTGATTCCCTTTATCATTCACTCCCTTAGATGCTCTTGCAACCAGTTCTTGATCTCTATAACATCAAATGATCCCCATTTGGATCAACTTGTCATGCTCATAAGTGAGATATGCAATGAAAGCATCAAGAGTGGGAATCTTCCAATTTGGAGTAGTGAGCCTCACCGATTGAAAAGTTGATTCAATTACTGAGTAGTATGTAGTGAGTTTTGAGAGAATGGCAAGGATGAGTTGATCACCCTCCTTCTCCACCTTGCATTGCTTCAACTGGTATATCAGGTTCTTGAATTTTGTGAAAAATTCATTCAATATTTTGAAGTTGGATGGATTAAGAGAGATTAGTTCATTTTCTAGCTGATGGACCCTCATCTCATCCCTCTTATCAAATAAGGAAGCAAGCTTGTCCCAAATATCCTTGGTAGTCTTCAATCCTGGGATGTGGAAACGAGGATCTCGAGAGACTGAGAGGGACAAGTATCCATGAGCTTCACCAAACCTGTTCAAGTACTTTTCTTTGTCATGATTAAGAATTGGCACTACCTCTATTTCTTCTATGAGTCTGAAGAGCAACTTGGTGCGAAGGAAGCTCTCCATGTCTTCTTTCCACTGGTGGTAGTTGAAGGAGGTGAGCTGCTCCATTTGAGGGAACATTTTGAATACAGTAGAGAGGACTAAGCTGTTGTAGAGAATGCTGTGAGGGGAATGAGCTGCTTATAGTGAATGCAGTGAGAGGAGCTAATAACCTGTAAATCACACAATCAAACATATAAAATAAGGTTGATAGTCTGCACTTTTGAAATTTCCTTCATAGCTAGCATAGTTGATCAAGCAAGCTTGATCAACAATTTCTTAACTTGGGATATTAAGTGGTAAATTCTCCGCTTTTGGTGCTGTACTGGAAGGAGCAATTTTTCTCAAAAATGATCCAGCTGGAGATCTGAGGAGGAGAGGTGCCTTGTCTATCAAGTCTCTGATACCTTATTAAATTGAGCACATATATCTATGGACAAACACACAACTCACAAGATAGATCACACAATTTACTGAGTAATTGAAGAATGAAACAGTGCAAAAATGGCTTGCAACTGTGAATGATTTCATTAATAAAAAAGGTAATTAGATAATAATTACAATGAAGTACAATGGCTAAATATCCATAAGAAATTCAAATCCACATGAGGAAATTTGAATTGATTAGACTCTAATTGACTGTAGGTAACTAAGACCTTGTATAAATCATTATCAGAGGACTCAATAGTTAATTGACTTTGTCTAAAGCATTATCGGAGTTCAACAGAGTTCTAAAACACAACTCAAGTGTCTAATTCAGTGTTGACTGAGGCTAACTGACTGTCGTAGGTGAGAAATGCGCCTCTCCTGTATGAAACCATGCAAACCTAGCGCTAACTGAATGTAGAGGACTAGAACTGATTGTAACTAACTCCTAACTTATCTTGACTAGTCACCAACTCAAATCAACTGACCTTGGTTGGTATCGGCACTCCCAGTGGCTCCTAAATTGTAGGAATTGATATAGGAGGCTCCTAAAATGATGCATGTAAGTGAAATCAGTGTCAATATGCCTCAATTAGTGTTCCCTACACTTTAGTAACTGGAACATGTGCCCCAATTAGGTCAAGTGGACCCAATGGTGCCAGTGACTAAAAATAGACTAGATGGACTCCCGATTTAGACACAACTCCTGATTTAGACATATGACCAAATTGGACAAGGGAGGATTAATAATCCTAACACATAATACATCCATGAACATAATAATCAAGTTATTATATCATTCATACACCTTCTCTAAATATTTGGAAGCAATTGGGCTGATTTGGAGACCAAGACACTAAAACTAGTAAAGAGCCAAAATTGTGAAAAATTTGGAAAATTGGGCATTTTGGTAAAATTAAAAAAAGGGACATTACATTCCACACCTATAATCCCAAGAATCGTGTCAGTATTCTTGAACTATGAGATCTATAGTAGTCACTCCTTTTGAAGTGGAGCACCATCCTCCCTCTGCATCTTGTACTCTCTGCATCGAGAAATTGGAGTGACAGGTAGCTTCCTCTATTGTTGATCTTCTGTGTATCTATCTATGTTATCTATAAAGGTTACTAGATTCCAATATCCTCCATATCATACTTTTTTTAGCATTCCTCTTACACCCATTTATGAGCTTCTCGTCCTCTACAGTCTTGCATCTTCAACATTGTAGAAAAGGTTGATATCTCCATCACTCTAGGTGATCCTCAATCTCCTCATCTAATTGTATGTGCTATCCCATGGGTTCCTTCTAAGTTCTTATAAATCCTTCTGTGCACATGTAATTATATTATTGATATGCACTTCTACTTCATTACAGAAGTGTGTCCGATCAATGGAGCAATTGTCACGCCATAATTGACTCCCTCTTTCTGAGAGAAACCACCAACCTTACTTTGTATTTCTCGATGGTTCCATCTGCTAGATGCTTGATCTTATAGTTCCACACACAATACACTATGTACTTCCCTTCAGGTATTGAAACCGCATCTTGGACTTCATTATCCTTGATCAACTAGTACTCTTTGATCATAGCATCCTTACACTCTTTCTTCTTGATTGCTTCTTCACAACTAGAAGGATATGCATAATTGATGTCACACAACAATGCCACATAACAGGAGTGTGTTTGAGGCCTCTTACTTTCTCTGGAAGTCGTGTCTTGAGCACCATACTTTTTTTCATCTTGGATGATCTCTCATGCCCAAGATGGTCTTGTCTTGTGGGTGTTTTTCTCTTGAGATGGATCTACAAGTCTTTGTGGCTTGGTCATACCATGTTTCTTGTATTATTTTGCTGATCTTTCTTCCATTAGGGTGTCTCTGACCCTGGGAGCTTCAGGTTTCTCTTCATATACTTTGTTGTAGTGAATATTCTTTGATTGTTATGGTTGACCATCATCACTTGTTCTTTGGAACAAGCCTCATCATTATTCTCTTGCAGGTGATTGTGCGTGATCTTTCCTACAAGTCAAATTGAATTTCATGATTAGAAACATTTCATATTTTTCAAACATATTAATAATGGAAAATTATTATGCATATATGTCACACATTCATGCAACTATCTTAGCCAATGCCACAACATTTATCCATATCCCCTATGCATATTGTAAATTTTTATATGTCTTCCATCTCTACCAAGACATGATTAAGAGCGTGCCGCTACTTCCAACATGTCAACAAAGAGGTTTCCTTCTAGATAAGTAGAAATAGATTTTTTTACAACACCATAGGCCACTTACCCATAACATGCATATTAGTAGTATGTTTTTCATGAATTAAAACACTCTAATATGCATAATACATTTCCTAAACAATATCATTTAAGCCACTAGATATACATGAAATGGAAATTTAAATACTTATATTTGTTTGTGTGGCAGAATCCCTATTGATCTTTGTCTCCTTGCAATAATAATTGGAGTCTCTAACAATGTGATTTTCTCCATAATATGATTCCAAGGACCAATGTTTGTCTTGATCATGATCAACAATACCGATTAAGTCTTCTATATCATAGATTTGAGTGTCCCTTCTTCTTCATCAATCACAAGTACATCCCTTCTTATCCAATCTTGAGATGGATAAGATGTTCTTCTTTTTCATGAGTTGAATCTTTATGGATCAAAGTAGATGGTCCTTATTACTTGAGGAATCCTCCGTTGTTCTCTTTTAGTTGGTTCAATGCATAGAACATCTCCTTGGGATTCTTTAAATACAACACATGTGGGATCAAATGGTCCTTGATGGAATTTGCAATAATCGGCTTGGCTTTGACTAGGTTATTCTTATGCTTATCTTTGTCCTCATCTCTCTCTCTGGATCTACAATTTCTCTTTTGACATAGTCTTCCAAGTCATGTTATTATGTATGAGAAGAACTTTATACTTCTATTCCCATAGGTTCTTGGCTCCTTCAAGCTTTTTCTCAATATTGGTACTGTTTGTCATCATGGTAAAGTGAGAACCTCAAATGGAAATATAGAGAATAGAACTTACCAGTGACATTACTTCAACTGGATGCTTTCTTTAGTGATTTTATGGAAGACCAGTTTTGGGGGACCTAGGGTTTGATAGAGAAACCATAATTTTTCAATTTTGGAATCTTGAAATTATATCTGGATAGAAATATGCCCCTCCTTGAGGTGAGTTGTCTAGTGAGGTCTTTTTCCAAAAAATATGGAGGGAAAATAAAAAAAAATTGATTCCCTAGTTCCTTCCCGCAGTGTCCAATAGTAAAAAATAGAAAATACATAGAATTATAAAATGTTTCCATAGAAATATGCATCCTACTAGGGAAAGTTAGATGGTCCTCCTTTCTCAACTGATCGGTGGAGGGAAGTGTTCGAAACATGAAGCCCTAGTTACTTCAATTTCTTATGCAGAATTGTCACATCTTAATTCTAATGTATATCTTAAAATTATGCTCCTAAAAGTATGAAACTATGTACCGAGGTGTCGTAATTTGTTGTCCTTCTAATCCCATAGGTTGGAGTAATATTGGATTCACTAAGTGGAAATTATGCTAAGTTTCCCAAAATTAAATTCTATTTTAATCTTCCTATCCATAGATATAGCAATTCTCTCTAGGTCACATTTTTAAGACATGATTTTGGAAGAGGCTGAAATCCTATTTTGGAGGGATCATATCTCCTGAATTCTAGCGAATATAAGGCTTAAATTAACACACAGGGTACATAAATATTTCATATTTTTCATGTCAAAGTTTCATCCCCTGATCCTTCTCCAAACTCTATTTATAGCGAAAATTGCAAGATGACTAGATTTTTCCTTCTAGGGTTTTCAAGCATGAAATCCTAATCTCTAGTAGCTGCAGTTGTATCAATATTTCAGATGCACAATTCCTTCTTTCAGGGTGGCCATGATACCATGTCAAAGTTTTAATGGTTATACAATATATTAAAATATTTAGCATCATAACATCATGACCATATGCAATAAGATCACTAAAAGATACACAAGTGAAACACAAAAGAAAGACACAATAATTTTATCATGGGAATCTACAAGGGAGAAAAACCAACAAATTCTTCAATATATATTCCTCACTTAGTACAATGTTAGAGGGAGATAGAAAACCCAAAGATAAGATGTCTTTTTTTGCTTCTTCTTCTACTACCCCAACGAACCTGTCTTCTTCTCTCTTGGAGAGAACTTACTTTATCTTGTAGTGTGTACAAATGAGGGAGGGTGCCTCCGTCTTTATACTATTCATGTGTGTGACCTTTTGGTCCAACATGGATGAATTATGGACCTTACTAGGCCAACCTATCCTAAAGGAACTCAAAAAAAACATTTTACAATATTTGTTTGGGGACTATTGCCTCGAATTACAATGGAGGTTTTACCTCGATTCTTACATGACTAATTACATAAATGACACCTTCTGATCAAAGGGAAAACATCCTCAAAAGGAGGTAAATTAAAAGTACAAAAAAATATAATAATAATACAAATAATAAAATGAATAATATCTTCCAAAGTTACATTATCAACAACACCCACACGTTTCAATCCAAAAGTGTCAGTCCTTGAAGATAAAAGTGTTGGTTTATTGGTCAATACTGAGAGGGGGGTGGTGAATCAATATTGTTATCTTTTTACTAATTTAACCACTTTTTAAATATATCATTAAAAACACATAACAAAAAGAATACAAAGAACACAATTTTAATGTGGAAGTCCAATAGGGTAAACCACCAATACATCCTATTACTGCAAAATTGTTATTTACAAATAGTTTTGCTTGCTACTACAGATAAGGATGGTATTACACCCTATTTACCAACATCTACTGGAAGGAGGCTATGACCCCCTGGTTTATTAGCTTCTACTGAAATTATGCTACGACACCCTATTTACCAGCTACCACTGGAAGGAGGCTACGACCCCATGGTTTATCAGTTGCTACTGAAAGAATGCTATGACACCCTATTTACCAACAACCATTGGAAGGAGGCTATGACCCCCTAGTTTATCAGTTGCTACTGAAAGGATGCTACAACACCCTATTTTGTTAGCTACGATTGATAGAATGCTCCTACACCCTATTTACCAGCTTCTGCTGGAAGGAAGCAACCCCCTACAGGCCTATTTTCTGGCCTAATGCCACCCTGCCACCCTAATATGTTTTCTATAATATGCTATATTTATTTTCCCTCCATTCTTTGTCACACTCACTGGTCTCCATTTCTAATTTTCTGATGTAGACACCGAGACACTTCTCTTACTCATACCTCAGTGTATAAGTACCTTCATGTTTCCTACAGACGCATCTCTTTATTCTGGAAACATACCCTTTCACAATCATGGCATTTCAAATATGATAGTCACAAAGTTTTCAACAATCTGTGATTAACGATTTTTAATTAAATAAATAATTAAAAACTTCTTGATCACTTTTTATTTGCGAGCTCCCTTCTTCTCTGATTGCAGGATTTGTCAAACCAATGCCTGTGGACTTCCTCTCCTCTATTAGTGGGAATACTGTATCTTCAGACCTCTGGGCTTCTCTTTTTCTCATGCCTGTGGGCTTATTTTCCTCCTTTGCAAGCTCTTTATGGGATATCCTCATCGCAGGCTTATATGTACATGTTTCTCTCATAAATAATGGGCTTCACCTTCCATCTATGAGTTTCATGTTGTACATTCTTCTTTACCATTTATGGACGCACCTTAGAATTCATTTTCGCAGCTCAGCTTAACATTTTCTGGTGCTTCCGCAATCTCCTTCTCCAGAATCAATTTAGTCCATTGATATTATGTTTGAATCTCTTCAGACCATTGATCTACTATAGATTTCCTCTTGAAATCATATTTTCGCACCAGGTTTCTGTTTCAACAATTCCCCGTCGTTGATCTCCATCAGGCTTCTCCATGAGCATCGATATCTAGATTGCAGGATGTAGAAACGTAAAATTTCATCAAATCGTATCTCAAATTTTTGCAAGCTCCTTTCCGCAAACTCCTTTCTGTAAGCTTCTTTCTGCAAGCTCCTTTCCACAAGCTCCTTTCTGCAAGCTCCTTTCTGCAAGCTTCTTTCCGCAAGCTTATTTCCGCAATTTTTCTTTTGTACCGTCGATCTTTTGCGGAGTCTTTCCTAACCTTCGATCTTCTGGATTGTGGGTTCATAGAATATTTTAATGTTATTTCATAATTCCCTTTCCACATTTTTTCTTCTGCACTGTCGAGCACTTTTAGAGGAACTAATCTTATCTGCTCGATCTTGATATTTTGCGAAACTTTGGATTTTCTGCCTAACTGTCAGAATTAATCCTTAATCCTCAAATCTAGTGCAGGACTAATATAAGCTGTAGTATCTTGATTGTTGCGGAATTGATCCTTAATCATCAAATCTCATGCGGGATGCTTCTTGACCATCGATTTTAGATCGAATGCGGATCTCACCATGATTTTGCGGATCTGCACGATTTCTTTGCGAAAATCCTTTGCGACTGTTTCTAACAATTTTGAAGATTTATATACACAGAGAATTTCATCATGCTGCTTATTATACGGAATTTATAAACACTCTCGTAGATATAGTTTCTCTGGAGAATTTATAAACACTCTCGCATATATAGTTTCTATGTTCTTCGATTGTTACATATACTCTATATCCCGTTCATTTCACTCTTCTGTAGTTCTACTCTTCATTTGTCTAACCATATTTGTCATTCATACTGCATCTCTACTTCCAGTTGACCTCTGTTCTTTGTTTCATTAACCATTGTTTACATCATACTATCGACACTCTCTTGGAGGTCTTCAGATTAGTCATTCATGCTATCTTATCATCCATGTCCATCTCATCCATTGTATTTGTTATAAATGAACTTTTATGACATCATCATTAGGACACCATCATATTCCATGTCATCATGTGTGTCATGCCACATCCTCAACTATTCCATGCCATCACTATTGTATGACATCATCATTAGGACACCATCATATTCCATGCCATCATATGTGTCATTCCACATCCTCAACTATGCCATGCCATGCCATCACTACCTTAGTCTTTCACTGAGTTTGTCCTGTCATCATATCCACTGGTTATTCCTTTGTCATTTGTGATCACCTTTGACATCAATGGCATCTATATAATCAACAAGAAGTGACCTGGGTGATCTAACCAAGGATGGGTTATATGAAACACTTACAACATATGAAATGAGATTTGAACTCGATAATGGATCCAGAAAGCTAGTTGCATTCAAAGAAACATGAAAGCCTAAAACTAGCAGAAATGAATGTAGAAATACAGTTGACCCTTCAGATGAAGAAGATGCCAACTTCGTAAGAATACTGAAGAGAGGAAAAGGTAAGTATCAAGGAAAACTACCTTTTAAGTGTTTTAAATGTGGAAGAATTTGACATTTTGCTTTCAAATGTACATATGAATAAAATCGTGAAAGAGAAAGTGAGGAAGAGTCAGAGCATCGAGAACGAAAAGACAAGCATTAAAAAAAAAATGACATGAACAAAAAAAGTTTTAGAAACAAAATAAAAGCTTGTACATCAAAGAAAACAACTCTTCAAACAAAGAAGAAAGTGACAATCCAAGAGACATATTGTTTATGGCTCTAATTTAGGATGAGAATGCATCAAAAGGGAAATATTCAACCAAAATAGATCCTGCAAGCATATCCAAAGTAGAGAAGGAATGAACATATAATGGAATTTATCTGCCATCTCCAAAATATGAGGAAAAATAAAAGTCAAGAGGCTCAAAATAATTTTTCAATATGGAGACAGTTGTTGATAACAAACACTCTATGAAGGAAGTCACATGATTTATGTCAAATCCTGATAACTCCTGTCTCTCTGAAGAAAGTCAAAAGTATGAAGATGTAGATAGTATTGGTGTTGATTGGGAAGGAGAACTAATCAATGCTCTAGATGAATTGAATAATTCAATGAAATAAAATAAGATTCTAAAGGAGCAACTTGAAGCGACAGAAAAATTGATCAATTCAAATAGAGATATCCATGAAGATTTGAAGGATCAATTGAAAATCAAGGAAAAATAATTACACTACGCAAATGGAAAAATCAAGGAATTAGAAGAAAACCAATGTGCACTTGAAAGGTCCTAAAGGGAGTTAGAAATGGTAAATGAACTGCTACAAAAAAAATTGAGCTAAAAGAATCAGATGCAACTTAGGGAAAGGTTTAAGTAAGTATTGATGCAGAAGCTCAACACAAGTTCAACAATAGCTCAGTTATCCATAGTCGTCAACGGTATCCAAATGATCTGACAAGTATTTGGTTTGTGGAAGTTGGTAGATACATCTAGGACAAAGAACTCAACCATCAATACAAATTTTGTAGAAATCCTGAACTTCCCCCAAGGAATGAAGTAACTAGGTATGCGAAAGCTCATAGCACTACAACAAATCCTGGAATTAGCATCCCATTTAGTGTCCCTTTTTAGTGTATTTTTTTTTACATTGAGTGGTCAAACTAGACGCTAAATGGGATGCATCATGGAAAAAACTTAAAGCGTCTCAAAAAACGTCTTTTTTTGCTTCCTAGATAGCATCCTTTATGACATCCAAAATAGCGTCTATTTTTTTGCTTCCAGAATAGCGTCCAACTTCGCTTCCTAAACAACGTCGAGGTTTGCTTCCTAAATAACGTCTTAGTTTGCTTCCTATCGAGTGTCTATTTTTGCTTCTTAAATGACATCCCCGTTAGCGCCATATTTGCATCCTTAATAGCACCATATTTGCATCCTATATAGCACCATGTTAGCATCCAAATTAGCATCCATTTTTGTTACCACTTTAGCATCCCATTTTGCACCATGTTTTACTTCCAAATATGTGCCAATTTTCACTTCCAAATTTGCACCAATTTTTGCTTCCTTTTTTGTATCGTGTTTTGCTACCAAAATGACACCAACTATTTCTTCTATTCTTGCACCATACTTTGTTTCCTATGTAGCACCATGTTTTACATCCAAAGTAACGTCTTATTTTGCTACCATATCAATGCCATGCTTGGCTTCATAATTAGTGCCACGTGTTGCATCCTTTTTAATGCCTAGTTTCACGTCTTATTTTGCTACCATATCAACGTCATGTTTGGCTTCATCATTAGCGCCATGTGTTGCATCCTTTTTAATTCCTAGTTTCACATATCTCATTTTTTGGTCACTAATTTAGTCATTTTTAGTAATTTTATATATGAATTTTTGTCATTTTGTTTGGTCGCTTATCTCCTATTTTTTTGTTACTAATTTAGTTGTTTTTAACCGATATTATAATATCATTAGGGCATGGAGGAATTGAACCACCAACCTCCTGCTTGTAAGGCAAGCACTCTTCTATTGGGCTAGAACCCTTTAAGAATTTGGGAACCTAAATTATAGAGTCCATAAAATTGAATAAAGCTACAAAATTACCCATCCAAAAAAATACAGAGCATGGTAAAGTGATCGAAAACACAATCTCAATCTCTTAACTTAGAAAGCATAAAACAACATTAAAAAATACAACAATAAATATTTTTTACCATCAATTCAATTTTAATGATACATCATATAATTACATCCATTGTGATTTTGGTGAAGTGTCAAAACTGTAATAGCAAAAGATAACAAAAATAGGAACATGGCTAACCTTTCTTTAATGAAACAAAACAAATTTCTGTTGTTTTAATTTTAATTTCTGTGTTTTTATAAGGACAAGCTCTACAGGGAGTATCCCATAGTACCCCCAGGTCCCCAAGCACTGGAAGAGTTCGCTTTCTGCATGGGACATTCAAGGAGAAGCCCTAGGTACCAAGGATGTACATGCAATGGCAGGGAACATTCCCAATTATGTCCCTAGGTCAAAGGAGCTTGGGAAGAAAGCATAGTGGACATGTCCCTAGCACCTGGAGACATGACCTTGTCAAACATTGCATTTATTTTTACACTCTAACCTCACTATGCCTTGCACAATTAAGATTTTAGTGCAAAAAGAGTGCTTAAATTACAGATTATATTGACCTCTAACATATTGCATATTGTAGATAGCTCTTGAGCAGCACAAAAAATCTATCAAAAAGGGTATTCATTATTCAATCATACAGAATCATCTTGCCTCCTGTCAACTTTCATGATTATATGCAGCATTGCTCACATCATGCTTAATCAATGATCTAGTTGTGTCACTAGGTTGGTTGAGAGCTTCCATAAGCCTTGACTCCAAAACTAGGATACCACATGAAAAGTCAAGGACAATGCACCTGAGAGACAAAGTGTTGAGGATAGAGGCCAAAGAGACACCCCATGAGTGGGGTCAAATGACTAAATTTGCTCAGCAACATACTTAGGGAAGCCCCTCACTTTTCCTTCACCTTTGATAAGGCATGGCCTATTACAAATGTAAGTCTACATCACAAACTGCTTTGGTCTCGTGGACATTACTAAAATCTATCTCATCTAACCTTAACTTAACTGTGGCTGACTGAAGATTCAAGTGATGTCCCTTTACTCATCTCCTCAAGCCATACTAATAAACATCCACCCTCAATTATGCAAAAGATAAGATACATAATACTTCTAAGTTTTTAACGTCAAAGAGTTTTTAACGTCCACTAAAGATTGACATAAGTCAAAGAGACTAATGATTCCAACCAACAACAATATTCAAACCAAAATAGGGGGTGCAAAGGACTCCCTAAAGTAAGATGAAATAAAATGAAAAATGAGTACAAGAGCACCAAGTTATGAAATGGCATAAGAAAAGGCATACCAATATCTTATCCTTTATGCCAAAAAAAACCCCTATAAAATGGAGCATTGGTTAGGCAGCTCATCAATGTACAAACAATGTAACAAGTCAAAACACCTCGTGTCTTAAAAACTTGGACCATCTAGAAGTAGATGACGAAAAAACCAGTATGAAAAGCAATGTTTGCAAATATTGTACCAGGGAGTACATTGCTGAGTGTCTAGAAAATAATTTATCAGAAATACTGAAAAATATCGATAAGGATGAACTTGGAAGTTTGAACTATAAAAATTAGGAAACACAGCAACATGAAAAGCTTGAAAAAAGTCAAAAAACAAAAGAGAAAACAAAAATATTTGCAACATTGATGAAAACTACCGAGGATAGCTTAGCCTCAGTATAGATCTCACTCGACGCTTTCCTTGAATTCTTTATAGTGGTACATAGGCTTCAGTTTGGAACATGTAGAATCTTTGAAGGAATTTTTACAGACGTTCATAGTTAAGCTTCATTCTGGAAAAATGTATAGAACACGGGTAGCCAGCCACTCACTGCAACAAAGTAGCATGAGTGATGTGGTGGGGGATCTTATGAAGTCCCAATTATCAATGAAACAAACTCTCTAAAAGGCTCTTTCTTCCAAAGAGGAGATAACACACAAGCACCAAATCCCTTGTATCATATAATCAAAACTGGTGGCAACTGTCAAAACAAAAATTTCACATATTCAATAGCAATGAGAGATTGTGATCTAAAGTAGATCACATTGTTCAATGAACAAAGTTGATCGCTGCTAGACTTATAATATTGCGATGCATTCTGTAAGGTTATATTGATGAATGTATTCTTCATCTCTTTTACCAAAATTTCTAGTTTCATTTAGATTATGTCAAAATAGTCTCATGTTGATCGCTGCCAGACTTATAATATTCTGATGCATTCTGCAAGGTTATATTGATGAAAGTATTCTTCATCTCTTTGTTACCATCAAGGTTTATAGCCTATTGCTTCCATCCCAACCAATTGATTTCATCCTTTCCATGGTATGGTATATACCCCTGGTATATTTACTAGTGTATATTCTTGATATATATACCTGGTGATGGTGGAGGAGATAGAGGCAATGCTTCTGTTGGTAGCCCTCATCCCGTGGTTTGCATAAAAACTTGGAGCAATTTTATTTTGGACGTAGCGAGCAGTGGTGGTGGTGGTTGTAGGGGTAGTGATGACGAGGAAGATCAAAATCACTATCAAATGTCTGTCACTGTCAAAGATTTGTTAAGGCCAATGATGAGGAATTTGCATGGTGCATAATTTTCTCCATTGGGCGAGCAACGAGCTCCTCCCTACGCCAGGGTCCCCGCCCCTAGGAAATCATCCTATTCTCTTTAATGATACGTCTTCTAGTTTGATTTTGATTTGATCTATGTAGTTCATATGGATATACTTAATACTCTAACATCAGAAATAAACTCTGGTTCAACAAGGATCCAGCCTCTGTCAAAAACACTGTCTCTATTGAGGAAGTTGATATCTAACATCAACATGAAAGTATTTATATCTTCAGGAATTTTAAAATAGAAAGTTGTTGAGGCAATCCATTTTCTTTCATTCTTGTAGGAAGACTTAATTTATTGTTGAGAAAGGGACCCATTTTGAGCATAGTATCTGCTTTACATGTTGAACAAAACACTGTTTAATATTGTTTTGTATCATCCTTTACTCATCCAATTGCTCATCCTGATCCCTCCTGGAAAATAGAGGACACATTATTCTATGATTTAAGCTGTTGGTACTGAGTTAGCGATTGAAGTGATAATTTTGATTATTTTATCTGTCATGCTCATGAACAACAAATAGAATGCAGTGTAAGCCCTTTGGATTCAAACTAAATTTGGAAATCAATACCTCTACTGTAGGTGGTCTGCGATTTTTTATTTGCAAAATCTTTTCTTATTAATAAAAATTTAAATAGAAAGAAATATAGTATGACCAACCAATAGAAATTTTGACTCAAGAGGAGCCTTGGCAAAATCTAGGAAGAATACCAAGCAATGCATAAGGGAGAAAAAGAGGTCATGCAAGAACCTCCAACTACACCTGCCACTGTCATATCCTCTACACAGGGCAAAAGGTAGGCTACAAGGTGAGTGACAATTATCATCCCAAGATAAAATTGAAATTGGATACCTTTGGTTGAGTAAAATGGAAGTATCATGGACATATGACAACCTGCATAAGGCATTTCAGGGACTCTATAAACTATACCCGACATTATTATATTTCAAGAAACAAAGACCGAACCATAGGGAAAAAAATGCCATTCCATATATGGTGGTAAAATGTCCAAGTTGAAATTGTACTGTCTATTCCTATCCATGGGCATACTGAACTGCAATTCCACTTATTGAATTGGTGTTGCCTCATGAGGAAACGACCTCCAACTGATATCATATTTACAAGTTAGGTCTCTTTTGTAGTTGCATGTTGTTCTTAACATTTTGCATTTTTTCTTCTTCTCCCAATTTCAATGTTGCTTTAAGGAGTTGTAGCACATTAACATCTTGTTGTTCCAATATTGAAGGCCCAAAACGATGATAGACTACAACAATTAAACTCTTCCATCAATTGTCTCACATTTCTTGCATGAGGGTGTTTTAAATTTATTTCATGTTTATTTAGATCAGTAGCCTGTTGGGATGCATGAGATTATAGACTAAGATTCAATGCGATTAATAGAGGCATGTGCAATTAATATTAGTTCCTTTTTTTTTCCCCTGAAGGTTAAATACGAAGTTCCCAAGGGTATTTTCCTATAGTGACATTTTATTTGCTTTTCTTATACAGGCCATCCGCCCATATAGTGGACACTATCATCCCACTGAACAAAATTTGTCCAAGCTTCTCATTGCAACTAAGTAGCACGAGTGATGTTACCAACATATCATTTAATTTGTAAATGTACATTTTTATTTGCTCCAAGATACAATTAACCATCAAAAGGATGTAATTTAGTTTCTATACTTCAAACTTCCCCCCCATATAATCATTCACTGGGGAGAGCACTCAGTCATTTTTAAATCTCACAAATATTACATGCCATCTTGCGCATGTGGTATCTTGCTTGGAGAGAAGCACATTGAATGGGTTATGATTTGACTATGTGAAAGAAATCAAAGTTTAGAATCACATGAGATTCAAAACGGATAATCAATATTACAAGGGGGAAATCATATCCCCTAATGCCAATCTCTAACATATGATTTAGCTAGAGGTTTCACAATTAGCCAAGTCATTTAGATGCAATAATTTTGCTCAGGTGCCAACGATAGGAAATGCAAAGGTAGACGATCACGCAAAATTAGGGTTGGATTTGAGATTAGGCAGGCTTCAACTTAGGACAACTAATAATAGCTCATTAATGACTCAAGGACAAGATACGACAAATTCCAATGTCTCCATTTTACATTAACTTTCCCTATAATAATTCCCATTCTGCAAATTGATTTGTTAAATTACCCCAGTAACTATCAACATTATAGAGAAATGCCCTTGCTTCAATGATTTCACCAAGAAATGGCACCAATAAGGACTAACTCTCAAACAATACACAGAGAAATAAAAGAACTTGGACTAATGATGGAGGACCTACAAATGAATCAGGTGGAAGCAGTCTAAGACCTTCAAGAAAATATTCAAAATAAAGTTGCAAAACTATTTCATTTCTCTCAATTTTTCTAATTTTTCAAAGCTTTTCAGGTTGTTAAGCAGGCTTTTTGAGTTTTTCATGTCCAAGTTTATGCTTGCCATGTTTTGCCCATTTTTTCCAATTTTTCTAACTTCCTAATAATTTTTCTCAATGCCAAGTTCTACAACATTGATTCAAACTTCAACACATGCAATACCAAATTCAAGACATCGTAGCAGGATTCAACCATATTGTATTTTTCCATACGGAAATCCAACACTGTACAAAATACAACAAATTTTAAGTTCAGCACTAATACAATGCATTCAAGTTACATTTGATTGTATTTGATAATATACTTCATGTAGTTGACTCATCAACCAAAAAAAATAAAATTTAAAATTTAAAAAAAAACTCTTAAATATATCTATAAATATAAATTTATCTCAATTTAAAAAAAAAAAAAATTTATTTTTCTGCACAATTGGACAATCTTGAGGATGAAGCTTTTTCTAAAATTTAGAACAATATGCATATTTTAGTATATATGAGATATATACATCCTTTAACGCATTGAATCATATTCAAATTTGAATTCGTACTCAAATACTACTACTGAAACTAGATTGCTAACTGTATTGATGACACCGATGGATGAGTAGTAGTACAAATACAATATAGTCAAGTTAAATTTGATTGTATTTGATAATATACTACAAGTAGTTGACTCAAGCCAAAAAACAATAAAAAAAAAACTTATAAATGTTTAAATAACTCTTGGGTATGTCTATAAATATAAATTAATCACAAAATCATCAAGAAATTGATTATTTGTCTCCTTTATTGGACACTTTTGAGGCTGAAGCTTTTTCTAAAATTTTAAACAATATGCATACTTTAGTATATATGACATATATTTCCATATTGCAGTAGTACTTGGAATTTTTCATCACATATTTTTTCTGTATTGAATTATATGCAATTTGAATTCGTACAAAAATATTGCTACTGAGGCTCAAGATTGCTAACTGTGTTGATGACACTGATGGATGAGTTGAAGCATGGTTGAAGCCCATAGGCAATTATTGAAATATGCCAAAAAACAAGTGGGAATATTAAAAGCCATCGTGGCTCAGCTTGAAGACAAAGATAACTCGATGGATAGATATTCGTTGAGGTTGGTAAGTTGCACAGGTTCTTACAACTTGTCTGCTAACTAGGACAAATATGACGCTTGAGAAGATAAGCAAAAAGACTTAGGTGGGGGGTACCGCAATGATGACCAAGAAGGTGGTGAAAGATGAGAGGGCACATGCCGTGTTAACCTCGAAGCTAAAAAAATACCCAACTTGTATTTAAATGCAGACCCCATCTTTGCTTTGATTTCAAGCTCAAAGCTTGTTGATGCAGATGTGCAAGAGGAGCAAGCATTGTGCAGCAGGTGCTAGCTTATTGTGTAGCAGGTGCATAGGATGTATCATGTAGTAGGTGCCAACCTCCACCACCACCACACCTACACCACTACAGTCGGCATTGCCACCCCTTCCACAGCCAGCTCCACCACTACCAATTAAAGAACAACAACGACTTGGTGCACAACATCTACCCTCGATGACAGCACCAGCACCTGTAGGGACAAAAACTGAATCAACTTGGAAGCCACCGGAGTCTGGAACAAAGTAAGTACTTTGAATATATAAAATTACTACAGAGTAATTTTCCACAATGGTCATTTTTTAAAAGTTTCACTCTCATCTTGATAGTTGAGTATTCCTTTGTTTCTTCAAAAGGGTCAGTGTGGTACTCTTTATTCAATTAACCCCTCTCTCTGCTCTACCTAGGTTTTTGTCATTTTGATCTCCTTCATGCCTTCCTAGCTATTCCTTTTGTTTTTTAAACCATGAAAAGAGAGTGGATTGAGGAGGCTTACCCTATTTAGATGGAACAGATGCAGAAACACAAATGCCTGTATCTTTGATGCCAAAATACACAGACATTGACATTGAACTCTCAACTATCAACCATTCTCCATGAATCTGTCATTGTCTTCATCTCCTATATCTCAGTTTCTGAGAGTCATGCAACTACATAAATTTTCTTTGGTTTAATGTCACTTTTACCTATCATTTCCCGATGGCTATCTGTCGACAAGTTTCATAAAGCTCCTGTCTCTCAAATCTGCGCAGTGCATTCCTCCATTTGGCTCTAAGCGGGAGCAAGGAAACCGTGGAGTTTAACACTGTTTTTAACCATCAACAAGCCATTGCATGCCTACGCGTTAATAAATATTAATAATACGTTGCATGCGCATGCATACGTGTCTCTAGGAACAATTCCATATCTATGTTTACATTATATGCATGATAGTTTTAAATTATATGAAATATTTTATTTTTTTATTTTTAATATGTTATATAGTTTTATGTTATTTTGTCTAAGTAGTTGTGTCTAATGTGATTAAAGTTATCTTGAGTGCCAAAGATAAATGTGTCAAACTAGTTTAGCAATAAAAGTACACTTTAATTATTTTTTTTTGTCTAGTGTGATTAAAGTTATCTTGAGTGTCAAAGATAAATGCTAAGTCACCAGGATATGGATAGAGATACAGAGATACGGATTCTCTAGATTTTTTAAAACCCAGGATCTGGATACTGTTGGGAAACGAAAATTACAAACAAATATAAACATATTTTTATAATAAATAGAAAATTAGATTGAAGAAACAAAACTATTTTGGAAACAAAAGAGTATAACTATAACTTATTGCCAAAAAAGAGAGTTCATGTACCATAACTGATAATTTGATAAGTTGTGATATTGATAATTTTAAAAACCATTTCAGCATGAACTTGAAGCAAGTCATAATAGTCTTTTTGTGAGCCAGATCCACATGTCCCTATCAGTAGGGAATAAAGTGGTTTTCTTGAACGCTATGGCAAGACTACAGAACAGTGTAGGTGAAGTGAGCAACAACATAGTACATAAAATAGATTAGCCCTTGATAGCAGACATTGACCATACAGATATATCAAATAAACACATTGAGAGCAGACCTTGATATTGTTATATTAGAGTTCAAGAGCATATCTTGACATAAGGATAGATCAGACCTTGAGGGGCAGGAATGGGGTTTAGGCTTTTAGCCATTAGGTGTTTAGGGTTTTTAAAGTTTTTCATTAAAAAATATTTTTTTGGGGGATCAATGAGTCATAAAAGCACGGGAAGTTGCAGGATCCATTTGAAAATTTTAGGAATTGTTTGATTTTTCACATGATCCATTTCAAAATTCAGGATTTTTATTTTATTTTTCACAGGATTCGTTTCATGGGACTATTATACGTTTCCTTCTACAAAGGATACGTTTCCATGGTGGATCCGCTTCCCAAAGTAGATCTGATTCGGAAACGTATTGGATTCGTGGATCCGTAGATCCTACACACTGGGGTGGTGGATCTGGTAAGACAGGATAAATGTGTCAAACTAATTTAGGAATCAAAATACACTTTAATTATATGATTGCAATGCAAAAATATTATTTGCGTTGAATCCTCCACACGATAATAGTATGTGCAGGCAACTTCGACAAACAAGGGCAAGAGATTTGGCTAAAAATGTGAATTTTGATTTAGTTTTGATTTTGACAATGCTTGCATTTTCCAGGGTGTCGGTTTCTTTGCAGCATTGTAAGGCAAGTCATCCATCCAACAGTTCAAGATTACGGTTAAGCCTAAGACTTGTGTATTTAGACAGCATTTACACAAATCACTCTTCAGGAGTAGCCACCAATTATGTGCACTCTCATACTTAGACATGTTCTTGTCGAACTTCTCCTCAATGATTCATCCAAGCTATAATGTACTTCAAGGAAATTAAAGTTGCACATTGAGTAGACATCTCCTAACAAGGATATAACACTAGAATAGACCCAAATCTAGGTCCAAGTTAAGGACGGGAAATGAGTCTTGATCATGCAAATGATGCATCGTGTATTATGAGAGTAAGTGCATCCATGTCTTTCGAGTACAACCAACCTTGCTATAAATCACAATGCATATAGCTGGGACTAAGTTGCTTTGCAACCATGCATTGTTAACATAGTTAATTGGTGTAAAAAAATCCCTAACAGAAACATTTATGATGATATACCAACTACAAATTGTTTAAGAGTATCTCTTGATGTAATGTCTATGCATGATAAATATACTTTCTAACTCTATTTCCTCTGTTTAAAAAAAAATCTTTACAGGCATCCATTGACATCATCTTTAAATGCATCAAAGGATTGATAGATAAATGGGGTGAGATTATAGTAGGTGCCAAAGGGGGTCTTTGGATTTACGTCCAACGTTATCATGGCTGCCTAGATTCTTGATGGATTTACTACCAACCTTATTTTGAGGGATGAGTTCAGAACTGTTCAAAGATATGACACAGTTTAAAGAACAATCATTTTGGTTTTTATGGATGCCTGATGGTAGGTACTCGTACAAATTCCATAGCTAGTTTTTAGATTGCTTTTATACTAATGTTAGAAAACTACAAAATGTTATTTAAATACTAATGAAGGCTCAACGCCAATAAGACATCTAGCTTAAGTTTTTTTTACAGTCCTTTCAGTAAGTCCTTTGATTTTGATTTTTTCCTTCATTGTCATATAGTTTAGACTCCACACAATAGCACTCAATATCTTCATAAGGAGAACATATACTGGTTAAAGAGATAAGCTGGTACAAGATGTAAGCCGCACGAGTATAGTAAGTAAAGTTTGATAAGTTTTTCAACCTTAAGAGCCAACAATCTATATAAGCTCTTGCCGCTTCATTCTCAACAATATTCCCAATATGCCTACGAGAATGTGATCTAACGGCTGTAGAATTAAGAAAGGCATAGCAGGATCAAAATGGACTTAATCTCCATACAAAACAAAGGCAGCAGAGAACTGGAACACAGAAAAATAGAGTATTTCTAAGAGTAGAAAAAAGCATAATATTATATTAAAATCTGTTGTATATAAAGCAATAGATAAAAAAATACTTAAAACAAGCAAGAGAACACAACATTTAATGTGGTTGGTTGAAAGATATACCAACCAAATTCAATCACCGACATGAGCTTACTTGCAACATACACCAACAGGCCGCTTGTGGTCCTGACAAATGCAGGCCAATTGTAATCCTCTTGGAGGTAGACAAAAGCAATTTCCACCTTAAAAACACAAACTTGCATCCATCGCTTGGGTTTAAACACTAATATCTGATAGGGTTTGATTTCTCGTGCAGGGTTTCAAAGAATCCCCATGCAACAACCAGGTTTTGCAATTCTAGGATTAAGAAGAAAATATCGGCACATATTGGGCAATCAAAAAAGATGCCGATAGCCATTGCAATCTGTGCAATGGAAATGAAACCCTATGAAAATCTATAAATATTCACACAAACCCTTGGACAAAAATCGGGTATTAAAACAGGGCACAGGAAGTATATAATTTGATGTGGAAAATGAAAATAACAAGAACAACATACATCACATACATCAAATAAGGTCAAACAAATGGGGATGAAAAATAGATCGTTGTACCTTAGTGAGCCATGCCGAAATCCCTTGACCTTGGTGAGCACAAGATATCTGAGCCTCCATTTTATGCAAGTAGCTCTTTTTCCTCCTCGTCTTTTATCCGGTGTCATGTCGTAAAACCCTGATCTATCCAATGACTATTTCCATCCCAACCTGAGAGCTAAGCCCATAAGCCAAAGTTGAGTAGCCAAGTAACCCAGCCCAGAACTATGAGCCCATGCCATCCCATGCTATCCCACCCACTCCATACCAACCCAACAGAGTAGCCCAACCCAGCCCAGGAGCCAAGCGAATGAGTTGAACAGCTAATCTTGGTAGCAAATCCAAGTAGCCCATAGCCCAGGAGGTCAACCAGCTTCTTCGTCGGGTGATTTGGCTTAGGTCAGTCCTAAAAGTGAGCAAGCATAAAAACGAAGAACAAGCAAATTTTATTATATATGATTTATATAATCACTAGTTAGATAGTTAGATAAGTGATAATGTAATCACTAGTTGCATTATTTTATTCTTTACAAGTGTTGTATACCCAAAAAAAATTATTAATTAAAAAAAATATACAAATTTTATATTTAAAAAAAAACTATTATATAAAAATGGTTGTTAAAATCCTTTTTTTTAATGATTTATCCAGGCTAGGGTAATCAACATTATAAAAGGGCATGTTTTATAAGGAATAAACTCTACTTTAAGTTCCTTGATGTTAGTATCATCGGCCCGCCTAAAAATGCAATATGAATCAACAAGAATAGCGAATTAGAGTGTTTTGATGATGGTGATGATGATGGACACGATGATGATGATGATGATGATGATGACGATGATGATGATGATGATGATGATGATGATGGTGATGATGATGATGATGATGATGATGATGATGATGATGCTAATGATGACGATGGTGATTATGATGGCAATGATGATGATGATGATGCTAATGATGATGATGATGATGATGATGTTGAGGATGATGGTGATGATGATCACAGGTCAATGATGATAATGATGACGATGATATGATGATGATGATGATGATGATGATGCCTATGATGGTGATGATGATGATGATGATGAAAAAATGTTTCTAACTAGTTAAAACCATGTTTCACCATCATCATCATCATCGTGTCCATCATCACCATCATCATCATCATCATCATCATCATTGTCATCATCATCGTCATCTTCATCATCATTGTCATCATCATCATCTTCATCATCATCTTCATCATCATTGTCTTCATCATCATTGTCGTCATCATCATCTTCATCATCATCTTCATCATCCGAATCATCATCATCATCATCCTGATCATCTTTATCATCATCGTATTGATCGACATCATCATCGTCTCCATCATCATGATCATCCTCGAGTCTATCTAGGTAAGGACTTAACGTATTTGTAGATGAAATATATAGTTGTTGGAATTCTACTACACCATCAAACTTATTGGTTTTGGGTATTTTTAATCCAATCAACAAAGAATGCTTTTTGTGTGTTAATATTTTGAAATTTACCTAGAAACAATTGGTGCTAAAGTGGAGCTAGAATGCGCCTAGTTTTGCGTCTAGACATCCTATCACGAGGAGAATTTAAATGTAATTGATTTGGTATGCTAAAGTGGACGAAATTTGTGTCCACTTTAGCACCATACCAATATAATGTGCCTAGCTTTTCACATAGGCAACCTATCATTAGGATAATATAAATTGAATTGAATTGGGATGCTAAAGTGGACCCAATTTATGTCTGCTTTGTTGCCATCCCAATAGAATGTGCCTCATTTTGCACCTATACAACCTAGCATAAGGAGAATTTAATTGTAATTGATTTCATGATTTCATGATTTTGTTTAGTTAAAAGTCTTTAACTTTTAGCTACAGTGAAATAAAGGATCTAGTAGAAGTGTCAAGGATCTTTGGATGGGTAATGAAGGTGAATTCAAATATAATGAGTTTGATAATTTTTGTAATCAAGGATAACTTTTTTAGGTTATTTGATTTTTTTTTAATTACCAAAATAATAATGTTTTGGATATAATAAAATAACAAACTAGTGATAAATAAAATCTAAAAAATAAATAAATTAAATACATTCATTTTCATTAACATCATGTGTTCATAATTACCATTGACATAAGAAATATTAATCAAGCCAAAATATCATAATCCTCATAGTCATCATAATTTCCATCTTCCTCCTCCTACTCATCATCGTCATCGTCATTTGTTTACTCTTTAGCGCCATCATGATATAATTCACCTAGTTTTCCACCTAGACAACCTAACATAAGGAAAATTTAAATGTAACTAATCTGGGATGCTAAAGTGGACACAATTTGTGCCCACTTTAGCACCATCCCAATATAATGCACCTAGCTTTGCACCGAGACAACTTGGCATAAGGAGAATATAAATATAATTGATTTGGGATGCTAAAGTGGATGCAATTTATGTCCACTTTATCATCATCCTGATAGAATGTGCCTAATTTTGCACCTATACAACATAGTATAAGGAGAATTTAATTGTAATTGATTTGGGATGCTACTCTAGGTGCTAAGTGCACATAGTTTGACACCTAAATGGTAACCATATATGCTTTAAATGATAACAATGATGATGACCTAGATGACAATGATGATCTAAATGACAATAATGATGATGATGATGTTGTCAATGACAATGATTATCATCATCATCATGACATAATTTTCATCGTCATCATGATGATCACTATAGTCATCATCATAATCATAATTTCCATCATTATCATGATGATTATTATATTGATGTCATCATTTCCAACATGATCACGTTGATTACTATATTCATTATTGTCCTCATCATCATCATTTCTGAAAATTGGCCCATAAAGCATGACACCAAAACCGTGGATGATGTTAGCACCAAAATCCAACCTCTAAATCGACAAATATTTTGGAGTGGGAGACACCCTATAAACTATATCCATCTCACCATTGTCATGTTTGTGGGATTATCCATAATAATGGTGATGTTAAAAGACACACTAACATTTCAAAATACAAAAAAATGTACCAATAGGTGCACTACTTCAATACATGGCCCTTGCATCAAAATTATCGACCCATGTCGTATTTTTTTTCAAATGCTCATGATGCAAAACATGAAAAAATTGGGGCATCTTAATTTGTGCTAATTTAGAATCACTCTACAGCTTTATTATCAATGTAATGAAAACAGCATGTCATGTTCGTGTTGCATTTGTATCATCTGTAAACTTTTGGCATCAGGTTAAAGATGTTTTTAGCATCAAGTCATAATCATATATTTGCAATGCATACCAATTATCAATTATTATTTAATCATTGATTAATTAATCATAATTATTATTTATAAATATTACTTATTAACTATTAATTTGTTATTGTTAATTATTAAATACACCTCTAGTTGTTGCACTAGGTGGTTGTCTTAATTAAGTGGAAAATTGACCTTGGTAACATCAGTGTTAGAGGTTATACTTGTATATTGACACTCCTTAACTTACATCCATATTGATGTTTTGGAAAACAATATGGAAGAGAAAGAAAGCTAGAGGTCGCCTCCCTTTGGTAAAATGGCAAAGGCTTGCCAAGACAAAAGTTATGGCGTTTGGGGACTATATAATGTCCATCATTTTTGGAAATCCCTATATTTTAAGAGCCTTTACAGTGTCATTATACATTGCATATGTTATAGGAATATGTAATTAAATCAAAGTACATACACCCCTTTCATTTGGATATTAGATCAAATATAGAATAAAACTAGTATAGAATGGGAAGCTTTAACTCTAGCATTTCCCCCTATAGGTCAATTGCTTGCTCGAAAAATTAGAAATGGACAGATTTTGAATAGGGGAAGATTTAACTCTATCATTTCTACTTATAAGGCCAAAGATGTAAAAAAAATTGATCTACTTCTTCAAAGTAACACTATGAGCATTATTGAAATGCTTGTTGCTTCATTCCATTTTAAACCAAGACCAAAATGTCCTTAAGGGTACAAAGAAAGTTAGTTTTTTTGTTAAGATTGATATCCACTTCTTGTGCCTTGGATATTCTTGGTAAAAATGAGGGCATGGATGGGGGGTTGTCCAAAACAACCTTGTAGGGTGACATTTTGGTAGCACCATGATAGGTGTTATTGCAATACTACCAGCTCTCTGCAAGAGAGGTGTAGGGGGTGGGCGGTGGGGGAACTACTAAACCCAATGGCTAACAATATTTGTATGGTCAACACCTCACAACCTCGATTACTTATTATTAACTCCAATATCTCAAGTCTTGTAGTATCGAGAAGTATTGTGACATGCATCGTCATCATGGACAGTTGTCATCACCATCATCATTAATTCCATATGGTACGTCAACATCATCTAGATCATCATCATCGTCAACATTAAGTACATCATCAACAAAATCATTTTCATCATTGTCATTATGGCCACTCATATTCCATTAGTGTTCTTAATCACTCATCACCATTAGGATTCATTTCCTGTAATTGTTAAGGTCATTTATATGTCGTTATAGTCATTTCAATGATAATAGGGTCATTTAGATGTCATTATAGACATTTAGGTGCCATTAGAATCAATTAGAATCCAAAAGTGCTACCACATGCATAATCATCATTGGCATCCACATTGTCATCATCATCATACAATAAATCAACATCATTGTCTTCGTTGTAGTCATCATCAATTTAATTGCGATATTAATGAGCAAGGATCCCTACTACCTCAGAAGAATGGATGATATAATCTTATACTAATCAAATCATATCCATATGCTCCATAATAATTGTCGTAATGCATCATCGTTGTGTTGTTAGGCCCAATTAGATGCAATTAGGGTCTATCAAATGTTATTAGGGACACTCAAATGCCAATAGAGCAATTTAGGTGACATTAAGGTAATTTAACCCTCATTAGGATTAATCAAGATCCAAAAGTGCTAGGATTATGATCATTTAGGTGCTACTATGACAAATCAAGACCCAAAAGTACTATCACATGAATCATGATCATTGACATTAACATTAATATATCTGACGTTATGTTGGACATTTTTCAAACACAGTTCCTAGCTCTAAACCTAGTGCAATTCCTAGCATGGTTCCTTTCAAAAAATTTGGCATTATTCCAGGGGTTACACTAGGCTCTATACCTGACGCTATGTTGGAAGTTTTGTAGGTGCAATTCCTGCCTCTATACTCGGTGCTATGTTGGATTGTTTTCTTGTCGAAATTCATGGTGCAATTCTTGTCGCTAACCCTGGATTAATATATGGTGCTACGCTATTCATAACTTTTTTTGGAGGCTATTCTAGGTGTTATATGGGATGCTTTTTTGGACGCTAATTGGGACGTTAATTGGGATGCTAATTGGGATGCTAATTAGGATGTTAATTAGGATGTTAATTGGGATGATAATTGTGATGCTAATTGGGAAGCTAATTGGGGCGTTAATTGGGATGCTAATTAACGTCCAAAATAATGTCAAAATTTTAAAAAGGCGCTAATTGGGATGCTAATTAGCATACAAAATACCACCAACTTTTAAAAAGGGACTCAAATAACACCATTAAAAGCGCCATCCCATGGAAAAGCGTCCACTTTTTCCAAAAAAGGATGAAAAATACACTAAAAGTGATAGTGGACGCTAAAAAGGAAGCTAAAAGAGATGCTAATCACATATTTTAGTTGTAGTGTAAACACAACAATATAATATGATGTTGGAGATGCAACTTTTTTGGACATATAGAAAGGTATTGTCACTCTATAAAATGCTATGTGTGCGATCAGTATGGCTACAAGACCTCCAAATGTTCTTTGAAAAAGTAGCAACAGAAATCAGTTTGGCAAAAAACTGTTGGAATTTGTTTGACTTAGAGGCAAAGAAAATATGTTCCTCAAAAAAATTACATAAGTGTGCAAAATGAAAATACTAAGAAGATATGGATGAAAAGAATTTCTCAGGAACATGCAAAAGATAAAAGCAACAATTGTGGGGTATTGAAAACAAGCAATTGTTGCTCACACTAATCCAAAAGGCCCTTATGTAGAATTCTTAGTTCCAAAAGAGGTATATTCAAACACTTAAGGATTGACAGAATGAGTAGATGTTCATTAATGTTTGTTTGAAGAATTGTTGTATGCTATTATTATTAGCCATACATAAAATATTAGAAATAAAATATACAAGTGACACACCATGATTGCGTAAAAAGAAAAGTGTCTGTATTATATTCAAATTATGGTTATAAAATTGTGGAGATTCGAAGCTTGTATTACATTAGGACACTATTGGGCATCAAAATAGAAAATTGAAGAAAAATTGAATACGACTGAAGTTGAATCACAGATTTAGTTTGAGTTCAAAGTCTTCAACACAATTGAAAGACAGAGGTGAAAGATGCATAGTTAATTCCATTGAATCCAACTCTGCAGGTTCAGGCGACTACAACAAACGAAGAAGGTTTTTTGTTGAAGGTAATGGATTGGGTTCAACCCCAAGATTATTCAAAAGATTGAATCATGTGTTGTTGTTGTTCCAAAATTTCCACCCACCTACTCAAATTGGACAACATCTCAGAAGTATTTTAATTGAAATAGGATTGTTCACACCAAGGGAAGAAATTAGACTCCATCAACTGATTCTACCAAATTCCAATGTCCATCCGCAACTGCCTAAGATTTGCTTGCTAAGATTGAATGATTGTGCAAAGAGTGTCAAGAGAATTGTTCATACGTTGGAAATAGACCATTATGATGAGGAATGCATACAAAATGAATAACGAGGACACAAATGAAAATATGAGCTTGATAGAATAAAAATCAGGGTGGTGAACAGAATGAGAAATACCACAAATTTATATAACAAGGAATAAGTCGGTCACGCATTTGAACATAAATTGAAGGGATGTTGAAGCGTGAGAATTCATTCATTGTACAAGCCAAGGAAGAATTCGTTAAGTTAAAATTTAATGCATAGGACAAAAGGTGATCCAAAAAAATTGATGTTGGAATAAAAGTGACACTACAAACACACCACATGGACAACACATAGGGCACATTAACTGGTTTATGCATGTGAGAGTTTGTATATATGTGAAAAATTATTACATGAAATGAAACAACACATATGTGAAATCCAATATAAGACAGTTTGCAGAACACATTAAAATCAATCAAGAAAAAGGAAGTTTGTTCAATATATTTGATGCAAAAACATAGTATATGCGGTCTGTCAAGCACAAATATAGGGGGAGATAGGAATGTCAAGGGTCCCTTTGTCATTGATGTCAGAGGGGGAGAAAATTCAGGAGAAGGTGAGCAGGAGAGAAACTGAATGAATGATAGCATGAGTGAAGCTAAAAGTGAAGAAGATCCCAATGAACTGGGGATCATTAATAGGTGGATCCTAATCCTGTTGACATCAATGATAGAGGGATAGATTGTTGAATATATGTTGCCATTGATGTCAAAGATCAAATATGTACAAGACAAGTAGAACAATTGATGTCAAAGATCAAATATGAACAAGTTGAATATATGATGTCAAAGATCAAAGATGGACCAGAAGTAAAAATCTGAGAGGTTATAGGACTGTCATGACATTGGTCACATTTGTGCACATATTCATGTACTTAAAAGAATAATTGTAAATAAACATAAGTATGAGACTTTAAATTGATCAAATTGTGTGTGAAAAATTCCCACAAGTGTGTTGGAATTTGTGGGTCTTAAACCACTAATATGCAGTTCAAAAGTGGCACACCGACACAAACTTTGACTTGTCAAAGACACAATTCAGCGGGAAGATATTTGGAGTAAATGGAATTCACCAAGTGAATACATATCTTGAGTCAAGAAGATTATAAATAAGAAAGAGAAGTATTGTGACATGCATCGTCATCATGGACATCGACATTGTCATCACCATCATCATCAATGCCATATGGTACATCAACATCATCTAGATTATCATCATCATCAACATTAAGTACATCATCAACAAAATCATCTTCATCATTGTCATTATGGTCACTCATATTCCATTAGTGTTCTTAATCACTCATCGCCATTAGGATTCATTTCCTATAATTTTTAAGGTCATTTATATGTTGTTACAGTGATTTCAATGATAATAGGGTCATTTAGATGTCATTACAGACATTTAGGTGCCATTAGAATCAATTAGAATATAAAAGTGCTACCACATGCATAATCATCATTGGCATCAACATTGTCATCATCATCATACAATAAATCAACATCATTGTCTTCGTCGTAGTCATCATCAATGTCATCATCAATTTAATTGCGATATTAATGAGCAAGGATCCCTACTACCTCAGAAGAATGGATGATATAATCTTATACTTATCAAAACATATCCATATGCTCCATCATAATTGTCGTAATGCATCATCGTCGTGTTGTTAGGGCCAATTAGATGAAATTAGGGTCTATCAAATGTTATTGGGGACACTCAAATGCCAATAGAGCAATTTAGGTGAAATTAAGGTAATTTACCCCTCATTAGGATTAATCAAGATCCAAAAGTGCCAGGATTACGATCATTTCGGTGCTACTATGATAAATCAAGACCCAAAAGTACTATCACATGAATCATGATCATTGACATTAACATTGACATATCTGACGTTATGTCGGACATTTTGCGAACACAGTTCCTAGCTCTAAACCTAGTGCAATTCCTAGTGTGGTTCCTTTCAAAATTTCTGGCATTATTCCAAGGGTTACACCTGGCTCTATACCTGACGCTATGTTGGAAGTTTTTTAGGTGCAATTCCAGGCTCTATACTTGGCGCTATGTTGGATTTTTTTCTTGTCAAAATTCATGGCGCAATTCTTGTCGCTAACCCTGGATTAATATATGGTGCTATGCTATTCATACATTTTTTCGAAGGGTATTCTAGGTGTTATATGTGATGATTTTTTGGACGCTAATTCGGACGTTAATTGGGATGCTAATTGGGATGCTCATTGGGATGCTAATTAGGATGTTAATTAGGATGTTAATTGGGATGATAATAGTGATGCTAATTGGGATGCTAATTGGGACGTTAATTGGGATGCTAATAAATGTCCAAAATAACGTCAAATTTTTAAAAAGGCGCTAATTGGGATGCTAATTGGGACATTAATTAGGATGCTAATTGGGATGCTAATTGGAATGCTAATTGGGATGCTAATTGGGATGCTAATTAGTGTCCAAAATACCGCCAACTTTTAAAAAGGGACGAAAATAACGCAATTAAAAGCGCCATCTCGTGGAAAAGCGTCCACTTTTTCCAAAAAATGATGAAAAATACACTAAAAGTGATAGTGGATGCTAAAAAGGAAGCTAAAAGAGATGCTAATCACAGATTTTTGTTGTAGTGTAAACACAACATTATAACATGATGTTGGAGATGCAAATTTTTTGGACATATAGAAAGGTATTGTCACTCTATAAAATGCTATGTGTGCGATCAGTATGGATACAAGTCCTCCAAATGTTCTTTGAAAAAGCAGCAATAGAAATCAGTTTGGCCGAAAACTGTTGGAATTTGTTTGACTTAGAGGCAAAGAAAATATGTTCCTCAAAAGAATTACATAAGTGCACAAACTGAAAATACCAAGAAGATATGGATGAAAAGGATTTCTCGGGAACATGTAAAAGATAAACACAACAATTGTGGGGTATTGACAACAAGCAATTGTTGCTCACGCTAATCCAAAAGGATTATGTAGAATTCTTAATTTGAAAAGAGGTATATTCAAACACTCAAGGATTGACAGAATGAGTAGATGTTCATTAATATTTGTTTGAAGAATTGTTGTATGCTACTATTATTAGCCATGCATAAAATATTAGAAAGAAAATATACAAGTGACACACCATGATTGCGCAAAAAGAAAAGTGTCGGTATTATATTCAAAATTATGGTTATAAAATTGTGGAGATTCGAAGCTTGTATTACATCAGGACACTATTGGGAATCAAAATAGAAAATTGAAGAAAAATTGAATACGACTGAAGTTGAATCACAGATGTAGTCCGAGTTCGAAGTCTTTGACATGATTGAAAGACATAAGTGAAAGATGCATAGTTAATTCCATTGAATCCAACTCTGCACGTTCAGGCGACTGCAACAAACGAGGAAGGTTTTTTGTTGAAGCTAATGGATTGGGTTCAACCCCAAGATTATTCAAAAGATCAAATCATGTGTTGTTGTTGTTGTTCCAAAATTTCCACCCGCCTACTCAAATTGGACAATGTCTCTGAAGTATTTTAATTGAAATAGGATTGTTCACACCAAGGGAAGAAATTAGACTCCATCACCTGATTCTACCAAATTCCAATGTCCATCTGCAACCGCCTAAGATTTGCTTTCTAAGATTGAACGATTGTGCGAAGAGTGTCAAGAGAATTGTTCATACTTTGGAAATAGACCATTATGATGAGGAATGCTTACAAAATGAATAACGAGGACACAAATGAAAATATGAGCTTGATAGAATAAAAGTCAGGGTGGTGAACAGAATGAGAAATACCACAAATTTATATAACAAGGAAGAAGTCAGTCACGCATTTGAGCATAAATTGAAGGGATGTTGAAGCCTGAGAATTCATGCATTGTACAAGCCAAGGAAAAATTTGTTAAGTTAAAATTTAATGCATAGGACAAAAGGTGATCCAAAAAAAATGATACTGGAATAAAAGTGACACTACAAACACACCACGTGGCCAACACATTGGGCACATTAACTGGTTCATGCATGTGAGAGTTTGTAGATATGTGAAAATTTATTACATGAAATGAAACAACACTTATGTGAAATCCAATATAAGACAGTTTGCAGAACACATTAAAATCAATCAAGAAAAATGAAGTCTGTTCAATATATTTGATGCAAAAACAGAGTATATGTGATCTATCAAGCACACATATAGGGGGAGATAGGAATGTCGAGGGTCCCTTTGTCATTGATGTTAGAGGGGGATAAAATTCAGGAGAAGGTGAGCAGGAGAGAAACTGAATGAATGATAGCATGAGTGAAGCTAAAAGTGAAGAAGATCCCAATGAACTGGGGATCATTAATAGGTGGATCCTAATCCTGTTGACATCAATGATGGAGGGATGGATTGTTAAATATATGTTGCCATTGATGTCAAAGATCAAATATGTACAAGACAAGTAGAACACTTGATGTCAAAGATCAAATATGAACAAGTTGAATATATGATGTCAAAGATCAAAGATGGACTAGAAGTAAAAATCTGAGAGGTCATAGGACCGTCATGACATTGGTCACATTTGTGCACATATTCATGTACTTAAAAGAATAATTGTAAATAACCATAAGTATGAGACTTTAAATTGATCAAATTGTGTGTGAAAAATTCCCACAAGTGTGTTGGAATTTGTGGGTCTTAAACCACTAATATGCAGTTCAAAAGTGGCACACCGACACAAAATTTGACTTGTAAAAGACACAATTCAGCGGGAAGATATTTGGAGTAAATGGACTTAACCAGGTGAACACATATCTTGAGTCAAGAAGATTATAAATAAGAAAGAGAATTATTGTGACATGCATCGTCATCATGGACATCGACGTTGTCATCACCATCATCATCAATGCCATATGGTATGTCAACATCATATAGATCATCGTCATCGTCAACATTAAGTACATAATCAACAAAATCATCTTCATCATTGTCATTATGGTCACTCATATTTCATTAGTGTTCTTAATCACTCATCGCCATTAGGATTTATTTCCTGTAATTGTTAAGGTCATTTATATGTCGTTACAGTCATTTCAATGATAATAGGATCATTTATATGTCATTACAGACATTTAGGTGCCATTAGAATCAATTAGAATCCAAAAGTGCTACCACATGCATAATCATCATTGGCATCCACATTGTCATCATCATCATACAATAAATCAACATCATTGTCTTCGTCGTAGTCATCATCAATTTAATTGCGATATTACTAAGCAAGGATCCCTACTACCTCAGAATAATGGATGATATAATCTTATACTTATCAAATCATATCCATATGCTCCATCATAATTGTCGTAATGAATCATCGTCATGTTGTTAGGGCCAATTAGATGCAATTAGGGTCTATCAAATGTTATTGGGGACACTCAGATGCCAATAGAGCAATTTAGGTGACATTAAGTTAATTTACCCCTCATTAGGATTAATCAAGATCCAAAATTGCCAGGATTACGATCATTTAGGTGCTACTATGATAAATCGAGACCCAAAAGTACTATCACATGGATCATGATCATTGACATTAACATTGATATATCTGACGTTATGTCGGACGTTTTCGGAACACAGTTCCTAGCTCTAAACCTAGTGCAATTCCTAGCGTGGTTCCTTTCAAAATTTCTGGCATTATTCCAGGGGTTACACCTGGCTCTATACCTAACACTATGTTGGAAGTTTTCTAGGTGCAATTCCTGGCTCTATACTTGGCGCTATGTTGGATTTTTTTCTTGTCGAAATTCATGGCGCAATTCTTGTCGCTAACCCTGGATTAATATATGGTGCTATGCTATTCATAACATTTTTTTGGAGGCTATTCTAGGTGTTATATGGGATGCTTTTTGGGATGCTAATTCGGACGTTAATTGGGATGCTAATTGGGATGCTAATTGGGACGCTAATTAGGATGTTAATTAGGATGTTAATTGGGATGATAATTGTGATGCTAATTAGGATACTAATTGGGATGCTAATTGGGATGTTAATTGGGATGCTAATTAACGTTCAAAATAACGTCAAATTTTTAAAAAGGCACTAATTGGGATGCTAATTGGGACGCTAATTGGGACGCTAATTGGGACGCTAATTGGGACGCTAATTGGGATGCTAATTAGCATCCAAAATACCACCAACTTTTAAAACGGGACGCAAATAACACCATTAAAAGCGGCATCCCGTGGAAAAGCATCGACGTTTTCAAAAAAATAATGAAAAATACACTAAAAGTGATAGTGGACGCCTAAAAGGAAGCTAAAAGAGACGGTAATCATAGATTTTTGTTGTAGTGTAAACACAACAATATAATATGATGTTGGAGATGAAATTTTTTTGGACATATAGAAAGGTATTGTCACTCTATAAAATGCTATGTGTGTGATCAGTATGGCTACAAGTCCTCCAAATGTTCTTTGAAAAAGCAGCGACAGAAATTAATTTGGCATAAAACTGTTGGAATTTGTTTGACTTAGAGGCAAAGAAAATATGTTCCTCAAAAGAATTACATAAGTGTGCAAAATGAAAATACCAAGAATATATGGATGAAAAGGATTTCTCAGGAACATGTAAAAGATAAAAACAACAATTGTGGGGTATTGACAACAAGCAATTGTTGCTCACGCTAATCCAAAAGGATTATGTAGAATTCTTAATTCCAAGAGAGGTATATTCAAACACTCAAGGATTGAAAAAATGAGTAGATGTTCATTAATATTTGTTTGAAGAATTGTTGTATGCTATTATTATTAGCCATGCATAAAATATTAGAAAGAAAACATACAAGTGACACACCATGATTGCGCAAAAAGAAAAGTGTTTGTATTATGTTCAAAATTATGGTTATAAAATTGTGGAGATTCGAAGCTCATATTACATCAAGACACTATTGGGCATCAAAATAAAAAATTGAAGAAAAATTGAATACGACTGAAGTTGAATCACAGATGTAGTTCGAGTTCGAAGTCTTCGACACGATTGAAAGATAGAGGTGAAAGATGCATAGTTAATTCCATTGAATCCAACTCTGCAGGTTCAGGCGACTGCAACAAATGAAGAAGGTTTTGTGTTGAAGCTAATGGATTGGGTTCAACCCCAAGAGTATTCAAAAGATTGAATCATGTGTTGTTGTTGTTGTTCCAAAATTTCCACCCACCTACTCAAATTGGACAATGTCTCTAAAGTATTTTAATTGAAATAGGATTGTTCACACCAAGGGAAGAAATTAGACTCCATCACCTGATTCTACCAAATTCCAATGTCCATCTACAACCACCTAAGATTTTCTTGCTAAGATTGAACGATTGTGCGAAGAGTGTCAAGAGAATTGTTCATACGTTGGAAATAGACCATTATGATGAGGAATGCATACAAAATGAATAACGAGGACACAAATGAAAATATGATCTTGATAGAATAAAAATGAGGGTGGTGAATAGAATGAGAAATACCACAAATTTATATAACAAGGAAGAAGTCGGTCACGCATTTGAGCATAAATTGAAGGGATGTTGAAGCCTAAGAATTCATGCATTGTACAAGCCAAGGAAGAATTCGTTAAGTTAAAATTTAATGCATAGGACAAAAAGTGATCCAAAAAAAATGATGCTGGAATAAAAGTGACACTACAAACACACCACGTGGACAACACATTGGGAACATTAACTGGTTCATGCATGTGAGAGTTTGTAGATATGTGAAAATTTATTACATGAAATGAAACAACACTTATGTGAAATCCAATATAAGACAATTTGTAGAACACATTAAAATCAATCAAGAAAAAGGAAGTTTGTTCAATATATTTGATGCAAAAATAGAGTATATGCGGTCTTCAAGCACAAATATAGGGGGATATAGGAATGTCGAGGGTCCCTTTTTCATCGATGTCAGAGGGGTAAGAAATTCAGGAGAAGGTGAGCAGGAGAGAAACTGAATGAATGATAGCATGAGTGAAGCTAAAAGTGAAGAAGATCCCAATGAAATTGGGATCATTAATAGGTGGATCCTAATCGTGTTGACATCAATGATAGAGGGATATATTGTTGAATATATGTTGCCATTGATGTCAAAGATCAAATATGGAGTAGACAAGTGGAACACTTGATGTCAAAGATCAAATATGAACAAGTTGAATATATGATGTCAAAGATCAAAGATGGATCAGAAGTAAAAATCTGAGAGGTCATAGGACCGTCATGACATTGGTCACATTTGTGAACATATTCATGAACTTAAAAGAATAATTGTAAATAACCATAAGTATGAGACTTTAAATTGATCAAATTGTGTGTGAAAAATTCCCACAAGTGTGTTGGAATTTGTGGGTCTTAAACCACTAATATGCAGTTCAAAAGTGGCACACCGACACAAACTTTGACTTGTCAAAGACACAATTCAGCGAGAAGATATTTGGAGTAAATGGACTTCACCAAGTGAACACATATCTTGAGTCAAGAAGATTATAAATAAGAAAGAGATGGATGTGGTGAAGTAATATTGTAGCAATGAATATCTAACTATTTTGACAAGCTTAAAAGTTCAATATTTTTCAGGGTATCAATGGCTCATTGATCGTAGATAAATATATTTTTGGAGCGGAGCCACAGTGCAAGATGAGGAACACTAGTTGATAGGATACTCAAAGTATGGATGTGCGAACAACAAGTATAACTATGTTGATATTCTTCTGTAAAAACTTATGCAAATCAATTGAGAAGATGTTGATCATACTTATCTTCACACATCGTATTTTGAAGAATGGTCTAATGTAGATGCAAACACTCAGACGTAGATCATAATTTGTTTGTATTTTGGGAAACTGTATGACATAGATATAAAGATGTAGATCAAGGAACGTGTTATTTGTGTAATTTGGAGAGGAAGACACATCAAAATTGTCTTGGGTACTTGACTAATGCATATACACAGACGCAGATCAAAAGAATTCAACAGTTGCGAAATTTGAAGGAAGTACATTTCTTTATTTTCCATACAATCATATTTCATAGTAGGGATATTGGACGAGACAAGGAACATGGGGATAAAAAATCCTTCCAGTGGGTGCTAGAGAACAAACAGGGTGCAACAACATGCTTTATGTGGGTTCATATAAAATTCAAGGTATCACAATCTCCTTCTAGTGGGTACTGGAGAACAAAAGGAAGTTGTAACTTCCACACCTGGAAAGTGTAGTTCTTCCATGGATTGGAGATTGTAGATGCAAGTCGCAGTTTGTGTGAACATAATGATATATGTTCAAGTCAATGCTTATGTAGATAGAAGTTGTTGTAGGTTGGTGCCAACAGACCACAAGTTGTACATGAGATCAAGTGAACATATGACATGAGTGGGCGCTCATGTTCAGAGACTGTAATATCGCATTGATGTAACTTTTCATATTCATACATATAGATATACGTTCGTTCTCAAAATTTTGTGCGTTGTTATATTTATTGGTGTGATTGTTCTAAGTATGAAATTCTACATAATTTTTACATATCTACGCAATTACTAATTCACCACCTTCTTAGTAATAACTTCATACAAAAAATCAGACAATTAAAAACTCATTATAAAATATCAAGAAGTCTTTAAGAATAAAAACCTAACTAAGCCTTAACTAAAATTAGGTCGAGTAGGGTATTTCCACCACATTAGGAAAATCCAAGAAATTGTTAGGATTATAATCCTCCCTTTTCCAAACTAGTCAATTTTTCCTAAACTTGGGAGTCATTTAGTCATTATTGGGTCCACTAGTACCATTGGGTCCACTTGTCCTAATGGGGCCACATGTACCAGTCACTAGAGTGTGGGGAACACATATATAGTCTAACTGCAACTAACTGAACCTTCATGCATCAATTTATGAGCCTCCTATACCAATCCATACAATTTACGAGCCACTGGGAGTGTCGGCACCAACCTCCTTGAGTTGTTGGAAGTTGGTGACAAGTCAAGCATAGTTATGCTTTAGTTACATTCAGTTAGATGTCCTCTAGTGCAGTTAGCACCAGTATTTTCATTGATTCATGTGGGAAGGTGCCATTTCTCACCTACCACATCATTTAGACTAGTTTAACTGATTATAACTGATTGGGAGACTGAATTAGACAACTGGAGAGAGCTAGTTAAGCTTCGATAGTGATTTGGACACTTCCAATTAGCCATGCAGTCAGATTGAGTTAGTCAATTCAAATTACCTCTCATGAATTCAAATTGTTAGGCTATTATTTCCATTGTATTGGATTGTAATAATTATTCAGATTACTTTTTATTAATGAAAGCAATTATACAGTTGCAACTCCTTATTGCACTATTTCATATCATTTTCTAGGTCAAATTGATCTGTGAAATCTATTGTGAGTTTTGTCTTGATTCATAGATTGTTGTGCCTTGATTTCATATGGTATCAGATCCATGGCAGGACAAGGCGATTCTTCTACAGGTTTCTTGTTGGATCAATGAAGCAATTTGAGCAAAAAGCTCAAAAAATTCCATCTATGCACCAGAAGCAAAGAGTTTACCACATAATTTTTGGAAGCCCAACCTTGTTGATCAAGCTTGCTTGATTGACTAAGCCAAATGTGATGAAAACTCCAAAAGTGCAGGCTGTTCGACCTTATTTTGGTTGTTTTTTATATTTTGCAAGTACAACTTCATATGGATTCGAAATTATCAATTCCTCTTCCTACTCCATCCACAAGATATTCAGAGTGGAAGTTGAAGATGATTTCATATCTAAAGAGACATGGTCTCTATGAGGTATATATTGGACTTGGTAAAGAGTCTTACGAATATGAGAATGATTGGCTGAATGAAGGTGATAGAGCTTTTGGAATAATATGTTTGGCCCTTTCTCCAAGATTGCGCTACCTTATTGCATATGCTGAATACCCAAAGGATCTCTAGACAAAATTAGATAGTTACTTTGGTAAGAACAATGAGGATCATAATAGAAATTTGGAGATGAACCCAACATTACAATAGCTCTTTATTCAAAATTCTCAGCTTCTATTATCTCTGATGAAGTTGTTCAAGATAAAGAAGAAGCATAATCTTCCACACAGTCAATTCGAATTGAAGAAAGTCTCCTTAGAGTGACTCCTTCTCCTACTGCTATGGAAGTTTATGAGATATATGATATCTCATATTCTCATATGGATGATCCAGAAGAAGAAATTTGAATATCTGTTATTGAAGAAAAAATCTCCTTCCATTCTATGCAAACATTCTCCAGTGGTTCTTTTTTAAATTCTGTGCAAAGTTTTCCAGTGATTGCTTCAGAAAATGAAGAGGAATTCAATTTCTCTCCCTCTAATGCTGCTGCTAGTGTGAAAATAAGTAATACTTTGGATATTTTCAAAATAATATCATATTATAGTAGTAATCCATTCACTCTTATTAATCTAGAGCTTCCAACAAATTCCTACATGATTGCATGCACCAATACTCAAAATTTTGAAGAAGGAGAACATTTTGCGTCTACCATCTTGGTGGAGCACACTCTTGGATCTGATATGAAATTATTTGGATCTGATATGATCTTATTTGGATCTTATATGATATTATTTGGTTCAAATTTTAAGTTTCAAGAGATTTCAGTAATGCTTGTAGCTTCTCTCATCAATTTTGGTGTGAAAAATCAAGTACCACAAGTCTCTTTGAAACTTGTTGCTTGGGATTTGATCTTAGTTTCCTCTTATGAGTTTGTTGATATGATATTTGTGAATTTTATGAAGCTATATCAGATTATGGAGCTCAATATCCAAAGTCCTATGGCTTCTCTACCTTTGTATTTGATCATATTCTCATCTCCTCATAGAACTAGCAAAGATGGAGACATTCTTCTTTTTCCTGGACACTTACTCCTAACACTTGAGGATGATTTTGCCTCACATAGTTTAATGTTCAAGGATGAAATATATCCATTTCTTGGATGTTCCTTAGATGGTTCTAATTCTCAAGCACTTTTTCACTTTTATCAGTTGATTTCAATTGCTCTACATGGGTCCAGTTTTCATTTAGCAGTTGTCTATATTTTTTATTTAGTTGAGCACATTCTTCTTCTTTCAAAGAAGAATATTCCTACAGACATAATGATTTAGTTTGGATGGAGAATTTCACATTCCAGGCCCTAGGATACCTGTGCATAGAAGAAAAAGCATGCTTCTCGAATACACCAAAGAGATGAAGGTTGCAACAATATTTTCTCAAATTTCTTATTCAAGAAGAATTTTTCTCTTGATATGAAAGCTTGATCCTGATTCTACCTGCTTAGTTTGATGGGGGGGTATTTTTCCCATGAGATTTTTCCCCGTTTCCTTGGTTGTATTAAAGCAGTTAATTTTTTTATTTTAGTTGTAATGGGTGACCTTTGGTCTTAGTTACCAAGGCCCGTAGTTGTCCAAGTTAGGATTCAGGGGGGGTGTTAGGATTATAATCCTCCCTTGTCCAAACTAGTCATTTTTTTCTAAACTTAGGAGTCATTTAGTCATTATTGGGTCCACTAGTACCATTGGGTCCACTTGGCCTTATTGGGCCACATGTACCAGTCACTAGAGTGTAGGGAACACATATTGAGGCTAAATGCAACTTACTGCACTTTCATGCATCGGTTTAGGTGCCTCGTAGACCAATCCCTACAATTTAGGAGCTGATGGGAATGTCGACACCAACCTCCTTCAATTTTTGGCAGTTGATGACTAGTCGAGCCTAATTATGCTTCATTTACATTCAGTTAGATGTCCTCCAGTTCAGTTAGTGCCAGTCTTTGCATGGATGCATGTGGGAAGGCACCCTTTCGCACCTACCACATAAGTTAGACTAGTTTAACTGATAATAACTGATTGAGAGACTGAATTAGACAACTGGAGACATCTAGTTAACCTCCAATAGTCATTTAGACACTTACAGTTAGCCATGTAGTCAGATTGATTTAGTCCATTGGAATTACCTCTCATAGATTCGAATTTTTAGGATATTAATGCCATTGTATTGCATTCTAATAATTATTCAGATTATTTTGATTAATGAAAGCAATTATACAACTACAACTCCTTATTGCACTGTTTCATATCATTTTCCGAGTCAAATTGATCTGTGAAATCTATTGTGAGTTTTGTCTTGATTCATAGATTGTTGTGCCTCAATTTTATAGAAATGATAAAAACATTAAACTAATTCGTAATGAAATGAAATTTTATATTCACAACAAAAAAATTCTTGAACTTTTTAGGGGGCTCAAAATATTTCTTAAGAAATCCTCATTTACATTGTTGGAAGATATCCAATAAATGGATTTTTTTTCTTTTCCATTGTTTTATCTAAGTGGATATTGGATAGATGTATATAAAGTGCTAGGAATAGGAAGCTAGTTCCACATACTTTTTTTTGTTTTGTTGTATGATGCATATCCCATAATGAATAATGCAATTATACTTATTCTTATTGATATCCGCAACTTTGTTTCATATGTTCTTCAATGTGTGATGTAGATATAACTCTTCAAAATACTTGGATTGGGGTCAACTATTGGCATTGGTGGCTTGGTATGATAAATATGCTTAGGGGATTTGGTTTAGGCTAGTCCAGTTTCAATAGTTTTGCAACTAGAAGTAATTATAAATAGGTTAAAGGTTTTAAAGCAAGGTCAACCCCTTTTATGGTTATGATTATAAAACAAATAATGTCTTAATGTAGTAAAAATGCCTTGTAAAATTTTGTAATTGCATAGTCATGACTTGGTCAATAATGGGTGATTTACGGGCCCATGGTTTTCGACATCCCATGGTATTCCCTTTGTAAAAGGAAGGCATTGCAATATAATTGTGTATTGTATTGTAGCATTGTAAAACAATCTCTGTGATTATGTGAGAGAGACGGTGAGAGAGTGAAGAGGAAGTGAAGTGGGTTTGATACAGGTTGTAACACTTCAATTTGTTGGGTGGTATAATAATAAAAGGAATGGAATTTTTGTGTGGACATAGCCCATATTGAGTGAACCACGTTATATAGGTGTCTCTCTTTCAATGTGTTGAGTGTTTATATTTGCATCATGTTTTTCTAACACTCAAGATCATGTATTTCCTAGACAAGAGATAATTCCACTGCACTACAGAGCTCAAAGAGAAAGAGAAGAAGAAGGAAAGAGGGTTATTTTGAATCCTTATATAGCGATTTGAATTCCAAAGAGAGGTAACTCAAATTCACTAGGGTTGCTCAAACAACAAGAGGATAACTTGAATTCATCCCAAGCCAACTCGAATTGGTAGATGAGTTACTCATTCATAAGATTCCATTCCCATAAAGGAAAAGGGTGCATCAAAAGTTGGGAGTTACAATTTAAAGAGTGTTGGATAAAAATAGGCAGTGAGGGAACACTAATACATGAGGAGTTACAAATGACACCAAACCAAGGCCAAGGAGGCACACTAGTCAAGAGGGTCCCACCAAACATCAAAGAGGGTGTAATAGTACACCCATAAACCAAAATAACCATAAGTAGGGTCCTACAATTAATGTTAGGGAGAGAAACAACTCCTAGTCTCCAACCCCCTCTTATGTGGAATCCATGTCCCCCCATTATTGTTAGTTGTCAATGTTGACCTAGTTATTTATTAAACAATAATAATAAAAATAATATTGTCTAATTCCATAGTCTTGACACTTTGTGCCACAATAGCAAATAGTTAGTAACATATGTCTGGTTCTCAACATCCCTAGTATTACAATATAGGTCACAAATAAGGGTTTTTGAGAACTCCAAGGTTTCCAAGGTCTTGAAGAAAAGGGATTGTAAGGTGCTATAGCTCATTGATATATGTGTGGGGTCCAATAGTTGTACTTTCCACAATCTCTTAGGGATCTAACTAAGGATGGATTTAACTGAGGGCACGTGAGAGTATCTTTCTGAGTGTTGTGATCGGTTCCATTATATCAACAAGACAAATGATTGGATGTTCTACAATTGATTTCATGTGACTTAGGTGCCTCTTGATATACCTGAGCTTATGTGGAAGTCATATTCCTTGTGCAGGTGTTGTTTGATACAATACTACATGAATGATAAAAAACTTGAGTTACAACAGTGTCCAATAATTTCACCAATAGAGGGTACAACATGACTAAGCACCAACTGTGTTCACTGCGTGTATTGTTACCTAGCCATAGGTTTACCCATTGAATAACATATATCTAGTGTTATTTAAAGACATCAGAACATGTCTATAGCCTAAAAAAATCTATGAAATATCAAAGGCACGTTGGCTCAAGAAAATGGCTTTGATATTACTTGTGTTTTTCTTTATCCCTACAACTTAAAACAACACAGGATATAGAAAAGTTAAGATGCAATAAATTAGAGTTTATATAGCAGAACAAAAAACATTAGACAATAGATAGATAAATATGGTAAGTAATAAGATTTATTATGAGTATAAATTTGGTAAGTTATTATCGTAGGCCTCTTTAGGTACAATGGCTTTTGAATTGAGAAAATATCCATTACAATATTTCTTGACAAGACCCTTCATATCCTTCCAACTCTTTAAATAGGATTCCCAGATTCAAAACCCTAACTACTTGACATAGTCAAATAATTAACAAGTAGCAAATTTGATTGGGAATTAATTAATGAACAAACCCTTTTTACATGGATGTTTGACCACTAACTTATCCTTATCTCAAAGAGATAGTTTCTTACAATGTATGACTAAATCCTAAAGCAAGGTAAGTTAGGGTAGGGCCCTAACATATTAAGTACTTCTTGGAACAATTATTATCTTCAAAAGAGAAACAAAAATGGTTTACAAACATGTTAGGTTGAATTTTAAATTATCTACAAAAAAGTAGAACAAAATGTGGTGGAAGAATTACTTTCAAGGAAAGAAGAAGATACTGAGGACTTACTTTGTGCTATTTTGAATCCATGATCTAATTGGGTGGAAGAAGCAATGATATAAATGAAGCAATATCAAAAGGCATGTAAGATAATTCAACAACTAAAAGAGTAACCTAGTGCATTAGATAAATTTGTGTGGAATAATTATTAACTATGGCATTAGGATTGCCTATATTTATGTAAGAATTCCCAACTCAAACAAAAAGGTCCTTTTGGAAATGCATACTTCTCTTATAGGAGGAAATTTGGGGTTCTTGAAAAATTACCATGGGATGATGAAGGATTTCTTTAGGAAGGTATTAAAAATAATGTTCAAAAGTTTGTGGTATAATGTTTGCTTGCCAACATAATAAGGGAGAGACAATTACGACCATGGGTCTTCTACATCCATTAGTCATACCAAGTCGGTGTTGGGAAGAGCTCAAAATGGATTTAATCACATGTGGAAAGAATGTCATTGTGGTAGTGTTGGATAAAATAACAAAGTATGTCCATTTATTTTGTCTTTCCCTTCATTTTAAAGTAAGTACAGTAACTGAATAATTCATGGAAATAGTTTAGAATCTACATGGGATGCCCAAGGTTATTTTAAGTGATAGAGATCTAATTTCCACTGGTGATTTTTGGATTAAATGTTTTCTTGTTTGGGTACTCAATTGGCTCACATCTACTCTTATCATCCTAATTTTGATGGGAAAATTGAGATTGTGAATACGTGTATAGAACAACACCATTATTGGTTTGCATATGATAAATAAAGACAATTGGTCAAATGTATTTTCCTTGGTGGAATGGCAGTACAAAATGCCCTTCCATGTTTCAAAAAAACGTCCTTATTTATAAAAAATTATGGCTATCATCCTCCATCCATATTGTCACCCTTAAAAGGAAAAGATAATGTTCAGTAATGGAGGATCACATAGAGCACCAACAAGAGGTTCTCCAACTATTGAAATACTATAACACATAATAGGGCGAAACAACAAGCATATCAACATCATAATGAAAGGAAAATTTTAAGTAGGGAATTAGATATTTTTGAGGCTACAACCATACAAATAGATATCCCTCAAGCAACAAAAGGACAATAAATTATCACCCAAGTACTATGGTCCCTATAAGGTGTTGTACATTTTTAAAGAAAGAAACATGGAATATTGGATGTACAAATGTTACAAACTATTATCTTAAAGGTCTAGGTTGAGAACAATACAACTCCCTTTTGGGGTTTAAGGAAAGATAAAACGTGGGGGATAAAAAACTCAAATCATGGATTGGAGAAATGTCATCCATGCCTCAGTGATGCTGACCTAGTCCTAGTATTCTAATATGTTCTAGAATGTGAATTTCAAGGTATTTTGATATACCATCAATATTTAGCATTTTTAGGATGGATAACCTTGGTGTATTTTAACTTATATTGGTAGAAATAATGCAATGATGTGATCTTAATATTCTTACCTTTTCATATAGTTTTTTATTAGCATTGCATGTTGGGATCAAGTTATTATTTTTATATTAAGTTTATTTTTCTTTGTAGCATGGGCATAATGAGAAGGACCAAGTTTTTTTCATCATAACCATGAATTGGGAGAAGTATATAAATGGGTATATCAAATTTGTAGTGGTTGTGAGGTGATTCCTTGGAGTGTCAAGACATACACTTCACCTCATTGATATGGTAGACAATGCACTTTAATAGTTGTACTTGTTTTGGACAATCTTCAACGTGTTTAATTGCCAGGATTGATCACCTTGATCATTGTGCTATCCCATTGGTGGATAGTTTTGATTTTAGTAATTACAAAAATGAATTTATAGTTTGAGCAATGGGTTAGTATAAGTTGATGATGCACAATTTCAGGTATATCTGTATTGTCTTAGTGATGATTGGATGTATAAATATAGGATGGATCAAAGTTAGAACTTAATGAGACGAGCATATTCTTCCAATGTAGACTATTATAGTGATCATGATATAGATTTTAGATTGTACTTATCTCTCTTGGTTTCCTAAAGGATGAGTCAACATATAAAGGTGGGAGCTTGTTGGGCCCTGGTATTGTTAGTTCGATGTGTTGTTCATATTTTAATGCTCATTTAATCATTTAGGTGGATAGAGGTAATTAATGGATTAGTGAGTTAGATTACTTGAGTAATGGGTTGTTTGATAGTGATTGTTGCCATAAATTAATGGGAATACTGCATCCAAGGAATTAATATAGGTGGATTGATAAGGATAATAAAGAATTGATTTTGGGCGTGAAGTTATTTACATCATTGGGATATTGATTTAAGGGACTCATTGAGTGCATGAGAGTCTAAAAGGACTTGAAAGAGGTTATGCTCCCGTGCTTGCCATAAGCAACGTAAGCACTTGTGATATCTAGTTTTATCTGAGATGAATAAAGTATATATGCCATTAATCCATATTCTTGTGTATCAACGTGTTGTATTCTTAATCTTATTGTTGTGTTTATGCACTTAGTTCATGTGTATGTGTCTAGCAGTGTTAGGTTATTAAGCTTGGTAGTTAAATCTTGTCAACATTCTTGTCTCTCGATGGATGGGTCATAAAGGAGATTTTTGCAAAAGAGTTGATTTTTTCCTCTAAATTATTCTGATCATATAGCTCCTTCCCACTAGTGTTATATCCCAAGTCGACACTTTTATATCCATGACGACACTTTCATGATGTTTATCCCTTGACAACACTTGCATTACGACACTTCATAAAGTTATTATCACTCACACAAAGGATACTACGAATGGAAGAGCCCTATTTTGGTGCTTATAAATATGGTATTAACATATCCAATGGTTACTCAGCAATTAGGGAACTTTTGACCACAATTGGAGCCCCCAAAACCCCTAAGATAGCCCTAAAAATGGAATTTTCCTCCAAAAATCCCTTTGCACTTGGTCCAGTAGCCTTTTTCCCTTGAAAACACATGGTTTTAGTATACCAAGTGAATGTGACATGATGGTTTCTCCTTTTCCACCAACGTGTTCCTAAAAAAATGCCCAAAAATATTTAAAAAACTCGAAAATTGCAGCAGTTTTGGCAACCTCCTCGATTACAACTATTTTCTCTCGATGGTAACCATATCCTTCCCCTTTAAAATAAATATATATGAGCCATGGGAGGGACATTTTTGGATAAGGATATGCTGGATAATTTGTGCCTCCATCCCCTATTTCCTTGTGCATTTGATGTCCTATCCCTAGCAGATCTAGAGATTGATTGGGTTTGTTGGAGAAGAGAAGCAAGGAGACCCAAAGTCAAGGTTTCAAGAGGTGTTTTTTTAGAAATGAGGTATATTTGTAATTGTTTCCATTCATTAATGAGAAATGTACATCTTCCCTTTCGTAACAACTATGTTCATTCGTGTCTGAAATCTGGTTATATGTTGATGTTCATTAGATTAGATGCTTTATATTTATGTTCTATGTGAAGTTCAACATTATTTAAGTATCCAAATGTTTTGAGGAAAGTATTGGAGTGATTTTGTAGGTTCTTGGGATGAATATTAGGATTAGAACTCAAGGTTTCATAGAAATCTAGGACCAACCTTTGTAACAAGGTGCCTACAATCCTCTTCCCTAAAGCTTATTTATGTTTTGCTTTGATCCCAATTGTTAATAAAGATTCTTTATTTATGTAATTAACTCCTAGATCGCGAGGGGAATACTGACAACTTCTTCGTTTCTAAGATAATTTAAATGTTTCTATATAAATGTTTCCTAGTTATGCTACTAAAAAGGATTTAATGTAACTTTGTCAAACTGCATGGTAAGAAGAGAAAGATATATTTATTTTATGTCCATATATGTGGTTTCCTTGTTCATTGATGAAATTTATTGTATAGATTCACCCTAATTTTTTGCTAGAGTTTCTTATCATTAACTATCTATCAATAGGGTAGTGCATTCTGAATTGTGGTCTTGATCCAGTACCATAGCCTCTTTTTCTTGTGACCCTAGATTCATGTGCTTTATATATGCTTCTTGATTCTCCCTATCCATCGAGTGATGGATCTTTCCCTCTTGGATTTTTTTTCTTTGTAGCAAATATAGGTTGGGATTAGCTACAGTGAGAGGTGTTTTGTTATATGACCCATTATGTTGTTTATTTTCAATTAATTATCATTGGTTTTCTCTCGAGCTTAAGTGGATATTATTGGGTGTTTGTTTTACTCACTTGTTGGGAGTTGTGGTGAAGCCTTCTACATCATTTTTCTCACCTTTCATCTTGTTTTGACTTTACTGGTTAAGAGGATAGTTCTGAAATAAGTGTCTATGTTCATGGAATTTGCGGCATGTGAAATATATGTGCTCATAGTCTAGGGATTGAATCCATTCATTACTATCTCTGAAGGAGATGTCTATGATGTTGGAAGGGCTTTCCATACATTATATAAAAATATATGTGTGCACAATAAGTTTACTTTCCAAGCTTGGTATCCATCAATGATTTGGCATAAGACCCAAGGATGTTGTAAATTCTTGTCAAAGTTTCTTTGTCGCATATCTCAAACACCAGCGAGTAGAGTCTTATCCAAACAGATTCCTTTGCGAAATATTTCTTTTTCTAGATCAACCCTCTCCACCCACTACTACATATGCACTCCACTTGATTTGAAAAACTATGGTCCTGCTTCGGAAATGGCCTCTCTATATTCTATGCAGATGAAAATAACAATTGAAATTCTCTTTGTTCCTAGCTTGAGGTCAATGGATCCCTTGATTTCCAGTGGGTGTTGAACCACCATTTTAGCACAACTTCCAATGGACATATTCCTAATTAGTTGCATATGATGGTGTTTGTTCCTTTTCTTTGGTCTTTTGTATCGGTTTGGGAGTGTTGTTATCATTTCCATTTCCATGAAATATTTTTTCCTCAAATGAGATTTCAAGGATGCATAGATCCATCAGTGTACCTTGTCAAAATTCTCTTCACTTGAGTAGGTAATTTAATATTTAAATGTTAAATTTTTAGAAATAAATTACATTCACTTATGTTATCAATATTAGTAGAATCTCTATTAAAGTTATTCATAATAGGTTTCAACAAATTAATCAGGTAGTATCAAATGAGCACAGATTTAGAAGCTCTATTGAATTTATTCATAATAAGTGTCAACAAATTAATCAAGTAATTTAAGTAATTTCATCAAGCATTTGAGAATAATCACCTTTAAACCAATAATTTATAATAATTAGAAAACAGTGACATAAATACTAGTGAAAACTCAGACTTGGTTACATGTTAAATTAATAAAGTTTCAATGATACTATTTAAGGTTAAATGACTACAACAGAAATTTCAACAATTATATAAAAGATTGCAAAATATAAAGTTATAAACTTAAAGCAAGTAATTTTATAATTAAGATACATTGATTACCAAGTGGTTCTCAACATTCTCAGGACTTGAATCCTACAGATCACAATACTCAACCACTTAATTACCGATTGGTTCTCAATATTGTCACATCCCCAACCCTTAATCACATAGAAAGGAGGGGACATTAAGTAAATATGGGTTCCCATCTTCGCCAACAACCACTCATGGATTCATACCACATAAAATACATGGCCAAATATCCTAGTCAATGTTTAATTTGAGTTAACTAGCGAATTAACCAACAATGTAAATGGTCTCGACTGATATAAATAGTTGCGATGATTATTTTCTGCTTCCTACCCCTTTCCAGGATTTCTCTACATTTTCGACATCAGGAATCAAAAGTCAGATCCTCACAGTGGATTCTCAACAAAACTTCCCTGACATGTCGACTTCGATGGTGATATTCTGTACGTCAGGAATTGGAAGTCAAAACACATAGTAGGTCCCCATTGAAACCATCCCATCTTACCAACTGCGATGCTCTGATATCATAATACCTGACGTCGGCGTGTTGAACCTCTAAAGTCAGCATTGGATGACAACAACTATCTAACAACCCTTCTAAATTCAACATCAACGTCACCTTTCCATCTCAGCATATGAACTCCTTCTAATCTTAAAAACTAGACATTGTCACTCCTCGATGCGGAAGTCGGTAGTCAGAACTTCATCATAGCGCTATCCACCTTCTTCGAACCCTGATTTATGACATCAATACCTCGACAACCAACAATTAACTTACTATTTAACAAAAATTCTCTACCAAGTTCTCCCTTCGAACTGTGGAAACTTAGAGGTATTCCTCTGAATAAGAAGCTTAACACTTAGCCATTTCAAAAACATGACTAAGGCACAACTACAAGATTCTGATATCCATATTGTGATTTCATAGAAGGTGAAGAGAATGTATGCATAAGCAATTAAACACACACAATGGACATAAAGTTAGTCTACACACACAATTCATGCATATGCAAGCACAATTAGACATATACATCAAATAAACGTGTTGGAATTCTTATATATACTTAGGGGGGCTGAATCAATATGTAGTGAAAATTATACTCTTTTTCACTTAATAAATTGTAATTTAAAAAAAATCTTCCAAAAACAGTAATGTGCACAAATTCTATAAAATAAATTTATATATATATCTATATATAAAAATTGATTACATGGATAGGAGACACCAATCTCCAATTTGTGAGCACTGATTGACTCAGGCACCGACCTTATTGCAACCTGATTGCAAGCATGAAATCACTAATTATAGGTAGCAACATGTAAGGGCTTCTATCAAGTGCGCAAGCACCGACTTGTTGATTTTAGGCACCCACTTGAATGGATATCAATCCTTTTTCTGCAAGAATCCACTCACAATGTTCAGGAACCAACCTAATTGAAGACTATAATCCACTCTTTGTGTTCTTCAGCACAGACTAATGGAAGAACCAACTCTCGATTGTATTCTCCAACACCAACTTGAACGAAGCACCCACTTCCTATTGTATTCTCTATCACCAAATAGAAGGAATCTATAACTCCCTATTGTATTCTCCAGCACTAATTGGAAGGAAGTTACAACTCCCTTTCCTTGCCCCTTCTTGCCTCCTTGAAATGAATATGTATGTATCAAGAATTAATATATGCGTCTATCTTATCTGCGATTTGGGTCTATTCTAATTTGCATCTTATCTGATATGTGTCTTCTATGATCTATGCCTTCTCCTTTTGTAATTTGCATCTCAACGATCTATGATCTTAGGTAGAGTCTACTACAACATCAACACTTTAGTATTTTTGTGATTTGTGATATGCGTTTATGCACTCTACAACACTTCATCACTTCTACAATTTATGATCTGTGCCATTCACTATGTAATTTCTTTGTACATCGCGATATAGGGCATCCTTCTACTTTTTGCACATTATGTTGTTCATCTTCTTTGATTTTGCACAATTCGACTCTTCTATTGTATAAAATTATTCTATATCAACAAGCCATTGATACCTTAGAATTAGAATATTTCCAATTTATAATATCATGTCTCCTTCATCTTAAAGCTTACTTCCATACTTCCATCTCTCATTTATTTATACTCTTCCTTCTCAAGAAGTGTCCACAAGTTGGGATTCCTTTGATGCAGTGACAACCTAACTCTTTTACTTCTTGGTCAAGCTTACCACCTTATTTCATCTTACGTTGGCATGCATCCTTTGATAATTCAACCTTGTGGGGCTTTGCACACTTGATTCTAGTGACTTGGTGGTTCATGTGCACATGAGTCCCATTTATTGGTAAGATTTGAGCACTTCCTAAACTTCCACATTTCTTCTCTATGTACTTCTTCAAACTGGATTTACTTACATAGAGAACCATTTCCTAATGGATTTGCGTATCGCTAAGACCTACATACACTTTTATATATTTCTTCAGACTACCTTCAAATGTTCACAACATCGATCTTGTTTGCTTGACATCCATCTCATTTGTTTAATATTTGACATAAATGACAACACAAAGGTTTAACAAAACATTTCAGCTTCAAATGCACAAGAATACTTATCTTAAGAAACATACATCCAAGCAACTAGCTGTGTAAGAGTGAATTTCCATTGAACCATAGGAACTAGGTCCAACATATACTCTTTTTACTAAGAGGCCAACCCCAAGCTAGGCTATGTGGTCACCAGGGTGAAGGAAACAACTACATGATTCTCTCTCTCATCCCACAAACCATTATGCTCTCTATACTTATCCAATTTCTCATACAAAGATCTGCATGGATCTCACTCAACTCTCACATCCTTGGATTCCACAATACTTTCCCCGCTTAAAACCCTTCTTGGCTCAATAATCCCCTTCACCGATCCACTGTTCTCTTGGGAGATCCATCTTGTTGAGTGCTTCCAAAATGTGCATAGAAGAATACCAATATGTTGAATGTTGTTGTAGAACCACCCATAGCCTAAATTCATGGCTTCTCAAGCATCTATGAGAAGCATAACTCAACGGAAAGGGTTTCCTAGCCTTCCTAGGATTTCTACTCACCTACAACCATCAATTTCTTTCCCAATTCAACAACTCAGAATTTCAATTTCAATTTACTCGGGTTATACATAGTCGTGCACAGTGACATAGAACTCTTGAGGTTAAGCACAATCATAAGATAATATAAATATAGAGAGGTATGTAGTTGGGGTCTGTATTTGTGAATACTAGAGTGTGTTTGTCTACCTAAGAGAAGAATGAACAAGAATCTGAATGAGAGAGTCGTGAGCGAGTGGCTCGACTCCGATAGGCATGAGAAAATGGTGCAAGGCCACTAACATGGATTATGACAGTGGATGAAAAGGACTCTTGAAAATTGACAGAACTGTTACACAAGTGCAATCATCCCCCTGCATCCATAAATACATGAGTTGATTTCCTCACCAACTTCACACCCATCACTACAACAAAAATTGGATTTAGGATCTCTTTTTGCATCCTTTTTTGTGTCTAAATCATCTTTCAGTGTATTTTTCTTCATTTTTTGGACAAAATGGCGCAATTTCACGGGTTGGTGCTATTTTAGGCATTTTTTGCGTCCTTTTTCTAAATCTGATGCAGATTATGGCCTAATTTGCATCAAGTTTTTCACCTGGTTATGCGCCGGGTTTTGCAACAGGTTTTGAGCCTAGCTTTACACCTAATTTTGCGCCTAGTTTGTACATCTACTCTTGTTGCGCCGCCTTTTATGCCCATGTTTTCCTCAATTTTTACGCCCTTGTTTTCATCCACTTCTGCATCCTTTTTTACATCCACTTTTGCATCCACTTCTGCTTCATTTTTTGCATCCCTTCATGCACCAAGTTTTGCATCAAAGTTTACATCCTATTTTGAGTCTAGTTTTTCATCTCATTTTGTTTCAGCCATTTTTTCATCCACTTTTGCATCCATTTTTTTGTCCACTTTTTCAACCACATTTTCATCCCTTTTTGCATCCCATTTTGCATCCATGTTTACGTCTTTTTTTGCATATACTATTGCATCCACTTTTGTCGCATCCCAATTCACACCCATTTTTGCGCTTACTTTTACACCCACTTTTGCTTCAACTTTTGCATCCATGTTTGCATATTTATTTGCATCCAATTTTACATCAGTTATTGCATCCCTTTATGCATCCATTTTTGCATCCACTTTTGCATCAGGTTTTGCAGTGGGTGTTACGACTACTTTTGCATCTACTTTTGCATCTACTTTTGTTGCATCCACTTTCGCATCCAATTTTGTGTCCAATTTTACATCCATGGTTGTGTCCACTTTTGCGCCAATTTTTTCATCATGTTTTGCTTCCATGATTGCATCATTTTTTGCATCCACTTTTGCATCACCTTTTGCATCCATTTTTGGTGCACCCCATTATGCGCCCACTTTTGGGCCTACTTTTGTTGCATCCATGTTTGCATCCTTTTTTGCATCCATGTTTTTATCCACTTTTGCATCCAGTTTTACACCCAGATGTTGAAGATGAAAATGAGGATAACGATTATGATATTGATGATGGTTATGATGATGATGATAATGTTGTTGATAATGAGGAGAACAATGAAAATGATGATGATGATGACGATTATGATGATGATGATGATGACGAGGATAATGGAAATGATGACATTGTCGATGATTATGATGGCAATGAAATGAATGATGATGATGGTGATGATGACAATGACAATGATGATGAATACAATGAGAATGATGATGTTGATCATCTTAAAAAATAATTTGTTATTTGTCATGCATAAATCGTGTGTGTCCTCCATGACCCTTTTCCACTAATCACATATTTTGGGTAGATGCTATTTCTTATGCCAAAGGTAATGATGAATAACTGATGAAAATGTCATTAATCATGATGACGATGATGATGTCAAGGACAATGGTGATGATGATGACATGGATGATGATTATGCCGATGATGATGACTATTGTGATAATCATGATGACAATGACAAAGATGACGATGATCATCATCATTTCCATCATCGTCATCATCAAAAACATCATCACTGTCATTGTTATCTAGTTCATCATCATCATCATTTAAAGCATATGGGATATATTTACCATTTAAAGCATGCATTACAAGTGGAATTATTCTAAAACACCCCACCAAAGTACAAAATTCAAACCACAAGGGAAACATAATGTAGAAATTGTTCCAATTTTCTTTCTCTCGACAAAACATGCTTCATTTTAGGGAATTATGTTAAAATACATGCATTCATAGTCCATCCATATTATACTTCTAATAAATGTAAATATAATACTTAACTGAATTTCTAAAATAGGTAAATATTTTATAAACACCCCTATGATATTTAAATTCTTTCACCTTAATAATGGTAAAATATGTAAATATAATAATAATATATAATTAATATAAATATGTTACTATAGTTCATATGTTAAAAGATTTAATATAAATAAATATGTATAGTTCATATGTTATGTGATTTAATATAATTAAATATATACACATATTATTTACTTATACATTATACAAATTAAAATATAGATTAAAACCTATCAAGTTTCATAGGGAGGAGAAGAAAAACATGAAGGATTTTTCAAATATAGATTTATGTACAGCTACCCATTTCCCAAAGGGGCTTCTGCTAAATCAAACTATGGATTCAGGGTTATGAGTATCAATTTGGTCCATCTAGTCCGTCCCTATTTCAGCCATGAGAGGATTTAATTTGTTCATGAGAGGATTTAATATTATTTTTCCCATGAGGACTTCTCAGGGCGCCTAGTTGGCAACGTGGGTGTCTTGATTCTCGGTCCAGGCCGTTCAAAGCCTGGTTTTTCAGGATGGATCAAAGTAAACTAGGAGCTCTACCACTCTTGATGCCTCTACTATCTCTATCTTAGATGTTTCTCTCTCAGATACTATATGATATATACCTATGCTGGTGGTTCTACTGATTCTAGGTCACCAAAATTTAGATCGCTATCTCGTGATTGGATTTTGTATTACTACAGATTGGCATTTACAACTATTTTTATGAGACGGATTCACACAGATGGACTAATTAGGAATAGCCAGGATGAGACCCAACTAGGAGACCTAATATGAGTAGCCATACCTCAAAATCTATGAGGGTACATAAATTACGGGGACAAGGGCCAAATCCATATGATCGTTGGATGCTGAGAACGAACCAAGTGAGCCTGCTCTGTTATAGGGACTAACGGATCGTGCGCGCAACATAGCGAAGATTTGGATTTATAACAAGTGGCTCTCGAACTGCCTATTAATCAAGTACCAGTCATGATAATGCTTTCTCATGGAGCCTTTGGATGACCTCCCAGCTTCCAGCTTCCACATTCTGTTAAAGAAATCAGTGCATTTTCCTTCAATAGGATCATTGAAGATGGAGAGAATTTGGAATTGAATAAATATAACGAAGATGGAAAGAATTGGGTATTGAATCAACTTATGTGGATTCTTTATAATTTTATGTCATATAGCGTGATTTCTAAGAACAAATCAAAAGGATTCTCCATCGTTGTTGTATTTTCCTATTTCTCTATTACGCCCTATGTAGAATCTTCTACGACCATATTTTTCTTATAGGCCAAATGCAAATGTTATAGCCTATGGCTATGTCTTTTGACCTTGTCATTGCTTAAGTTACAAAAAATATCCATGTTTAAACAAAATTAATAAAAGAGGTACTATATCTTTCTTACATGCCAATATTCCCTTTATAGGGCTTTGTGGTGGCCTAAGGCCCCACACATAGTTCATGAGCCCTAAGGAAAAATGTTTTGCCCCAATAACTCTTTTCACATCAAATCATGGCCAAGGGACTGAAAGCCATACTTGGTGTGTCAAACCTCAAAATGGCCGACATATCTTACTCATTGGCTAAATATTATCTATGTAGTATATAGGTCCTTTGAGGTGGTATAGGGCATCACACATGACCCATGAACCCCTTATCCTTAGATGTTATGTTTTCAATTGATAATATGGCCCAATCAATGATAATTATTCTTGGTCGCACAGAACTTGAAATGACCATTTCTTGCTTGTAAGCCCATGCACTTATTTCATTCATATATATATATATATATATATATATATATATATATATACATGCTTGTGTTGTTTGTTGTACTTGTGAGCTTTTGATGTAACTATAGTATACACTTGAATGTGTTTCATACACACACACACACACACTTGTGTTGTTTACTGTACTTGTGAGCTTTAGATGTAACTATAGTATATACTTGAATTTGTTTCTTGATTGGTATTTAGAATGCATATAAGTTTATTGGTTTTTAACTATTTTATGAATAATGATTTACATTCAAGGGAGTAACGGGTGCTGGCATCCTCTGTGATCCTTGCAACGAGAAAGGATGGGCGATTTGTGACTTCTGTGAAGGCCAGAAGGTAAATGTGCAAATGCAGAGCAAGCGATTTTATCGTCGTTCTCTCTCTTGCGGAGTCATGAGTCTGTTCGCATGACTATGTATCTCTATTTGTGTATTCCTACTTTTAGATATTTGGATTAATGAACTTGCATTTTGAAATCCTCTTCTTGCAGTGGATATCCCCTCTACAACATCCTAGCGAGAAACCAAATTGATTGTGATGTTTCGACTAGCATCATTATAATACTTCCCATCGACATACCCCATAGGTGCCATAATTTTGTAGCCTACATGTATATTAATCAAGGACGTCACCAGGGTATTTTTTAAGGATTCTAAAATTATATTTAAGTATAGTATTATAGGTGATTGTTCTGGATTGAAAAAACATTTTTATAGATAGGTAGGCGAATATTAAATATGAAACATAAAATTAACACTGAAATGTATAAAGTTTGGCAAAAACTTAATTTATGTAAATATAGGCGATATTAGACACCAAATAGCGAATTTATTTTTTGAAAAAACCCCAAAAAATAGCCAATTGACGAAATTTCGCCACTAAAAATTACCCTGGACGTCACACCCTCGCTTCCACTAGTACAACACCTATCTTTGAGTGATAAAATGTATATATACTTCATTATATATATTAATATTAGAATATATATATTTATATGTATATATTATATTATATTTCATCATTTTTTTTCTTTGGAAAAAAAGCATAATTTTATTTCATCTAGAAAGTAGCAAAATTACATAATGAAGATATACATTCCTGTATATTTATAAAGTGATAACTATGAGTACACAAAACAAAAAGGATAAAAGACTGTAAGAGTAAGATCTCCTTCCAGTACCTGTCCACCAATATTTAGGAAAAACAAATGTTTCAAAAAAAAAAAATTCCGTCGTCATAGATAATGGTCCAAACTTGTACTCTATCCCACATAAAGGAAACAAAAAACAGTATTGTATCCATACCCTGCGCAGAGACTGGCCCGTGACATCTTGTCACAGCCTGCCCACGAAAGAGTAAAACCCATTGTTTATATTTCGTCATATAGTATATATTATATAACTTACGATTAATTTGACCTAATTATAATCATAATCACAACTAAAAAAGTAATGACATTCGAGCTTACATCCTCCTTTAGAGTTTCATCTTAAAACTTTAGACAACTACATAAGCCCAAGTAAAGCTAGTATTTAATCAATCTTCATTTCCTTTAGAGTTTCATCTTAAAACTTTAGACAACAACATAAACCCAAGTAAAGTTAGTATTTAATCAATCCTCATTTCTATTATATTTGAAAATATAAAAACCAATGAATTATGTTATTAGATTATAGTTTGAAACTCAAATTTATTTTTTATTTTATAATTTTAATTTTAAAATTTAGTATATAATTTTCTTTTTCCTATCTAGTTTGTAAAGTTAGTATTTAATAAAACCTCATTTCTATTATATTTGAAAATATAAAAACCAATAAATTATATTATTAGATTTAGTTTGAAATTTAAATTTATTTTTTATTTTATAATTTTAATTTTAAAATTTAGTATATAATTTTATTTTTCCTATTTAGTTTGTAAAGTTAGTATTTAATCAATCCTCATTTCTATTATATTTGAAAATATAAAAACCAATAAATTATGTTATTAGATTATAGTTTGAAATTGAAATTTATTTTTTATTTTATAATTTTAATTTTAAAATTTAGTATATAATTTTCTTTTTCATGTTTAGTTTGAATGATTATAGTGATGTTTAAATCAATTTTTTACCTACGTGATTGTGGTACTTCAATTTGATTTACTTAAGGTATATTTATAAATTATAAATGTGATTATGTAAAATTATCTTAATTAAATAAAAGAATATATTATTTATCTTTGTAACTTACGAATATGTTTTATAGTATATATTAAATAACTTTCATTGATGAGTTTTCTGTCGGAAATTGTCTTTTGGGATGCAGTTATGCAGGATTCAATTTTTTGCTGCTGGAAAATTGGGAATCCTTGTTGGTTGTCTTGAGATACAAGGGATTCGAGAAATGGAGCTATGGCGGAGACAAATAGGCGCTGAATTGTGGTAATTGATTAGGGTACTTGCAAGATTGCATTTTTAGCAAAGATACGGATTGAGGGGAGAATCTAGGTTTTGATTAATAGGGATTGCCTATCTAGGTTGGTGATAGAATGTTGTTTTATGACAGATTAAGCCTGGAACGTGGCCATCTTTGTTGGGTTTTGGAGAATCGTAGGCATGTGGAACAGAACAAAATCAATGGTGAGCATGAGAAATGCAGTCTTTTGATGGTTGCAGAGAGGTTCAGGTTTGTTGTTATATCAGTTTGATTTGAGTATTGTAACTATATAGCAATATAGGAGATATTTCATTTTTTGGTTATTGGGTTTTGGAGTTTAAATAATTTTTTTTTCATAATAGCATATCTTCACCAGCAACATCCCCACTTGCTTCTCCTAGTACTGTCACACCTTCTCCTCCGATGTCACACCTTCTCTGGGCAATAATGGGACAACCCCTAGCACAACTCCATCAATTTCATCCCCTCCTCCCACCTCTCCTCCTCCTCCACCTACTTCTCCCTCCCTAGTCTCTGCTCCTCCCCCGTATCCAGTGTCTGGTTCAACACCTCCTACAACTTCCCTTCCTCCTTTGCCTCCCTATAACTCTTCTGCACCACCTGCAGTTACCCCAAATGTTCATTCTCCTCTACCTCCCTCTCACACTTCTGCACCACCTAAATCACCCACCCCTCCTGTTGCATCTCCACCTCCTCCTCCCACTCATTCTTCTCTGTCACCAGCATCATCTACCCCTCCTATTACATCTCTGTCCCCTCCTCTTTCCACTCATGTAAAAGTGACCCCTACTCCCACTGCACAACCACCACCATCCCCTTCAAATTTCACCCCTCCAATTTCCCACTCTTCACCTCCTTTGTCAACGCCATCGTCCCCCCACCCCCCAAAGTCGCCAACCCCTTCTGCATCTCCACCCAACTCAAACTCAACTCTCGGAAGCTTATCTTCACCACCAGCCCCAAATGCTCCATTTACTAAAGGCTTTTCTCCACCTACAACTATTATTTCTGGATCACCTCCATCTCTAACACCGTCAACTAGTCCTCCACCTCCTCAAAACAACCCATCTACTCCACATTCGTCACCCCCACCTCCTTTATCTTTAGAGTCTCTAAGTTCTAGAGGAGGGAGTACTTCTTCAATAGCAATTGGAGCTACAGTGGCTAGGTTAGTTGTCCTTTCTTTGTGTGAGGTTCTGATTTGGTACATAAGGAAGAAGAAGAGGCGTATCTTGGCTATCACTATGGGCCTCTTCCACCAGGAGACGTTTCCTATAAATCAGGTAAGATATAATGGTGTCTACAATTAAACTCCACTCAAAACTTAACAGTTCTTTCCTATGCATTTTCCTGATAAGTTAGTGCTATTGTAGATTATGTTCTTTCAATTACTTCCAAGTTCCTATTTGTTTAGTAGAGAACTTCCATAGTCTGATTCATTGATAAAATTTTGCATAAATCATCAAAACATGAAGAAACAATGAACTTTTATTTGAAGCAGGTTTAGGAGATTCCCTATTTTTTGAAACAAAGAATTAGGATCTATGTGATATGATTGCTTATGTTTTGTATATAATCACATTTTGAGACCATGGAACAACTTTGTTTTGTTGCATTGCAGATGGAATGTATGGCTCTGTTTCACGCCCGTCAAATCAATATCATGTAAAAGTTTATCCATCACCTCCTACTCTAGGACATGGTTCTTCAAGAACTTCTACTGTTTGAGTTCCACCAAGCTCAGTGGATACACCCAGGCTTGGAAACTCATCCTAGTTCACTTACGAATAACTGGTTGTTACAACATATGGATTCTCACCACACAATGTTCTCGGGGAGGGTGGTTTTGGATGTGTATACACAGGATGTCTACTAGATGGGAAAGTGGTGGCAGTTAAACAGCTCAAGGTGGGTAGGAGGCAAGGAGAACGAGAATTTTGTGCTGAGGTAGAGATAATTAGTAGGGTACACCATAGACATCTGGTTTCTCTGGTGGGCTACTGCATTGCTGACAGTCAGCGATTGCTTGTATACAACTATGTCCCGAATGGTACCCTTGAATACCATCTTCATGGTAGGAAACCTTTATTGGACATCGAATTACAGCTCCTGAACTATTTATTTTTTTCACCACCACTTCTTGAACACCCTTCCTTATTCATTGAAGTCCTCCATCTTTTGGCACAGCATCATGAATGTTTGCCTCACACTCTTGCATCACTCAAGATACATGATTTGTAATGTTGTTCAATATTTTAGATTGCTTCAGGATTTAGATGACTTATATCATGTATATTTTAACAGATATTTGATATATGATAGTGCTTATCTACATAGGGGGACAAAGACCTGTGATGGATTGGGAAACCAAGATGAGAATTGCAATTGGAGCAGCTCATGGAATAGCATATCTACATGAAGATTGTAGACCCATTGCATACCACTCATCATCTATACTTTTTTCTTTTGGTTGTCCTGATGTTAATTCATTGAATGATGGAGTTTTCTCCAATTGCTTTCTACAGGTCATCCCAAAATAATTCACAGGGATATCAAGGGATCAAACATTCTTCTGGATGATAGATTTGAAGCTCAGGTATGGCCTCTTTAGGAATTATCATCATAACCAGATGGATACTTGTGGTATACTTTTTATTATTATATGCCCTTATGTTGGTTAGATTCTTGTTTCTAATGGGTTTTACTTGTTTGCAGGTGTCAGATTTTGGACTTGCAAAACTAGCATCATATACCAACACACATGTGACAAAAAGTGTCATGGGAACCTTTGGGTAAGTTGTAGATGTTTCCATTTGACTGAATTCCCAAGTATTTTTTTTGTAATTGACTGGTTTACTAAGAAGGTCTGGATGCTGCCTATGAAGTGTAAATTTTCCTGAAACTGATTTGAGTATTTCAGGTATATGGCACCAAAATATGCATCAAGTGGAAAGCTCACTGCCAGTTTTGATGTATTCTCATTTGGGGTTGTGTTATTGGTACTTGTTATTGGGCAGAAGCCTGTTGATGTCTCACAGCCTCTGGGAGATGAGAGCTTGGTTGAATGGGTGTGTAATGCTGTTTAATATTATAGATTTCTTTAGGATTTAGATGACTTATATCATGTATCTTTTATCAAATATTTGATATATGATAGTGCTTATCTGCATAGGGGGACAAAGACCTGTGATGGATTGGGAAACCAGGATGAGAATTGATATTGGAGCAGCTCATGGAATAGCATATCTACATGAAGATTGTAGACCCATTGCATACCACTCATCATATATACTTTTTTATTTTGGTTGTCCTGATGTTAATTCATTGAATGATGGAGTTTTCTCCAATTGATTTCTACAGGTCATCCCAAAATAATTCACAGGGATATCAAGGGATCAAACATTATTCTGGATGATAGATTTGAAGCTCATGTATGGCCTCTTTAGGAATTATCATCATAACCATATGGATACTTGTTGTATACTTTTTATTATTATATGCCCTTATGTTGGTTAGATTCTTGTTTCTGATGGGTTTTACTTATTTGTAGGTGTCAGATTTTGGACTTGCAAAACTAGCATCAGATACCAATACACATGTGACAAAAAGTGTCATGGGAACCTTTGGGTAAGTTGTAGATGTTTCCATTTTACTGAATTCCCAAGTATTGATTTTTGTAATTGACTTTTTAAGAAGGTCTAGATGTTGCCTATGAAGTGTAAATTTTCCTGAAAGTGATTTGAGTATTTCAGGTATATCACCAGAATATGCATCAAGTGGAAAGCTCACTGCCAGGTCTGATGTATTCTCATTTGGGGTTGTGTTATTGGTACTTGTTACTGGGTAGAAGCCTATTGATGTCTCACAGCCTCTGGGAGATGAGAGCTTGGTTGAATGGGTGTGTAATTTTGTTCAATATTTTAGATTGCTTCAGGATTTAGATGACTTATATCATGTATCTTTTATCAGATATTTGATATATGATAGTGCTTATCTGCATAGGGGGACAAAGACCTGTGATGGATTGGGAAACTAGGATGAGAATTGCTATTGGAGTAGCTCGTGGAATAGCATATCTACATGAAGATTGTAGACCCATTACATACCACTCATCACCTATACTTTTTTCTTTTGGTTGTCGTGATGTTAATTCATTGAATGATGGAGCTTTCTCCAATTTCTTTCTACAGGTCATCCCAAAATAATTTACAGGGATATCAAGGGATCAAACATTCTTCTGGATGATAGATTTGAAGCTCAGGTATGGCCTCTTTAGGAATTATCATCATAACCAAATCAATACTTGTTGTATACTTTTTATTATTATATACCCTTATGTTGGTTAGATTCTTGTTTCTGATGGGTTTTGCTTATTTGTAGGTGTCAGATTTTGGACTTGCAAAACTAGCATTAGATACCAATACACATGTGACAAAAAGTGTCATGGGAACCTTTGGGTAAGTTGTAGATGTTTCCATTTTACTGAATTCCCAAGTATTGATTTTTGTAGTTGACTAGTTTACTAAGAAGGTCTAGATGCTGCATATGAAGTGTAAATTTTCTTGATACTGATTTGAGTATTTTAGGTATATGGCACCAGAATATGCATCAAGTGGAAAGCTCACTGCCAGGTCTGATGTATTCTCATTTGGGGTTGTGTTATTGGTACTTGTTACTAGGAAGAAGTCTGTTGATGTCTCTCAGCCTCTGGGAGATGAGAGCTTGGTTGAATGGGTGTGTATATATTTTGAAACCATTATCAATCTGATTCTTATGTCGTAAATGAAAGAGAAATGCATCTTTTATAGGGATTTATTAGAGTGCTACAATGGATGCTTTACCTCATGACTCTATGATGACCAAATACAATAGTAACACCCCGCTAGAGGAATAATAACATCTCCATTGGGTTACATGAGTAAAATACATTTAGAATATCCTTTGAAGTTACAATATTCAACATTTCCAAAGGAATTTTGCAAAGTATGACAGTAATTTGGAATTAAATGATGATGAATTTCAACATATGGAACAAAATGACATGTAAAAAGTGTTTGCGAGAAAAATTTCTTACATCCAATGGAAGCATAAATGTACCAAGATTTGTGAAGAATAACTCAGTAGTTTGGAACAAAATGTAAACATATCATGTGTTTCTTAAAGGAAACATGACATACATATGATAGAACATAAAGGAAAACTTCAAATACTATTTTAACGTACACATGTTTGGAAACTAGACTAGAGATCAAGGAAATGAAATCTCCATTATCGATTTCGCATTCAACATAACATTTATATCGATGACACAAATATTAGGATGAATTAGTTTCTCTGGGCTTCATTAGTATCTCATGAAAGGCTTACACAGGAAGGAAAACTTGTGGAAAAATATAAGAAATACAAATTACAGTAGAAGACATTACTGAAACACTCTACAATCTCAATCTCAAAAAATTCTTATTACATGGAAAAAACAATCCACCAACTCAAAAATCCTAGAGAGGCTATAAAAATTGTCAGCCTTTAATAATGAATTCGAGTTACATTATATAGGCCTCTTAGGAGTAACTAAATTTTGTATGACCCAATTGTTTTGAAAATTCCCTTTAGGCCTTCCATTTTCACTTTAACTTTACAACTGTCTGATATCTTAGCTTTGTTTAATTTTTCTTACTCAATCCCTTATGAGTGCCTCTCGCTTGATATTTTTTCCCTCTCATGTGGAAATTTGTTTTTACACATGTCTACCCAACTATTTGACCTACTAATTGGGTCATTGGAGGTATTCTCACTTGTCCCATTTAATGCATCATTTGAATGTTAACCTGTGCCGCTGGTGGCATGAAATCTAAAGGAGAGGGATGACTTGCAAACTGTCTTGGAATTTGTTGGCATAGTGGTTGTCCCTATGATGAGTTGGAAGTTTTCCATGTGGTTTTTCCTTTAGGTGGAAATATTATATTACGATATTTGGCCACTGACTACCAATATTTTCCCATGGGGATATGATGTGCTTCAAAGGCCTCCAACGCTATTTCAACATTTGTGTTTCTCTCATATGATATGGACCCCAACTCTTTCAATAAGATTTTAATGCTTTAGGGCATGTCAATGACTTGGTCTCCACTTATTACTCCTTTCAACACATCGAATTTGTTTACTCCATCTCTTTTATGGATCATCTTAGCTTGGTATTCTTCCTTGGGGAGAATTTATCCATTCCCATCCCAAAGATGTGGCAGTCCCAATTTTGTGACTTCATTAAACATGCTTTTGAAGGAAGTTATGTCATCAACTAGTACCCTTATATTATTTTGTGTCCTCTTCATCAGAGTTTGCTTCATAATCATTTTCTTGACCACTTTAATTAACCGTGTTCTATTGGTAATTTTCATCTCTTCAAGTTGTCCTTTAGTTCTTCTGTTCAAATAGTCAATTATTTGTTTTTCCTGCTTAGACATTCCCCTTAGCTCATTTTCCATTCTCTTGGCCTATTCTTTAGCTAATTTATATGTTTCCAACTCATCCTATATTACTTCATAGTGGTCCTATTTTCTCATGAATAACTAAGAAATTTTATCCCATAAATATTTGCTTGTTCTCCTTAACAATGTCTCCCATTCAATATACATAACAAGTTTAGTAATTTGACTCTTGAGGTCATTTACTTCATTTTTTAGGTCTTCAATATCATTTTCCTTCTTGCTAACCTCACCTTCCAATTCTACAATTCTTTCATTCTTATGGTTCACCTCAACTTCCAAATATTTGATCTTTCTATCTCTATCATCTGACTCCTTAGTTGGCTGCTAAGTTCCCATATTGAACTGGACTCTGTATTCTTCTGTTACATCAATCACCTCCTTATTTGTAGACAACTCTTTTTCAGTTTGTGCTACCTCTGTTGTAGGATTCCTTTCATCCTGTACTTCAGGAGATGATGTTTGGGCATTGGGATCAACAGTCAAGGATTCCTTTTGCAGCTTCATGGATGATACTTGCAAATGAAACTCATTTATTTTCTTTTCCCTCTCTGACATATTTATGTATTGTACCATGCTTGAATAAATCTACTCTTTTTCTATTTGAACTTGCCTCAATTCATGAGTTTGAACTAGTTGAGTGGAGGGAATATGTAATTACTTCTTTAAATGAGATATTTCATGATATTTATATTGTATCAATGATTTCACTTGAGGTCCATCTCCCGGTTTAGCCCCTAAAGCCGTGAATTTATCTTCAAGCTCCTTAATGGTGACTTGCTTTGTCCTAGTAGTCTACTTCTCTACTTTCCATAATTCTTCAAATTTATCTAGGGATCCTCTCAACTTATTTTCTATCTTAGTCGACTTTACCACTTTTTCACAAGTCATGTCACTATCCTTCTTATAAAAATATAGCTTATCTTATTTTACAAATTACTTAAAATCCACTGTATGCTCATCTGTTCTCCATTCACTGAGATGAGTAGGATTTGGTACTTTAGACTATATGATCGAAAATCATAAAAGTTTCATCTTGATGCACTGCCACTGTTAGGAGTCTTTTTTATGCCACTGATACCTGCTGCCTGATATCATTAATTATTTTCTTCTTCTTTCTGTTATTCCCTTATATCTTGTCTGCAAATATGTTCTTACTAGTACATGGCCTACTGAGGGAGACACCTACAACTCTTGAGGTACTATAAATTCCAAAGAGGAGTACTAGGTGAATCTAATTAGTGGTGCTCCTATGTTGGTTTATAATTAATGTATTAACTCTACTAATTCTCTAGGGATATATTCCGTATTACTTTCTCCACTAATGCTTAATCATCCTCTTCATGCTCTTTTTTGGCCTTCTTTTCTTGAGGATCCTGCTTAGGATCATCTACCTCCATGTATGTCTAGAGCTCATCTACTCCCCTCTTTGGGCCTGCTAATTACTCTAAGGAACTATGCTCTTCCATGCTTTTTTCAATTGCTAAGACCTCTTCCCAACTTTTTTTTGTTTGAAATATTTTCCCATTATGATTTAGGCACTTACTCATAGCGAGAAATTTTATTGGCTATTTGTTGCTTGGATATGACCCGATGAGGGTCATAGGCCCCTTTCTCCACTTTCTCCACTTTCCCCTATGTTGAATGTGAAATCGATAACGGAGATTTCATTTCCTTGATCTCTAGTCTAGTTTCCAAACATGTGTACGTTAAAATAGGATTTGAAGTTTTCCTTTATGTTTTTATTATATGTATGTCATGTTTCCTTCAAGAAACACATGATATGTTTACATTTTGTTCCAAAATACTGAGTTATTTTTCACAAATCTTGGTACATTTATGCTTCCATTGGATGTAAGAAATTTGTCTCGCAGACACTTCTTACATGTCATTTTGTTCCATATGTTGAAATTCATCATCATTTAATTCCAAAGTACCATCATACTCTGCAAAATTCCTTTGGAAATGTTGAATATTGTAACTTCAAAGGATATTCTAAATGTATTTTACTCATGTAACCCAATGGAGATGTTATTATTCATCCAGCAGGGTGTTACTATTGTATTTGGTCATCATATAGTCATGAGGTAAAACCTCCATTGTAGCACCCTAATAAATCCTTATAAAAGATGCATCCATCCATTGTAGCCTTTCATTGGTCATCTTTTATAGGGTTCATGAGTTTCCTTCTAATGGGCATGTTACGATCATCTGTCTGGATTTGCACAAACTTTTGATCCCTTTCTTTTACAACGCTCATGCTCATACAAAGTGCATCTAGAAGATGTTGGATGTTCCTTACGAATGTTGGATAGTTTGTTGTCTTTCTTTGCCTACAGATCTAGAATTAGATTAAATGCATAGAATAAAGAACACATGCATATTCGCATGGCTTAATACAAATAAATTTTGTATAAGAGATGCTTATAATATGGAAGACCATTAGTTTCAATGCTTTTAAGTTTTCTCCTAACTCATACACTTACATACATCCATACATGCACACACAACAATTTTGTTGTTGAGTTAGAATCTCAAAACACATAGAAATTGTATTTTTAAAGTCCATGACCTATTGATTCTTTATTCAATACTGTTGTGATTCTTTTCTATATTCCACTATGTGATCTTGTGGCCTTTGTATTGTTGTGGAACTCTGATTTTTTCAGCTATGTTTCAAGTATTCTAATTATTGCAAAATTATGTTCACTTTGGTTTTGGAAACTTAGGGTGACAGGTCTCAAATTGTGTTGACCACTTTGTTGTGTCTACGACCTTGGAATTTTGGATGTTTTCTTCTTGTGTCCTTTCATCCCCACAACTTTTCTATTTCAGATTCTTGTAGTTTTGCAAGACGATGAACTTGCACAATAAAATTCTTTGATTTTGACCTAGATTAGTCCTCCACTATATAAACCCTATGTGATCCCCAAATGTAAATTCGAATGCTGTATTATTTAATATTAAGTGAAAAAAATTGAACTATCTCCAAAACCCCCACCTTCCTTTGTTCTCTAAGGTTCAATTTTATACAATGATCTTTGAATTTAAATTGGCACATCTAATTCCGATGGGAAAGAAATTGAATTGTCCATTATTAAAACTGTTGGTATTTAGAACCACATAAATCAAATTAGTCTTCATCATCACAAATATGGAACTCATGAATTGTTCATTAACGTGCCTGCGATAAATTTCAATTTCAGATTGTTTGTTGATAAACCCCTTTTGAAATTTTGAATAGTTCAAGCAAACATTTGTTCTTTTCTATGTAAAGTTTCCTTTATTCATTCATTCTCCATGTCTCTTCACTAATTTTTACTCTGAATCCCATTATTCTCTTTTTATTTTTGTGTTGTTTTTGTTAGTTCTTATTTCACATTCTCTTCGTTAGCTATTATTAAATGGATTCATGAAGCTATGTTGCATGGAGGCACCCCCCTCTCCACCCCCGCTCCCGAAATTCACAGGATTGATGAAGCTAAAGGATTCGTGAAGCTATGTTGATGAAGTGATGGAATGCCTCTTCAGAATCTCTTGATGGAACAATCGTTAGTAATATGAGAAAGCCCTAAAATTCATCTACCTCCTTGTGGCCTTATCAATTGTGGAAATCGGTATGATCCTTTTTCCTATTGACATCTTACTAATTTTTAGATTATAAATAATGCACATAATATAAATCAACTTTGTTGGTGTTAATTTTTAAAATATTCATTATATCATATATGCTGCACATAGTAGACATCTTATTTTAGTAACCATTCATGAGTTCTTCTCTTACCATCCCATTGTTGAACAAAATCACCTCATCAACGAATAACAACATGTATGTAGCAACACACACATCCTCAATTGGATTCTACAACTATTTCTTAAACACATCCCTGATTCTTTGTCCATATCAAGTTTAGGTTATTAGGTATGCATGAATACATTATGTTGTTCTCTAAGACTCTTTTGCAGACCACTTTAATAGATTGTGTAACTGTTTAGGATATTTTGTTGCCTGAGCATGGTATATTTTTGTGCTTATTAGTGTGGTTGAAAAAATAAATTGGATTTTAAGCATGAATGTCTTTGGATCTTATTGTCTTTTATTAGAATTACAAATGATGAAATCTATGTGTTAATATTTCTCCTCTTCCCGATTCTTAAAGGGTGCTAGCTTAATGGAAGAGTGCATGCTTTAAAAGCAGGAGGTTGGTGGTTCGATTCCTCCATGCCCTAATGATATTGGAATGTATTTCTAAAGGTAAAAAATGTAGTAGTGCAAGATGGATGCAATATTAGACGCAACACTAAATGCAAAACAAGATGTAAAAGTGGACGTCACACTAAACACAAAAGTGGATGCAAAAGTCGACCTTATGTCAGACGCAAATATGGACACAAAAATGGATGTCATACTAGACGCAAAATTGGATGCAAAAAGAGACTCAACACTAGACACAATTAATGACTCAAAACTAGATGCAATACTAGGTCCAAAACTAGATGCAACAGTAGATGCAAAATTGGACTCCTAACTAGACGTAAAATTGGACATTAAATTGAGCACAAAATATGGTGTATTGATGGACATAAAACTAGGTGCAAAAATGGAAGGAACACTTGGCACAAACAAAAACTTAAAATGAGACACAATATTGGATGCAAGATGGGAAAAAACATTGGATGTAAAACTAGACGTAATATTGAATGCAAGATGGGATGCAACATTGGACACAAAACTAGATCCAACATTAGATACAAACATGGGTGCAAAACTAGGCACAATACTAGACGCAACACTGGGTGCAACATTGGGCTCAAACATAGATTCAAAAAAATAAATCAACTGGGATGCAACACTAGGTGCAAACCTAAATGAAAAATATGGCGTAAAACAAGATGAAACATTAGGCACAAACATGGATACAAAAAAAGATGTAAAACAATATACAAAATTAGATGCAAATGGGGATGCAACATTATAAGTAAAATTGGATGCAAAAATAGGCGCAACATTGGGCCGAAAATTGGATGCAAACCTAGATGCAATGTTAGATGCAGAATTGGACACATAATTTTATGCAAAACATGGTGCAAAATTGGGTGCAAGACTCGATGAAAAACTAGGAGAAAAATAAGATGCAACATTGGATGCAAAACTAAAAGTGAAACTGGGTGGAAACAAGGATGTAACAAAGGACGCAAAAAAAGATGCAATAGAAGTTGCAAACTTGGTTGGAAATAAAGGCATAACAAAAGATGCAAAAAATTGGGTGCAAAAATGGATGAAAAAAAGGACGGAAAAAAAGATGCAATAGACGGCATTTTACGAAAATGTACAATAGCGCCAGGTTTAGCGCTAGATTGTTCACCCCAATTGAGAAAAAATTACACTAAAATCCAGCACTAAATTCGATGCTAAATCCAGTTTTTGTTGTAGTGCATGCATTCAATGATCGAGAAACAATCATAAAGGAGATAATCGGCAAATTCAAGTCACATGCCAGAATTTGGGTGAGTTCTAAGGCTAACACTTGGCAGGAAGGATTAGATTCCCATAGGCCCCCTTTCCTCTTCCCCTCTAGTGGAATCATAGCCCCTTTGGTTTTCTTTACACAACCATTCATGGACCATTTTATTATTTGTGCACATAATACTTACATACATTACGAATTGGCATTATAAACCAATCACATAGTCCAAATAGAATGTCTATGTCATATATGTCTATCCATTCACTAGTCAAGCCTTGACATTGAGCTCTACCCTAGGAATCCATACTAGCATAATTACATCATTTACATAAATTGGTTAAATACATTCCAGGTCAAAATTGGGGTACATTACAAACATTCGCAGGATTTAACTTCTATAGTTTAAAACATTCAAACCACTTGAGTCAATTTAGTAAACTATAGATCACATAATTATTGTTGAAAAATTAGTATTTCCATCCACATGACATAATAGTACTTGTAGCCTAAATTGAAGTGTTTTTAGAAGACATAAAAATTGTATAGAGAGGTCCCTCTCATTCCTACAAATGAGTTCACTTGGGCTAGAAAAACAATTATTTTAGGGAGGGATGTATTCATGGGTTAAAAAATGACTGGGACATGAAGCCATCTTCCTCCCTATGGGAATCGGTGAACATAAATCTATTTACTAATATAACATTTGACTTTGGCAATAGGGCTCAGTTGGAAAATGAAGTAGCAGGTGGTGGTGATGCAGTGATGGATGACATTGTATTAGCTTTAGTTGTGGCCTTGGATCTACTTTTTGGGTATGGGGTTGTTCAAGATGCGTGCTTTGTTTCTATGGATTGCTTTGTCATTTTTTGGTCAAATATCTGTAAAGTCAAGATTTATGTGGAGGACATAATTGTTGATTTCTTAGATTTGAGGAACCAATTCAGACTTAGAACAAATGAGCCAAAGAAAGGGAAGTCCTCACAAAAAAGGGAGAATGCAGAAAATTTATGGTAACAACCTTTCCATGATGCTAATGTATGTGTTTAAATTTGTGTAATTGTGTACACAACCTACTTTGGATGAACATACATCATAGCATAAAATTCCCAAAATTACCAACAAAATGTGTTTTTTTGTTGAAAGTGCATCTAGTAAGCATTGATAATATCCTCCCATCGTATGAACTACAATGCACACCGATATGGACTTAAGTTAGAGTATTCAATGAGATATAACAATTGCACTCCAATGTGGCCTTAAAAGAGAGTGTTCAATAGTAATCAATACGAAAACATTTAAATTTGTAACCAATGATCATAGTTATCACCATTTCACTGAAACATTAGAGAAAAATGTTTATAGATGCTTTTTAAAGGATATCTTACCCTTTCAACAAACCATTGGGGATTTTTTTTAATATTTTTTTTTAAATATTTCATCCAAAATATTGTAGTAAAATATTTAAATACTAAAGAAAAGATGTTAGAGTGAAATCTAACTAATTGTGAACACTCTCATAACAAATATGATATATTTCAAAGGATTTCATCCAAAATCTTGTAGTAAAATATTAACATACCAAAGAAAATAAGTTCGATGTCAAATCTAATGAATTAGGAACAATCACATAATAAATATGATATATGTCAAAGAACATAATAACTAGAATTTGCACTAGGAGGTGTAAAGGAACACCAAGAGGGTAAAAATATTGAAAGTGAAAACTAAGGTTAAGATAATAAGAATTTGTTTAATTTTAATATTAAAAAAAATATTTCACGCAAAGAATATTATATTGCAAAAGAGAAAAATGCAATTACTAATAAGAATAAAGATTATTGAAAATGTTAGCATATAGCTAATGTATATTTTCATAAAATAGGTATTACAATTGATGTTTGGAATATTTTGCTTTTAGCAGTAAGAGTTATATCATTGTCTTGTGAAAGGGAAACCATCCTTGAACCACGAAATAACGTAACCAAGTCAAATAGGTCAACAATCTCTACAATCATATTTTAGTTTAGAACCTACATTCTGATATTCCTAGGTCTGATTTAAATACACCAAGTGTTAACGGCAGAATAAATATGCGCCGTAGATTTCGAGAAAAATGATGGTTGAAATTCGAGCAGGAAAATGAAATGCGGATATGAGTTGTAACAATTTTTTTGATCTTAGATTTACACAATCCACAATATGTGATGCGGGTTGCAGGATGCGGGATAATATTTGAAATCAAGAATAAATTTGTTAGCTTTCTCAATCCACAATCCACAATCCACAAAATATTTGCAGGTTGCGGATAGGAAAATTTGCAATTTTTATTATTATTAAGTTTCCACTTTCCCTAGTACGCATTGCGGGTTGTGGAACTACAGAATTGAAAATAAAAGAATTATTAAAGGGAAGGATTTTTGTTTTCTGCAAAAAACATTGCGGGTTGCAGAAATGCGGAACTGAAAAATGAATTTTTATTAACAAAAAAACATCCGCAATCCGCAATCACATTTGCGGGTTGCAGAATGTGGAAAGGAAAAAACAAGAAAACAAACTGAATTTCAACATCCGCAATCTAAAATTGCGGGTTGCGGTTTGCGGTTTGGGTACAAACACTTTTCAAAACCTCCAAAAAAAGGACTTCCGCTTTCCGCATTGCAGATTGCGGAATGTGGGTTGCGGAAAAGCAAAAATAAACATAAATTTAAAAAATTGCTTCCACAATCCACAAAATCCAAACAAAAAACAAGGCTTTGATTAGGATTTATTAAAAATCAAAACATAATACTTACAATAGGCATGAATTTGAGCCCACGGGCAAAAGATTACGTTAATGATTACCTTAGTAAATAGATGGGGCTCCCATGTTAGCCAGTAAAAATGGGATCTATTGCTGCCAGCAACAAATGGCGGCACGCTGGGAGAAGAAGTTATCTATGTATAAACCAACTCGAAAACTTCAATTTAGTTTGTAGGTTTCTAGATAATCTACAGGAAATTAACACACTCTTGTGACAAACATTGAAAACATGATGACATATTCATGGTTGAACAAGGATATTGAAAGAGTCTTAAGAACATATTGATGAAGGTCCCGAAGAAGATACATGCTAGTTGAATAAAATAAAAAATAGACTAATTTAAAAAATCACAGTCATAGAGCATCTACTAGAACTGATCGAGTTACCTATTGAATATGATCACTTAGTAACAAAACTAAGATACTATCTATCCATGTTTTATGGGAAGGATGAATAAGCAAGTACTTAATACAAATGGGAAGAATCACTATGAGAAGACTAAAAACATAGATTTGGTAGACTTTTGAAGGGAACAATTGGGATTCAGGCACATATCAATTGATGGAGTTCTCATAGTAGTGCGTAAATGAAATTTTAGCAAAGCATGTTGCCCAAAGTGTATTGGAAAGCTTTATGTTGAAAAGTGGAAGGTGTAACCCGTGGGTTCCAACCATGAACAATGGTTTCCTTTAAAGTCTCCATCCAAGACAAATGTATTCCAAATATCCTCATAAAATACCTTGATATACATACATGAAAATGTTTGATGAGTGAAAAAAATGACAATGTGAGAAATCTTGTAAGTTGATGTGAAAAAAAATTCATATAAGTCCAACACTACTCACACATAGAAATTTCTCTCTGGACAGTCATCGCATTGGTTTGAAGTAGCGAAAAAACTCATCAATGGGACATGAAGAAGCACTATGATAGGGGGAGTCTATGAATTTATCATCTAGGTTATCATTCAAAGAAATTAATGCAAGAAAGAAAATGTTAACCAGATCATAACATAGTTGTTAGTACCAAGTCATTTAAAAAAAAAAAGGAGTCTGGAAAGGCATAACAGGTTATCTTTTGTCATTGTTGTCAAAGGGGGAGAATGATTAGATGTTTCCATCAGTTCCAAAGGGGGAGAATGTTGAAAATAGATTTCATTGATGCCATAAGAGTTCAGTAACGACAGAGGAATAACCAATAAACGTGATGGCAGTGCAAACTCAATGTAAGACAAATGAATCCACAAAGATAATGTGTAGATCGAGGGAGGTGATCAAGTCCTTGGATCGATACCCTGGATGAAAATATTTGCAAAAATACGTGGAGGATGAAGCTATAGATGTTATAGACAAATCTAGATAAGGAGATCATGTCCGGGTGAAGATAGATTGAGTTGATTGATCGATCTGCATGGATGATGAAGCTACATAGGTTATAGACAAATCCAGATAAGGAGATCAAGTCCGGATAGATAGAGTTAATTGATCGATCCTCTACAGAGGTTGCGTTCGTTCCTTTGACAGAGATTAGACGATCGAGATTAAAGGAGAATGATGAATTGACGATGGGGAAAGAATTCATGAAGTGAATCTGCACGAGAGATAAGAGATCCGTAAAGTTAAAGTGTAGTTTTGCACTAATACCAGACCGACGGATGAGATCAAAGCTAGAAGATATCGATGATGGGGAAAGAATTCACGAAGTGAATCTACATGGGAGATAAGAGATCCACAAAGTTAAAGTGTAGTTCCGCACTGATAGTAGATCGACGGATGAGATCAAAGCTACAAGAGATCCATGATGGGGAAAGAATTCAAGAAGTAAATCTGCATAGGAGATAAGAGATCCACAAAGTTCTGCATCGATAACAAATCAATGGATGAGATCAAAGACATTAGAGATCGACGACTGACAGGGGTTACAGAAGATGAATTGCGGAAGAACATTTCGGAAAAGTTGGATGTCACATCTACAATCCACAATCCGCAATTTGACTTGACTTGGTTTTGCGGAAAGGGAATTACGGAAGCAGTTTCGAGGAAAATCAAAATGCATACCCTCAATCTGTAATTATGGAAAGGTAATTAAGGAAAAGTAATTGCAAAAATGTAATTGCGGAAAAGTAATTGTAGAAAGGTAATTGGGGAAAGGTAATTGCAGAAAGATAATTGCGGAAAATTAATTACGGAAAGGTAATTGCAGAAAAGTAATTGTGGAAAAGTAAATTGCGGAAAGGTATTTGCGGAAAAGTAATTGTGGAAAGGTGATTGCGAATAGGTGATTGCGGATAGGTAAATGTGGAAAGGTAAATGCGAAAGATAATTGCAGAAGCAATTTTTGAAAAAAGTCAAAATGCATACCCGCAATCCACAATTGTGGAAGCAAGAAGTTTTCGATTGCGGAAAGGTCACTGTGGAAAGATAATTGCGGAAGGGATTTTCGAGAAAAGTCAAAGTACACATCCGCATTCTGCAACCCACAAATATAGAAGAATTTAGTTCCCACAAATAGCAGAAATGCCAGTTCAGAAAAATGAATGTAGAAGGGTTTGTTGCATAAAGGATATTGCAAAAAAGACAACTATGGAAGGACGTGACTGATAAATTTAAAAAGAGTGAAAAATAATAAACAGAGAAGTAAGAAAACGTGGTTGATGAAGATACATGTGTTATGAAGGGATGAGTTTGATGAAAAGTCATGACTCTAGATGTGTTATTAATTATGTTGATGAATAAACTATAAATGCTTAGCATGTAAAAGTCTATATTTTGGCAACGTTGCTAAGCTTTAACATTTTAGGTTGATAAACCTGACTGTGCAACATGTATGTGATGTTATTAGTGGTCTAAGGTTGTATACTTTTAAAGGCCATAAAGCACATGTCTATTGTGTATATTGTTGTTACAAATAAAGTATTCAGATATATTGATTCCCCATGGTACATTTTTGGTTTTCTCTTATCGTGTATCATTTTATTTTCTAGACAAATGTTGATGCAGACATGAAGTTTTGGTTACGTTATTTGATAGGTTCAAGGATTGGTATGATGTTCATAGTCATTAGTGAACTACAATGACTTAACTCTCAATTGTAGGTAATGTTTTTTTATTTTATTTTACATTACTTATGTCAAGTGATTTCAATTTCAATCATGTTGCTTACCACCATGCATTTTCTCTTCTCAATTATTGCCAAACAACTCTCAACTGGATGTAATGTTTTTAATTTATTTTACATTACTTGTGTCAAGTGAATAGAAAAAGGTGATTTCAATTTCCAAATTGCACATTTTATCATGCTCATAAGTTCAACATATTTCTGCATAGCTAAGTCCAACATACCTTCAAAGTATTAGTCCATCTTTCATTTATGGTAGAGCTCAAGTTTTTAATCAATGTTTATCCTATACATTGTCCCATGACAAAGAAAGCATGCAAATGTTGCTTGAAGTTTTACGCATGCACAACAAAACAATTGGTTTTCCTATCTGCATTGAACTTGCATACAAAAATTAACATTGACATCAATAAATATTTGCATATTTCATTTTTAGCTTGCATTTCATATCCATTTTTTCAAAATTGTTTTATTTGATTATTATCTTCTTTTTTTTCAGCTTCTAATGTCAACTGCAACAAATTTCGTCAACAAAAGATTAAAAAAAACTTGGGAATTAGTCAAAGGGAAATGATTGTTTCCCTTTCACTAGACGAGATATAACTCTTACTGCTAAATTCAAAATATTCCAAACATCAATTGTAATATCTATCTTATGAAAAGCTACATTAGCTATATGCTAACATTTTCAGTAATCTTTATTCTTATTAGTAAATGCACTTTCCTCTTTTGCAATATAATATTCTTTGCATGAAATATATTTTTTCTAATATTAAAATTAAACAAATTCTTATTATTTTAACCTTAGTTTTCACTTTCAATATTTTTACCCTCTCGGCGTTCCTTTGCACCTCCCAGTAAAGGGCATAACGCAGTGGTAGATACCTTTTTCTTAAAGGGAAATCTTAAGATAAAACTAAGTTTAAGATAATAAAACATATTTTTCTAGTAATAAAACATATATAGGTAATACAACATGGACATATTGAAACAATACATAGTAACACATTAAAGTAGATGAAAGAAAATTTGAATTTGATGCTAACAAAGGAACATGTGATAAAGTGGTTAATTGCTTTGTTGAATTGAACCAATAAATGGGGAAACATATAAGTAAATGATACATCTCAAGAAGAAGTATATTCTATTTACTTTGCAATTGTAACAATACATTACATAATGGGAACAACATAAGTGTGACCAATAGAAGAAGTGTTATGATTGCAAATATATATTTAGAGGAAAAATAGTACATCTATAGAGAAAACAATGAAAAGCTTCAAGCATAATTTGGTTTTAAATACTTTGAGGGAAGTAAGATTTCGTCTTTTTTCCTACATGGGACATATGGATTCTCTTGCATTCGAGAGAATCTAGAAAAAGAGAACGCTGGAGAAATGCGAAAGCCTGAAAGAGATTTAAATCTTGATATTGTAGTGAATGTAAGGCCTTGTCTATCAATGTTTCCAATATCTATTGTTGCATTTTGTAGGGTTATACCTTGTGCTTTATGAATTTTTAAACCCCATGCCATACGAAGTGGTAGTTTCCTATGTGTTCCTCTTGTTATGGGAGAGATGGGAACATAAGTAAGATTAGAAGCATCCCATAAGGGTCCTTTGTAGTGGGGGAATTCGACAACAACAAAGGATGGTAAGCTAGGAGGTTGTTCGTTGGAGTTGTAGACAATGTCAATGGCTTTTCCAAGTGATCCATTAACAAGGCCTGCTCCAACCCATAAATTATTAGTTAACATGAATTGTTGACCAATAACAAGAAGGGCCTTTAATGGTAACTATTCATCATCTATGGATTGGTGGACATGTTTGTTCCTTTGTTCTGCAAAGGAATGCGCAATTGGAATATTAAGGTGTTTGAGCATGTGTTTGTTGTTGAGTGCAACATAGCTATTAGTGGCATACAAGTGGGTAGATTGTTCAAATGAATAGTTTTCTGCATGTGAAAGGGATGTGGTTGTTCTTGTCATTAGGAGTGCCTAGTATTCAAGAGTTGGTGTTGTATTTCAAAGGTTTAGTAAGAGTTGGCAAAAGGTAAATTGAGAAGGGCTATATCCTTGTTGTTGGAAAATGGTTTTGAGTGTGACAAAAGTATCAAATGTACACCAGAGAGCAGTGCCAAGGGATGAGCCTGCATACATGGGGATGTCCTTTACTGGAGGTAATTTCCCGATGTCGCCAACAAGGATCATGGAATAACCACCAAACAGGATTGTACAATGCGAGGGGAAAGCTTGACATAAGCGTGCATCAATTTGAGTTAACATTTTTGGGCCAATAAATCTCATTTAATCGATAAGAATATAACGAATATGGAAGATTTCTTCTTGAAGGTTTGAAAGGGATTAGCCTTCAAGAGGGTGCATTTCAACAATGGCTATTCAAAGAGAAGAATGTATTGTAAGTGCATGTATGTTAAAGGAAACAACACCAGTTGGAGCTAGGAAAAACAATGGGGAGGCAGTTTGTCTAGGTGCAGTTTGGAGTGCAGATTTCAAGAAAGATATGAGGTAAGATTTTCGAGTGCCTGCAGTACCTTGAATGATCATTTTGAGTGGTTGAGCAGGTGTAGTGTTTCTAAAATGAGAAATGAAAAGATCAAAGGCTATGTGTTGTGTGGGATACAAGGAATCAGGTGAATTGGACAACAAGGTGGTGTCTTCATGTAGTTGGGTGGATAAGCAACTGAGGTCAATGAATGATATCACTATTTCATGCAAATGGGTGGGTATATTGTTATGTGTCTAATTGTGATTTTTGTCAAAATCATGATGTCCAAGCATTTCAAGGTCATCAATATGGATGCTGTTGCCTGGTCGTATTTGAGAGAGAAGGTCCCATTCAACCATGGTATGGGGCAAGGGAAAGGGAATTGGATCAGAGTAAGAATCATCAGATGGAGGTGTAGCGGGTTCTTCTTATACGTGTTCAACATGCCACGCAACATATGTGTCTTTAATGTGATGCCAATGAGAAATACCAATGGGAGGGCACGAAAAGGTTTATATAGAAGAAGTTCGCTCCAACAAAATGGTTCAAAGGTTGAAGAATCAAAGGGAGAAATGGAAGTAAATTGTGGAAAGACTCTAACAATCTTGTGATGCAAGTTTGGTTTCCATGGATTTTTTTCCTATTAGGTGAGAAAGACCAAGAACGAGCAGCTTCAAGCATGGTTAGATGTTCAAGAGCAAGGGGTATTTCCATGTATTCAAATATGAAGAGGGAGGGGGGTGGAGGGGTGTTAGAAGTGTCATTACAAACACGATGGAAGACACTTTGGCTCACATTTAGGGAAAAAGTGACAGCTACAAAGCAAAAGAGGGAGTTTTGGGAGCATGTGACACGTCTCTTGTGCACTAATGTCTCGTTCTACAATTGTTTGTGCAAGGAATCGCTTGATTGGTTGAAGAATGGGGTCGTCACTTGGTTCCTGCATGTGCAAGGCAAGAGAGAATAACATGGTATCTTTCTTATTTTGTCTCTACTTTTGATGCATACTTTGAAATGTATTTGAGGACATCATGTCTAGAAAGAACATGTTGGAAATCGAAATTAGCCATCCATATTGAAAGCATTCTTGGGTTGTGAATATTTACAAGGGAGTCATTTCTTGAAGGATTGTAGGTTTTACTTCCATTTGCATCAATGAATAAGGAAGAAGTAGCTTGTAGGTCATAGGGAAAAACATAGCGACATTGAACAGATGTTCCTTTTTTGTAAAGGCAAGTTGATTCTGAACATCTGGTGTTCCTTTGAACACAATATACAAGTTATTCATAGTCAATTGAGTAGTTTGATGCAAATATGGATGGTGATGCAATACTACATGGATCATTTGTAGTAGAATGATGTAACCCAAAACTAGACAAGTGGCTGTTACAAGGATTCCAAGTTGTAACATATGTGTCAAAAAATTGTTTTGCAACTTCAACTGCAAGAAAATTTTCCCAGTCTAAGGTGTCCATATTTGGTGCATCTTCCAACCAAATAAAACCATGAATGTGTGTGGATCCCCTATGTTGCCATTCATACCTACATGGGAGGAAAAGGAAAATATTAGAAATAAATATTATAAAGTGACAAACATGATAAGAAGGATAAGAAGGAAGAGATAGTAAAACACCTGCACCAAGAATTGATTATATGAAGGTCTTTTTGAAACACCTATTCAAGGAATATTTTGAATCTATTGTGCATGTATTATGATGTATTGTGTGGATTTGATATGATTTTGTGAATATTCCATTGATGGTGTTGATCTAAATTGGTAGGGTGTTCACCAGGAATTAGAGCATGCAAATCCAGTCATTTTGTGTCAGTTGTACTAAGGGTGAAGAAGAACATTGGTGTACCTTGTTGATTGATCATATTTGTGAGTTCAGCTCTACTTTTATTCCAATATGAGTGTGTTCCACACAATGAAGACCCAAATCGTGTGACCCTTTCATCAATTTTTTCATTAGTCATGTCTTGCCATTGGTTAACAAACTCAAGTATTTTGGGAGGGAGTGTATCTTCAAGGTTAATTTTGACAAAAACAGAAGCAGAAGCATGACTCTCATGACGCATGATTAGATTGTATATGTAACATAGGAAGTGAGGATGTTGACAAAATATGTTGTCATGATAGTGAATGAGGTGAAGTGCGTATTCATGTATCTCAGCTTGATGACTGTGTGGTTGTTTAAGCATTGTTGCACCTGTGGGGAACAAGATTGGAAAAGCCATGGAAAGAAAGCCTTCTGTGTTGTATTCATTGATAGGGGAGATGCCTATAGGGGGGCAATCAATGGAAGCTGACAGTGGGATATCTGGTATGCGTAAGAAGCATCTAATTTCCTCAACCTCGGTTCTAGCATTTCTTTGTGTTGAAATAAACGAGGAGGATTCTAATTCATAGGGTTCAAATGAGTTTGGTGGTTGCACTATAGAGGACAATCTTTGTTGATGAAATAATGTATCATTGCTATTAACATGGCAAATCAAAGGTGAAATGTCTGTTGAAACAAGAAGCAAAGAAACTTATGCAATTGGGTTGACTCGTAAATCCTTTTAGTATGAATCATTGGCCATTTTGTATTCAAGAGCAGCAAGAACACGTGTTTGACTAACAAAGAGTTCATATGGATTGTTTGTAGGGTTTCATTTGCGAACAACAAGGATGTCAATGTCTGATATTAAATGAGGTATGGATGTGGCAATATTGGAAATGTCTTGGGGGAAGCAAATAGTATGGCCAGAATATTTATATTGGACGCCATGGGCATGTGTGACTTGTAGGATTGGGTTAGCGTGACTAATGAGAATTTCTTCAACTTGTGTAAGTACTGCAAGGACAGGTGGTTGGATTCCCGGGTCCATATTGTTTTCCAATGAAAAGCGATGGCCTTTTCTTTCTAGAATACAAGGAGAACATCTGTATGCACCATGGAACTTTTTCGTTGCAATGCTAGGGTAACATTCATTGCAAATCAAGCAGACATTCATGCCATCTAGTTGGTCAAATTTTTTATGAAATCGTCGATGTGCATCACCAAGTGGGGTGTTGGATGGATTTAGCATGGGGGATGGAAGGGATGGTTTGTTGGAAGGTTGGCCAAGAGAAAACGAAAAATACATATCCACAGCGTGGTGAGTAGCTCTATAAAGAAGACGTTTCTTCTTGTTGTTTTTATTTTTGTTCTGTGCATATACAAGTCTTATTCATGCATTGGCTTGTTCATTTTCATGATTCAGCATGATTCCTACAAGAAAAGTGTAAAGTTGTTAAAGAATTAGAATCTTTCATTGGTGGCAAGGACACATTTTGTATATGTATCAAGTGGAAAGTATATGGATATAAAATAGAAGCTATAAAGCAAATGTTGAGTGATTGCATATTGGGAACCAACCATGTACGTTAACATAACATTTACGGAGTAAAACTCGAAATGTGGGGGAGGAGCCACCATTTTCCTGAACCCAAATCACCACTTCCAAATCTCAATGGGGCTGGGATCCGGAACAAACAACTTTGCTGAACTTATGACCTTGCAACTTCTTCTATGCTTTGCAATTGAAAGAAATTGCAAAAAGCTACAAGTTTTTGGTGATTCTATGGTTGTAATAAATTGGATAAATAAGACTTGGAGATGAAAAAACTCATCATTAGACACTCTTTATGAAGAAGTTACCAGGATTCTTTCAAATTTTGAATCAATCTCGTTCAAACATGTCTACAGGGAGCAGAACATGGAAGCAGATAAACTCTCAAAGGCAGGATTGAACCTGCAATGGGGGTCTTGGAAAATTATAGAGATAAAGGAGACAGAGGGCAATGAGTACTACCATAGGCCTTTTATGATTTTGCCTCAATAATTCCTCTTTATCAAAAAAAAATTGGACAGTTTTTACTCAAGCAAAATGCAGCATCTTTTTCAACAAATCAGAAATCTCTAAATGGGAGAGAACTGTTGGAAACATCTCCTATTGTTTTCAGTATGCACATAAGAAGGAAAACAAATCTTTCCAGTTTCATTCAACCAGAAGTTTAAAGGAAATCTTTATGACAGTATTTTTAACTCATCATGGATTTTCTTAGGTAGCTATGTAAAAGAGAAGTAAACTATTAGGATATTTAGACACTTAGGAGTTAGTTAAGATCAACTTGTGTAACATATCCGTTAGGTAAAAGTGTGTTTCTTTAGTATGCATTAGTATGCATTTGT
>LPNX010155517.1:5000-14530 GCA_001517045.1 Pseudotsuga menziesii
TTGTGAACCTTAAGACGAGAGGTAAGAACCTGCGCATCACATTTTGACTGTTCCTTGCATCTTTAGCACCCTAGATTGTTAGTTAGGCACTTGCATATCATACATTAAGTCAAAAAATACAAAATTTACGGTGGACCGGGCCGCAACCGGTAAAGCCTTTGTTTTGTTACTTGACCTACGGTAACCGGACTGCAAACCGGACGGATTCCCTATACCAAACAGTCAACGGGCTAGTTGGGAACATTGATTGGGGAGAATCCCTTACTGTTGTCACCTGTGACTTTTGGGGGCCCAACAATTTTGGCGCTAGAAGGAGGGCCACCAGTGTATGGCTGGTCAAGGAAACCCTTTTTCCCGAGAATATTCCACCGGTCACAGTTTTGAAAGCAGTAGGTTCCATAATCCAATTTCGGAAGAAAGAGAACATCTATATTCTGTTGACAATGAAATTTTTAATGATCTGAGAAGACACACCAGGGCATATGTAAAGAAGATTGGAGGATTTCCAATCATCCCCGAACTGCCCAGAAGAGAGTATAAAAAGAAGGATCGTCCTGAAGCGGAAGGCTTAGTGTTGGTTGGAGACTGGGAAGAGCTGCTAGAAATAGCCTTGCAGGAAGTTGTGCTACCTTTGAATCAAGAAGGCCCAGAAACCCCTCACGGTTCTCCTGCTCACACTCCAGTTGGTTCACCTCCTCACTCTCCACCCAGACTCATGGCTGGTGTAAACGCAAACCAACCACCTAACCCACCAAATCTGCCACCTGCATGGACAGCCAGATCACCCTTAAACCTTACACCTCCTTTACATGACCTACCTTAAGCCTTTGACAAGATGTTGCCAAAGTTTGATCCCAATGAGGAAATACTAGTAGATGATCACCTACAAAGCTTTTACTTGGCGATTGAGGGATTAAGGGCCGGGGAACATGAAGACGTGGTATGCAGACTGTTCCTGCATACCCTCAAAGGAGCCACAGCGTCATGGTACTTTGGACTGCCTGCTAACTCTATCCCTGATTGGGATACCTTAGAAAGAATGTTCAGAAGTAAGTATGCAACTCAGAAAACTCATGCAACTCTCATGAAAGGGCTGTGCACGTTGAAGAAAGAAAGAAAAGAAAAAGTGCACAGTTTCACGCAAAGGTTTGCAGCATATCTAAAGAACTTCTCTGAAACAGATAAGCCTTCAGACAAAGTTCTTATTGAATACTATACTTCAGCTTTAGGCCCTGATTTGGCTATGTTTTCCAAAGGTAGGGCCCAGCCAACTCTGACAGAAACATATGAAGAGGCAGAAGTGGTGGAAGCTGAAAGAGAGAGCATTGAAGACTATCCAGAATAGTCTGGAGAGAAAGGTACAGGAAGAAAAACCTTATTGTTTACCAAGCCTAAGGAAGAAAAGTCTCCAGATTTGGAGAATATGGCCAAAATGATGCAGAAGCTTTGCAATAAAATCATAGATATGGAAAAAGAAAAGGAAGCACAAAAGTTTTATAAGCCATATTATAAGAAAAGAGAGGATAACCACCAGTCTCAACCTCCTCCTCACAATACTACATCTATGAACTTAATATAGGTAGGCTTGGATAATTTTTGCACATTCCACCAACAGCCACATTCTGAGAAGATATGTCCGCAGTGGATAAACTCAATGACATTGGTCATGAATCAGCTGTTAGACTCTATTTTGACAGAACAGGGAAATGAAGAAGGAAAGAAAAATTCTACCTCTACGTCTACTAAAGAACAGGAAGAGGAAACCATGGCTTTATGGAATTCTGTCTCACTATTTGATGCTAAAGAAGAAAAGACTCAGGGGTGTAAAGACGTTATGGAAACCAACGTAGCCACAAGGAGCCAAGGGATGGTTAAGGAAGACAGTATTATACTTCCAAAGATTAAGAGGCTGCAAAGAAATGTGAAGAAGAGATTTCAAGACAGATCTTTGGCTGATACAATTCCAGAATTCACTATTACCAGCCAAAGTCCTAGACAGAGTGATACAACGACCAAGCCGAATGAAGGTAAGGAGAATGCTGTTAGGCCTCATCCCACGGAATAGCAGATGGATTATGACATTGTTGAGGATTTAAAGAAGATAAAGGCGAATGTTCCACTATTCGAGATGTGCAAAGTGCCGCAGCAAAAGGAAAGGCTGTTGAGAGCCCTTGAAACATCAGATGAGAAGACGCCCACTAACAATCAACCAGAAGAAGAAGAAGAAATTGGAGAGAACAGCAGTGGAGGTAAGTCCAAGCACAAGCATCCACCTTTCCTCCTTACTTTTGAAATCTTTAACTACAATGTACATAATTGCTTAGTAGATTCAGGGGCAACTGTTAATGTCATGCTAATATCTGTCTGTAAAATAATCAATGGGCAACCTAAGCCATCCCTGTGGAGAGTAGTTCAGTTGGACAGGATAGATGTGAAGGTAATTGGTGAGATGGAAGATGTCCTAGTCCATCTGGCTTCAAATGATAAAGTATGCCAGGTCATTAATATCGTGGTGGCTAATATACCAGATGCGTACGGCCTTATCCTGAGCAGAGATTGGTCAGCCAAACTTAATGGATATTTTGCTTCTGATTGGTCACATATGTGGTTTCCATACAAAGGAAGTCCAAACCAGATTAAGATTTTGAGGGAGCCTCACATGAAGTACAATGTTACCCAACTTGAAGAGAAGAATGAACCTGTGGATTCTGTCTTGGGAAACTATTTTATTGAGTTGGAACTAGGTAATTACCAAGCAGAAGAGGCCAGCAACACATCTGATACCCAACCTGATCTCCTTCGATTCTCACAGGATGATGAGATTGACTGTAAAATAGTAGACTTAGCAGTAGGAGTAGATTTATTTCCAGTAGTTAATGATTTTTGGACTCTATTTTTCGATGGCTCTAAGACATTAGAAGGGTTAGGGGCTGGATGTGTCCTGATTGACCCATAGAAGAATAAACATTTCCTTTCATGTAGACTAGAGTTTGAGTGTACTAATAATACTGTTGAGTACGAAGCACTGGTGCAAGGACTAAAGAAGGCAATTGAATTAAAGGTAAGTAATCTAAAAGTCTTTGGGGATTCTGAAATTATTGTAAAACAAATTCGGAATCAGATACATTGTATCTCTCCTCACTTAAAGGCTTACCAGAATGAGGTATGGGATTTGCTGAAATATGTTAATGCATTTAACATTATTTCAATTCCAAGAATTAAAAATGCAGCTGCTGATCTGTTGGCTACATCAGCTACTAGACTCGTACCCACTAATAATTGATGTTCTGTCGAACTGCTTTTCAGGCCCTCTGTACCTGATATGATTACAAACCTACGAGTATTTGATGATGACCAGCAGATCATAGAATGTTTAACGAATGATAAGGTGTTTAAAGGAGCGATCATAGACGATGAAGAGCATCAGGCTGAGATGAAATACGATAATTTCATTCCTAAAGGAATCAGAACGTTGGAAAAAATGTTTGATTTAAATGAAAAATTCAGAAGACCACCCAACGTGAAGACCCACAGCTCATCGCTACAGTTCGAGCTGATAAATTTGGGGACTGAAATGGCTCCTAAGTTCGTGAATCTCGGCAAATGTTGTTCACCAACAGAAAGAGACAAATTCATCAGTCTATTTAAACAATATAGAGATGTTTTCGCGTGGACGTATGAAGATTTGAAAACTTATGACACCAGCATCATCAAGCATGTCGTTCCCATTAAAGCAGGCATCAAGCCATATCAGCAACCTTTGAGGAAAATGCACCCGAAATTGGAACCGCTGATTCAAAGTGAAGTGAAGAAGTTATTGGACGCAAGAATCATCTTCAAAGTCAGACACTCTGAGTGGGTATCAAATCTAGTACCAGTAAGGAAAAAGTCTGGGGAAATCAGACTCTGTGTGGATTTCAGGAACTTAAACCGTGCATCAGATAAATATAACTATCTTGTGCCACCCATGGAGCAGCTGCTACAGATGGTTTAAGGATCTGAACTATTTTCATTATTGGATGGTTTCTCTGGCTACAATCAAGTATTAGTAGCGGAAGAATACAGGTTAAATACAATGTTTAGAACTAAATGGGGAACCTTTGCCTATAGAAGAATGCCTTTTGGGTTGATTAATGCTGGAGCGACATTTCATAGGGCTATGGACATAGCTTTCCACGGATTGATTGGACGAAGTGCTGTAGTGTACCTTGACGACATTACAATATTCTCAAAGAGAAGAGAAGATCATGCATTCCACTTAAGACAAATTTTTGAACGTTGACGTAAGTACGACATTTCACTCAATCCTAAGAAGTGTGTATTCCCTGTCACGGAAGGAAAGTTGTTGGGCCACATAGTTTCAAAGCAAGGGATCTCCATTGATCCAGAAAGAATCAAGGCCATTGAACAAATCCCCTTGCCCCATAATAAAAAAGGGATGAAATCCTTCATGGGAACCATAAATTTCGTACGAAGGTTTGTGCCTGATTTCTCCCAGACTGTTAAGCCGCTGCAGCAGATGGTCAAGTAGAATGCACAATTCAAGTGGACCGAACTTGAGAAGAATGCTTTCAGCAAAATTAAAACTGTTGTTGCACACACACCCTCCTTGAAGTGTCCATATTTCAATAAATACTTTATTTTATATACTTTTTCATCTGATGATTCACTGGCAGCTGTGCTCTCCCAAAAGGAAGAAGGGGGGCATTAATTCCCAATATCTTTTATGAGTACTGGTCTACAGGGGGCTGAATTAAACTACCCAGCCATTGACAAGCAAGCTTACGCAGTATTTAAGGCAGTAAAGCAATTCAGGCCTTATATTTTGAATAATCGGACCAAGGTAATAGTCCCCTACCCAGCTTTAAGATCCCTTCTCATTCAGAAAGAGTTAGGAGAAAGAAGGGGTAACTGGGTAACAGCTCTTCAGGAGTATGACCTCGAATTCAAACCAGCTTCTATAGTAAAAGGTCAAGGGTTGTGCAAACTGATGACTAAAAGTGGGAACAATGAAGAACAAGCCTGGGAGGATGAGGCCGAGTTACATGTAATGGATGTATGTCCTTTATTTACAGCTCCCGAGTCTTGGTACAGAGACCTGGTGCATTATCTGCAATCAGGGCTGTTGCCAGAGCATTGGAATTCCAAACAAAGAAGAGCTCTGCGCCTTAAATCAGCCTCCTATCAACTTGTTGAAGGAATATTATTCAGAAAGAATTATGACAGGGTTCTCCTCAGATGCTTAGAAAAAGAAGATGCAAAGAAAGTAATGTCAAAATTGCATGACGGTCCTGCTGGGGGACATTATTCAGGAGACACTACAGCCCACAAAATCCTCAGAGCTGGTTACTATTGGCCTACACTCTTCAAGGATGCACATGCACATGTTAGGAAATGTGATATTTTCCAAAGGTGTGGTGGAAGACAGCCTAGAGCAGCAGCACCCCTAAAGCATGTGATGATCATGGAACCATTCGAGCAATGGGGGCTAGATATTATTGGAGAAATAAAACCGAATTATTCTCTCCAACACAAATACATTTTGACTGCAACTGATTATTTCACTCACTAGGTCGAAGCTGTCCCGTTGTGCAAGATAAATGAAGACGAAGTCATCAGCTTTCTGCAAGATCATATCATGACCAGGTTTGGAGTTCCAATTTCATTAGTTTTTGATAATGTTAAATACTTTTCGTCAATTAAATTAACTGCTTTTTCTCATGATAAAGGAATAAAATTGCATTATTTTGCTAACTACTATCCACAAGGGAATGGCCTGGCTGAATCCTCTAATAAAAATCTGATTAGAATCCTAAAGAAGACTGTCATAGAAAACCAAAGGAGTTGCACTCAGCCTTACCAAATGCCCTGTGGGCTGATAGAGTCACCCCCAAGTCTGCAATAGGAGTGTCTCCTTATACCCTTGTCTATGGAAAAGAAGCCATTCTTCCTCCCAGCATCATGCTACCATATTCCATACTAGCTCAAGAGTCTAGGGGGTCTGATGATGAAGTTTTACAGATAAGAATATATAATCTCCTGAAAGCAGAAGAAGATAGATCTAAAGCCAAAGAACGCTTTAAGCAACAACAAGAGTCAGTTAAGAGATGGTTTGACAAGCATAAAGCTGGGACAAAAGAATTTGAAGTAGGAGACTTAGTTCTCAAATGGGACCACCCCCATGATGAGAAAGGAAAGCATACCAAATTCCAGCAGTTGTGGGTAGGCCCTTTTCATATTGTAGCCAAGCTTGGTCCTTCTACCTACAAGTTGCAAGATATGCAGGGGTGGGAGGAGAACTGACCAGTAAATGGTTTGGTTCTCAAGCCTTATTTTTCCTAAATCTACTTGTTTTCTTCTGTCGTGTAAATAAATAATTCATCTAGCTATCTTTTGAGTCATTTTCAGTTTGTTTAGTTGGATTGTCTTGATTTCAATAAAGGGGACGAACCCACGGTTGCATGGGGAACATAAAAAAATTTGGGAGTGATGATCATTTTAGTGATCAGACTATGGGTTGCTGTTTATACAAAATAATTTCTTCCAGCTTAGTCATTTTCTTGAATCATTCTGTGTGCATTGAAGTCCTGCTTAACCCCTATGAAATAAACCGGTTTCCAAGAGTCTGGAATACTATGTTAATGCTCCATCCACGTCACACTTAAAATGTCTAGGGGATGACAGCAGAGGACCCATGGAAAGAAGCAAGGTGAATAGTATATTAAATATAAATGATCCCATGCCAAGAAACGAATGCCAAAAGGCCGATAAGAATCAAAGAACTCCTATGAAAAGCATTGTACGTCAAAGCAGATGCTGAATCATAAGTACTTAATTGCCGAAAGATCCTCTCCATCCGTGAGATTAAACTTAAAGTACACCACTCACACAAAAGGAAACTATGGGATAGAGGATCTTGAAGTAAAATTCAGTAAGAAAGGCATGTAAGCAAACTCATATGAAAAGGGACAAAGGTCTAAAAGCACAAGAAAAAGTGTTAAAATGGCATGGGAATGAGGAACAAATGAATATTTCTATTTACCATATGCTACACTCCTGTGGTGTCCAAAGATATTAGCCACCTGAAGATGAAGGTAATAATGAAACTCATCCTCTGGCCTCAGCATAGTTATCTGGACTTAACGATTCTGGTTGCCACTCCCCCTAATCGGACTGTCATCAATGATTAAGGGTACACACTCCGGTCATTTGAGAAATCCATATTGCTGGAAGAATTCAATATGATGCTTTTGTTGTTAAATAGTCTATCACTCAAAGATTAATCGCCCAGAGATCTAGGTTCACCAGGTAATCGCCATTTGTTGCAGTTGCAACAAGTCTCCCCAAATTTATTAAAATTTTGGGCCCCCTTTCCTTGATTTAGCATTATTTGTTGATTTTGGACTCTTGAGCCTTTGAGCATGTTGTCTTTTCAGTGGTTTGAAGTTTTATTGTCGATCTGTTTGAAATTGCCATGTTGGAATTTATGATGAGTCACACTTCCTAAGTTTGTGGATTGAACCAGGTGTGTTTATGGAGGATCGTCGTTACGGAAGTTTACCAGGTTTCTGTTTGATTAAATTTAAATCTATCTAAAACTCTTAGCGATTTTGGTCGCACGTCTATCTTTGTTGGATCGGAAGCTACTACCTCTTCCTCGTCTGCTATTACGGCTCCTAAATCGATTCAGCCTTCGATGTCCAAACACTTCCGACGTCCGATGTGAAGTTTTCCCGCTCGTGTGCACTAACCTTTTTCCCTTTCGCCGTTGCGGCTGGGAAAGTCATTCCATGTCCGATGTCCAAAGCCGTCCGACTTCCGATTTAAGTCTCTCCAACCCATGTTTTCGCACCACTTTAGCTCTTTTCCCTTCCGCCATTGCGGACAGGAAAGTGTTTCCGCGTCCGATTCCAAAGCCTTCCGACTTCCGACTTATATATTTCCTGCTGAAGGCTCAGTCGAAATTCTTTCCATATTAACAAAGGGGCTGAGATGTTTTCTTATGGTTAACCATTTCAGATGGATAATGCTACTGTTTAACACGGTTTTTTAAAGAATGATGCACATCCATTGACTACAGGTAGGACAAAATTCCGTCAAGGTCGCGAGGAAAAGGACAAAGTTGAAGGCAACCAAACGCAGAACCAAAAGTCCAGCAATTACTCAACTGCTCGTGAGTACACGCAAAAGAAGAAAGGCATCTGAAGCGTTGGGAACTGAAAGGTCATGAACTGGGAGGTAGCCCAAGCGATTGGCTGCAGTAGTTTAAATATTGTAAAAATAGGACTTAGAAAGGGATTTTTCCCTAAAAATTTGTAAACTCTTTTGCTTGTAAGAGGAACTATTTCGTTTTACAGTCAGAAAGTGCAACTTTTGCTGCTGGAGAGAGCGAAAGGTGGAATGTATCAATGTGACTCAATGAATAATGTTGAAGAGGAACTATTTCATTTTCAGCAGTGTTTCATTTACTATGAGAGTATTTAACTTCCTGAACCTATGTTCTTGTTGAGTGTTCTTCAGTATTTTTTGGGATGTCTTCCACTGTGAGTAATAAATGTTGTTCATAAAATAATCGGCTATTTGGTTGTTTAAATATCTGTAATTGTTCATGCATCTTGAATGAAGTATCAGCTATCTGTAACTCTTCATAATGCACGTACAAAATGTATTACTCACCAATGAATGATAACTCTACTCCCTAGGGATAGTTTAGGTAGTTAGTGTATTTTGTGTTATGTTGTATGTGTTTTGGGTTCTTGTGAACCTTAAGATGAGAGGTAAGAACCTACGCATCACATTGTGACTGTTCCTTGCATCTTTAGCACCCTGCATTGTTAGTTAGGCACTTGCATATCATACATTAAGTCAAAAAATACAAAATTTACAGTGGACCGGGCCGCAACCGGTAAAGCCTTTGTTTTGTTACTTGACCTACGGTAGCCGGACTTGTTTTTTCCAAAGTTTTAAATTGATTTTGCACGAAAAATTCGATTTCAACTTATTTGTGGGACTTTTAAGCCATATGCAGTAGTGTTAGATTGTTATCTTGAATAAGTAAGTAAGAAAAAGACGTCTAAATTCCTAGTTTCAATTGACTGATTTAAGAAGTGAGTATAAGAATTAAAATCACCACATAACTACAAAAACCTGTTTCTAGTAGTTCCCAATAGATATCTCAGGTGAGACTGCATCTACATCGCAGGTGTTTTCAATGAGGTCCTACTCAGTCGAGATGACATCTCGGGCTTTGTTGACGAATCAGGGATCTAAATCTGAGTTGATAAAAAACAATCCAATAGTGGTCCAAGTGGATCTGGATAAAACTTATAAAAATATCTTGAAAAAATATGTAATTTATTCTGGGTTAATATCCTCTTTGTGGATTCACTAGGAATTTTCATGGTTAGGATTTTGAGTTATTTTGATGAGAACCTAATACTCATATTGTCATCTTAGCAAATACTATTTTTTACACAAGTAATTGTGATGCTTTTTCATGGTATTGCATTTATATTCATTATCTTTAATAT
>LPNX010155517.1:18301-100490 GCA_001517045.1 Pseudotsuga menziesii
TAACTAATTATCCAATATATTTGCAATTTATGGTATGATGTAAATAGGTGGGAGAATGATTTATATATATGTAATATGGAGAGTTTCAAATATGGTTGTAGGTACCCTCTACTTAGCACTAACAATCAAATAAACCCAAACAAAGAAATGATAGCATTTTAGATTGTTGTCAACAGACCAAACATAATTGACTAGAATTCCAAGTTATTTTTCTTTGTAAATGGAGCGATAACCACTACATAATGAACAATCTAAACAAAGAAATAATGTTAATCATACCAAAGGTCACAACACAATCACTAAGTGATAAAATCTCTAGGTATGTAAGTTGGCTAGCGTCTCAATTCATGAGAGATAAATACTTAGGAGTGTAGGGAACTACTCTAAACATTAAAATATGCTATATATTCAATCCATAATCCAAGTAAACCAACACCTTGATTTTGAACCATTATTTTTCCTCTCATATACTCAAACTGAAAACATAAAGCATTGAAGATAAATGGTCAATCGAACCATGATTTGAGTTTTTTTCTCTTAATATAGAACGCTAGAGTAGTGAAAACATTAGTGGTGTGGTCTTTTTCAATAACAAAATTAAGAGAATGGAAGTTGATATAGGCTAAGCATATGGAGAAAGATAAAATGAAATCCACGACACTCATACACATGGAACTAAAGCAATACACAAGGTTACAATTACCATAATATATTGTGATTTTACCCTAGAAACCTATTTTGGAAAAAACAACTTTGAATGATGATGTTGAGTCTATTATTATTAATTGTAAAGACAGTTACAAATTATTATGGCTATTTATTTCATTAGCAGTCTAATTTACAGGAAAGTTCAGTCCCTATGTACATTTATACCAAATTAACCACTCCCTCAGTCTTCTACCTACCTTTAATAAATATATTGTTGTGTTTTCTTGGAATAATTAGAAGGTTAAACTTTTCTAACCCTTCAACTTCCCCCTTGAATTCCTCCCTTCATTTATTTTTTATTTTTGTCTTTTTGTATCTAGCAAGGTTCCACTATTTTGTAACAGCTTCCTTCGTGCCAGTTTTACAATATTGAATTAAAAAAAACTAATTCTTTTATATGCTTACAATTTCAAATTAGTCATTACCATGTAATAAGAGTCATCGACTAGTAACTTTTGGTTACAAATTATTGATCCAATAATGAAATTAATCACAATTTAGATGTACAATTCACTCAATATACAATACATTAACTCCACACCACTCATGTATTATTCTATTTGTAATTCTAGTTAATTTTCTAGGTTTCACCATTGATATAATTATTAATCTAGCTAGATTATATCTCATAACTTTTCTAAACTAATGTTATTATTATGTGTCTAGATTGTCATTGATCTAAAATTAAATAATTATAAACATATAATCTTAGTTACTCAAATATAAGAACTCAATTCCTATCCAATAAAATTTTATTATATTTAATATAAACCATGGTTGTATTTTGAAGGCTAAAATTCCATTCTATTTAACATAGTAACAATATACCAGCTATATGTAATTAATATTTCCAAAGAAAAATGTGTGAGTCTTGTTATCCATTAATATTGCACTTAGTGTATTTCCAGTGAGCCATCGAAGTTATGAACAAGTACCTTGTTCATTATCAATACTCAGAAGTTCCATGGTTCATCAGGGCTATTTTTGGGCCAATTTTGTAATAATTACATGTTCATACCCCTTGGTGATATTGTAATAAATGTTCTTGCATGAAAAACATTTTTAAAGGACTTGGATTCCATGGAATTAGACGTCAATCTGATCATTCCAAGGTTTTCTTTCCCAGTCAATTATGCAATACTAACTAAACAATGTATAATATTTTAGTTTTTCACCGCTCCTCAAAAGCTGGAGTTTTCGTCTTGGTAGTTAGGAATTAGGAGGTTATTAAAGGTCATGTGTCAATGTATATAAGCATTCTAGACATTTTTTTGAGTCATTATGAACATGTACTAGTTTCCCCTTAGTTTTTTCAAGAAAAATAAATGTCCCGTAAACCTAGGCTATTTTTCAATAGTTTAAATAGGAAAATTCAAAATGTCATAAAAGTGTGGTCTAGAGGGGGGGATTTTCCATACTATTGATCAGTTTCAAACTCATAGAACCCTCTTTACCCCAAAACCCACTTTTCCTAAGTTTTAAGTGATTATTTATTACTTAAGTGAATAATTCTCCAAAAAAAGACAAAAAGTGAATAACAAAATAGAAAAGGGGAAAATATAGAGAAAAACACATCCCTAAATCAGTGGGAACTTGTCCCATACATGTTCTGTATTAAATAAGGATAATGTTGGGGTTAACTGGAGACCAAATCAATACCAAATCATCTTGATTCCAATCAAATCCATGAGGGGGTGGATTTCTCCTTAGAGGATCACATTTATACATGAAAGAGCTCACCTCTTGTTGTATATGTGTCATAGAAAGAGGGGCTGACCTAAATTATGAGAGATGGGGCCTACCAACTCTAGTTCACTCTAGTTCACCCCCAATCATCTTAAAAATCTCCAACACTTGGAAAATTTGCCCCCCTTGGGGTTTTCTCTCATTTTTCCCATTTAAGGGAGGATTTCTTCCTCATTTGGGATGGATGCAAGGAACCTATGCATATTGTAATGTTTATGATATTTTGATTAATAAAGTTGAATAATTTGGAGGTATACCTTGTGCCGCTAGATGAATGTTTGTTTTATGAGGTGATATTGTAAAGCTTTGATTTCCTTTTATAAATTTGTTGATGGATCTAGCTTAGAGGGTTATTCTAAAACACGTAGAGTAAGCATTTACATTTGTTAACTTTCTTGATTATTCTTTGATTTTGAGAGATAGGAGAGTAGCAAAATATACTCAGTTGTATTGAGGCTCTTTTTTGCTTCTTGTTTTCAAACACACTAGATCTAATCCTTTGTGTGCAAGGGTTTTCAAATAGTTTTGCAGATCACAGATTCGAAGGAGGATTGGAACTCAAATATATATTCTCTTCTCTTCGACATTTTTACAAGACTAATTCTATTTTTGTAGGGTTTCCAAAGTCCTCATAGAAATATCAAGCAAGGATTGAAGTTGTCTGTCCATCTCTTCAAACCCCAACTCTCTTTTGTTTCTGGTTACTTTGTTCCAAATGTGTTAATTAAGTAGATATAGTTTTTTAAAGCTTATTCATTCAAATCTACTTGTTTCATCCTGTTAGAATAGATATATTTAGAAACACTTTCAAAGTTCATTATTTTACTATTTCTAGCCTTGTTGTTTTGGTATTTACGCTTAGCAATTTTTCACAAAAATTTTCTAAGTACCAAAAATGATTTATTTATTTTTTTGTTCATACCACCATCTTTTAACTTTGTTTTCTTGCTGGTTTTTCAGGTTTAATGAAAGAATAGAGAGGCACTCTAGTGAATTTACATTAAAATTAGGTCATCCTAGGCTTTAGGCTTCTCCTTTTTTCATATTTTTTATTTTTGGCATTGTAAACCCTTGGATCTAAGTTTCAATAAGGAACAAGTGGTATTTCTTTTAAGCATTGTCAATAATCATAATAAAAGGAAAGTGGGATACACAATGCCCACACTCCATCCCCTTGGGGGGTCTTGCACTGTATTTCTATGGTTTACCTCTTTTCTAATATTTTGTTTTCACAACACATGCACACAATCCACCTTCATAGGTTGTATTATTTTCTTAGTTATTTTTAGTTTTCTTTCATTCATTTTGGACCAAATAATGAACACTAACCCATCCTTTATCCCCCAAGTATGAACTTCAGGCCTGAAAGATATTCTTGGATGTGGTAATTAGTCTCATGATTTCCCTTTTTTGCATTTACAAATATTTAATTGGAACAAACATTTGTGACTCCAGTGTATTCTCTTTCCCATCACAGGTTCTACCTGAGATTTGGGATAGCCAAATGCATGAGTGAGAACTAGTAAAATTTCTCACATTCAATTAAGTAACTTCATCTTAATAAAATTAACTCCCCCAATACATTACAAAAAAACAACGTATCTATATTTGATATTGTGTGGGGAAATTCTTCAAAGGAAGCAAGAGTATTGGATAGTCATGACCTCGGGATATAGCCAACTTACACCCTCGATTGGTGTAGTGTTGGATACCTACCAAAATCTCTGATCCAGGCCACATTTCCAATTATGGAACCACCTTTGTCATTATCTGTACATATTCCCCATACCGCATGGTATATTGAGAATCCAATTCCCCTCATCACCATCTAATCTAATTTTAACTTAAATCAACCAAGAAAACTTGCACAACATTTCCCATTTTCAATAGCATTTATTTTAATTTGTTGACTCCTTTTGGCACTGGAAATATTGCAATCATCACTATTTTCTTTCAGTCAATCTATATTGTGGATTGTATGCTTATGCTCTTGATATCTAATTAGTTTGTGGGTTCTTATTTTGATCATTTTACAAAACTTCTAAAAAGTAATCTCATCCTTAATTGAACTAAAAACTAAGAGCCTTAGTAACTCTTTCTAGTAGGAACCACTGTTGTAATCACTCAGATCACTAAGTTACCAATAATACACATAACGAATCATATAATCATAATAGAGACAAGAGACAAGGATAGTAGGTTGAATACTAAACTTTATATTACACAATAACACATGTGGGTTCATACATACATCAAACCGAACCAATTTCTTATCTGGCTCAGTAGCCTATATATATGATTACAAAACAGTTACAAATAACTACTTGTCAGTTTAGTAAACCGACATGACCTATGAGGCCAACCTAATCTCTAATTAGTTAGATAACTCACTAGCTCCTCCAACATCTTCCCCAAGAACAAAACCTTTCTTCCTCCCGAAGAAACAGGGGAGGTAACAAAATAGACTGTCTGAAGTAGTTTTTACAATTGCTTTCTCTCATGGATTGTGCTGTCAAATAGATGGTCGTTTCTGGATGCATATCTCCACAATGGATTATGTTGTCACTACTAGTTGATGCTAAAATTTTGTCCAATTGCAGAGTGCTTTCTGAATATCAATGGTAAAGGTTGATATGCTTGACAAGGTCGACATATTCTCCTGTATTGATAGTTCTATAATATTAACCATGTCGGGGCCCAAAAATTGTGCTTTATCCTCTATTGTGTCGAGTAATCTATTCATGTGTGGACAAATCTTATAACTGTGTCGAGGCTAGGGATTGCCTGATTTATCCACTAATGCGCTTGTTTTTCTAATTTCCCTAGCTTTGTTGATTCCAGTACTATATGATGTTGCACAGTGCTTTTCATTGCTTTTGGTAGTCCCTGTTGATGTTGTAGTGTTTTGATGTGCTCATGAGCCTCTCAAAATTGTTGGACTACTTGGCCATAATATGTATACCAGTTTCTCAATACATCCTCTGTAGTGGTAGACTCCTCAAAATGTTGTTGTAGTACCTTGTGAGCTTCCAAAAATGTTGTGTAATACTGACTCAGTAGAACAAAAGTCTCTTCTGTTTGTTCATATTTCTTTACCTGTAAATGTGTTTGAAGGTTAGATATGACACTTTCAAGAAATTGGTAAGCTCTTTCTAGTGGTTTGTCGGTGTCGGTTTCTGCTGCTCCTGGTAAAACTATTTGTGTCAAATTCCTGCATTTTGTCAGAAATTCTATTTTCTCTGCTTTAAGTTTCTCAATTTGTTCTTTTTTTATTTCTTTCCTTATCCTTTCTTCCTTATTGAGGACTTCAAATAGCTGATCCAATTCTCCATCCTTGATTTTTGGTGTCTCAACTGCAATAGTCGATCCTAGCTGATGTAGGTGGATAACTGTTGGTACCTGTTGTAGTGTTGATTGTGTCAGTTGTTCTTCATGTTCTTTCCTCTTTTTCTCTTTTATCTTTATTTTATGCCAAAATGATGTGCAACCTATGCTCTTGCTGGTACTGTTTCAGGTTTCTTCTGCTCTATTTGTTTCTCTTCAGTTAGTTGATCTTATGTTGGCTCCTCTTCTATTACATTAGGGTTTACCAACTGTATTTCGGGGATGGGGTCTGTGGATGTTTGTGTACTTGTCGGTGGTGTAGACGGTAGATATGAGTTTGGAGGTGGACATGAGGTAGGTTGGTGGTGTAGTCAATGGAGGATCTTCTGGATTTGATGGGGTGCTCAAAAGGGTACCTATCGGCATAAGATTTTTGAATTCAGGTTGCAAGTCGACAGTGTCATCGGTTTCGACAGAGCCGAGGAGTTTATCTATTTCTTGATCTTTTTCTAGTGTTTCTACTTGATCATTTGTATCAAGATCAATGGCACCTCCGTCTGCTTCATTAACTGGGAGGGGATGATTTTCAGTGGATGGTATAAAATATGAAATGTGGGCTGCAATAGCTTGAGATTATTTGTCGGGGTTTCTTACGAATGAGGATATAATAACTCCCACAACTTTCGGTTCTAGGGAAGCTTCTCGTGGTTGGCTGAGATGATGGGTGAGAAGTTGTCGTGAAGAGCTTGACTCAGTGAGTGCGTGTGTGGTATTTATTTGTTGATCATTGTAGAAAATATTGGGAAGATTATTGATAAATTGCTGCAAGTTAGCATCTTTATCGAATTTCTCTTTGAGTGTTTAAGGAAATACATCTTTATAAGGGTTTTATGAGGCAACAACGGTTGGGTTTGGTGTCTCTTCTTGCACTATTCTAGTTGGATATGGGGGTGGAGGAGTGGAGTTTAAATCAATAGAGTCAACTTCAGGGGGCTGGAGACTCTTACCTTTTTAGATTTTGTTTATTTTGCTTCTGCTTCTATGAATCGTTTGAACTGCTTCTCAACAAATATTTTGTTCTTGGATGTATAATTAGAGGTTTCTCCCTAGCTACAGGTAGGAATGGATACCTTCTGTCTATAGGATGGAAGGGTAGGGTTCCTGTATGTGGAAGAAAACCTGCAAAGAAATGTTAGAGATAAGCTATGAAAACCCTGCAAGAAATGGTTAGAAAACAAGAGACGGCCATAGGAAATCCAAGGAGAACCTGCAGCAAACCATTAGCAAACAAACCTACAAACAAAATAATCTAAAAGTCTAAGCTATTAACAGAAAAAAAATGGTTATACCTTCTTTGTGAAAATGGGCCACCATGCCCTAGATTTGGAAGCACCTTTCTCTATGGGATGGAGACCTGGCTTGTGGAGCAATGGAGGAGAGGGAGGGTGAATGACTTGAGAGGCAGAGGGTCTCAAGGCACTCACACTGGCAGCATAACGATAGGGAGAGGATTGTTTTGAGAGTGACCCCCACCCCTCTATTTATAGTTTTTTCTAGAGATTTTAGGGTTTTAAGCCCTTGGTAAGGGCTTTAGCCCCTTTTTTGGTCTTTAATCCCCTTTCACTCAATTCTTAGCTCCTTTGGGGACTTTAAGCTCCTTTGAGGGGTTTTAGCCCCTTTTTGGAGGTTTTAGCCCTATGAGAGCTATTTTGGCTCTTTTTAGGGGGTTTTAAGCCCTTTTCATGTTTTTGAGCCTTTGCAAGGGTGTGGGGGTCAAATGAGGGTAGTGTAATGGATGTATTTAGGTGTTGTAGGTCATGTAGAGATTACTGAGGGATTTTTTGGGTTAACAGATTGCCCCTTGATGTGTGAGGGCAGGAGCTCATCGTATGGCCGATGGACATCATAGGATTTTCAAGGGAGAGGTGGTGCTTCCTGGGCTGGGGCATGGTGGCTTTTGGGTATTGTATTAATATGGTTCCCATCAATGGGTGAGATACAAATAATGTGAGACATGTATATGGACGAGGTAGGCATCCTCATGCTTGTAATGATGTCAAAAGAATAATGTGATCTAAGCTCTATAATACAAGAGTCGATCATGTACAACTATTGTTACAATAGTGGTTGTCTCAATGAGAGGCTGAATACAATACTGATTTGAAGAACTACTACATTGGACCCATGGAATTCTCATGGAATGATATATCTTCATGACTAATAATCTATTGGATATGGAATGGTACATAACTATAGGTACTTACTGACGAAGAGTCAGAGTTTCTATGGTACAAATATGCTGCATCAATCATAAATCTATATAGAAGCATTGCCGAGCCTTCTGAACACTATCTCCAACGCAACCCAGAAATCACAATGGATATGAACCTGTTTGGGTCCCTTAATAGACTCATCAATGTGCTAGAGCCAAGTGACATCTGGGTTCTTCGACCAAATACTGTATGGACCATTACCCTGTACAAATCTCAATGGTGCAATGATGTAGCTGGTGTCGAGCACATGAGACACAACCATCCCGAGAGGCACTAAGGACTCCTCTCAAGTGGTCCAAGGAACTCATCAATGAGGTTAATGAAACCAAGATACATGGACCTATGGGTCTATCCTCTGGAATATATGTGTTTTCGTCGATAGAGGGAGACCTGCAACTAGCCAAAGCAATGGTGTTTCCTTGCCCAAAAGTGCAAGGGAGATAACCGAAAGGTGTGAGACAATATGAGGACTGAAACACTGAATGGGGGGGTGAGGAGTTTAACAAGGGCATGGGGAGTGTAGTGGACTCAAGCTTCCTTTGTTCAGAGCATGACAACAGGGCATACTAGGCAACAAATGAAACTGACTCATGGGAAAGGGATCATAGTTGTAATACCGGGTATGTAACTACAGATGGGAAATACTTGGGGGAGGTAGACACTTTTGGTGTTGATTGGATCCAAGGAAGACACATCATAGAATACTCTAAACAAAGGTGACCCATAGTGGGAATGCTGCCAAACTATTATATGTGGGGTTGTTTCTAAAGACACCGTTTTGATATGATCTCGTGGATTTTTGGAGAACCCAAGAAAGTAAATGCTCGATGGTGCTTTCAATTTTAGAGAGTCTGAAAGCATGAAGAAGACTCCAGTGGGGTCACTTTTTTGTTGATAGTCTCCTTTACCCGAAAAAGGTTAAAAGTGTACATAGGAGAGATCACCCATCCTTTAGGGGATGAGAGACTTCTTTACCGTTGGAAGTCCAATCGGGATGAAAAAGGTTAAACTTGTACTAACTAGACGGTCATTCAGATACTTTTACGAGCATGAATGAAACCAAGTTTTCTCAGTGATATTTTCTTGATGAGAAGGCTGGAAAAGAGCTTAATTACAACCCATGGTGCGCTTTTTCTTAGATTTTGGCCCTTGTGCTCAAGAAAGAGTAAAAGGATGCAGAGGGGAACGATCTTGGCTTGAATGTGCCAAGGTGATCCTTTTCATATGGTATTCTACATAGTTCACAAAAGGAGATAAACGAGATGATGTAGACGACCTTTCCTATACTTTAACGAGCGAGAAAGGAAGTAGAAATGCTCGACAATCTTTTCATTCTTTTAGGAGTCAGAAAAGAGCTTAACGAAAACTCTAGTATGGTCAACCGATTGAGGAGGAACTGAAGGTACCCCCATGTTGGGACAATGGATAGTGGTCCAAAGGTCATCCATGCAGTATGGATGGAGAAGGTGGCTCTTGAACATACATGTACATACATGGGATAGATCACGGTAGAGGCACATGATTCAGTGCAGAAGAGGCACGCAAACCAAGGTGGCTCTCAGACAGAGGTTGGGAGAGTCTTGTGTGAATTATGGTGGATGGACTGGAGTACATATGATGTGAGTGCAAGCCCGGAGGAAGTTATATGCCAAATGCATGCAAAATAAATGATCTTCCCTCTGGGTGGTGGTCCAAGGGCCCGCGTGAGCTACGGTGGTCGGATTGGATAGAAATGATAAAATGATGTGCCTTCCAGGGAGATGGTCCAGATTCTTGCATGAGTTGCAGTAGGAAAGTGTGGTGCAAGTACTGGTCTGGAGACACTTACATCACAATGTGGTACGTAAACCAAGGTTACATCACAATGTGGTACGGAAACCAAGGTAACTCTCGGGAAGTGGCCCCAAAAATTACTTGTTAAACATGAGACGATGGTCTCATTAGAAGATAGAGGATGGAATCATGAGCCCAGAAGTGTGAAGGGTGTCTCAAAAAGAATCTGAGTGACTCTAACTAGCAGCTAATGGTGCTTCCCCTAGTGTTGTGATGCATATGGGAAAACTAAACCAAATGGGGGCCTATAAGTATGAATATAGCTCAATGTACAATGTGTGATTCACACAGTGGTATGAGAATTGACTGGACCTCCAGCATAGGTCTAGGGACCTGATGGTATGATAGCACGGTGGTAGATAGATCATACGTGTGACATATTGTGTGCATGTGTAGATTTGGTACCACACCCTCCAGTGGGATACCCGTGGCGCAAGGGCAAGGATCATATCAATCTGCTCACATGCAAATTATGCAACGAAGTTCTACAATGGACTCACTACGACTAGACGCTGAACGACTACTGGAGGGGGTCACTAACTTGTGGCAAAACCGATGCAAAACAAAAAACAAAACTATGCTACAAGTGACTCATTGGTGATGTTAAGCGTAAAATATCTTGAGGTAGAGCCCGTTACGGGGGTTCTCCAAGAATTGTCCATCAGAGTCAACAAAGAGATATGCCCCCTTGCTAAGACGAAGGTCGTTGGCAAGGCAGGGTGATAGAATCTGGTGTTTTATGGGAAGAACCAATTCCACACTATAGTTTAAAGGGAATGGGGTAAAACTAGAGGCGGTCTTACAAATATCTTCGTCATCACGTAAGTGGTGCTGGGGTATATCAAGCGGATCTTCCACAGTCGATGAGATGGAAGGATGACTAGTGATAGCAATCATGTAAATGGCATTGGTTGTGGTTTTAGTGTCCTTGCCCCCAGTCTCTGTTGGAGGAAGAGGGGCAGGCCTGGAGACAAAGGAATATTTGATGGACTCGAAGGCAGGTGAAAAATCATCTCAATTGGTTGGACATGAGTCAACACATCCTGGGGCCTCAGAGGTAGGGTAGGTGGTTTAAGGTACCACACAGGAACTCCCAGTGTGAAATCCTGTAAATTGCGGGTTGCCAAGACAGACTTACCCATGATCCCGAATGGTAGGAAAAGGAAACGGAAAAGGAAAAGGAAAAGGATTGTGTTGAGTGGGAATGAACCCCACTATTTCCTTGGTAACTGAGGTTGAGGTTGCGGCTATGGATGGGGTTGTGGGTGCAGATGGAGCTATGACTATGGATGGGGTTGCGGGAGCGGATGGAGCTGTGGTTGTGGTTGATGTTTGGGTGCAGAAGTGTTGGATGAGAGAATGCACAAATCCACAGTCTCATTTGGTGTTGGCAGTGGTGACACTAAGGGGAAGGAAGCCATCATGGTGGTACCAACAAAAAACCCATGGCCCACATTCAATAATGGGGAGGATGTTATGTTTTCAACCATGGTGTTGGCTGCAGGGATAACATTGGCAGGTGTGGTTAGCCCTTGCGGATTTATGGTATTGATTGTAGGGATAACATTGGTTGGTACAGTTAGCCCTTGCATATCATGATAAGTTAGTTGGTCAACCATCACAATTTTCCCTTCATGAGGGAACATAATGAGACGAAAAATAATTGGTTCTATGGCTCTCATGGCGTACATATAACTTCTCCCGAGGAGAATATTATAGTCCAACTGGTCATTGACAACCTCTATGTCAATCAATATTGTTTTCCCAGCTAATGTGATGGGAACGTGTGGAAGAATACCTTGGGCTTTAGTGGGGTGTCCATCATAAGCCCTTAGAGTAGTAGTAGATGGTTGCATAATTGGGGACCTAAGCTTTTTCCAGACTAAGGTTGACATAACACATGTGGGTTCCCCCTCATCCATGATGCACCGGTGTATGACAAAATTCCGAATGGATACCGGGATTTGGAAGGAAATGGTTGATGGCATTCATGGTTCTCCATCCTTTATGTCAAATGTGATCAACTTAAAGCCAGAGGGGTCTACAGCACCGAGGGAAACTAGTAAGGCTTTCCACTGTGTTGGGAAAGTTTTAAGTACCTCAAGAGTAGACATAGCCATAGGTGTTTGGGCCAAATCATCCACGATGTTGTAGATTATAGCAGCTCTAGCTGTGACATTGTTGGCCACCCGCCGTATGAGGTGCATGGGGGAAAAGGGGGTAAATGAAGAGGTGTATTGATCGTTTTGGACATGGATGTTGTTGATGGGTCAGCGGGTTCGGTGTTAGTTCCGTATTGATTTCGTCTGGTCTGCAAATTGACCTCTTTGGTTTTCAAGGCTAGCAGGTGGTCAACACTTGTTTCTACTGTTGGAGGTGCCCCGGGGGCGGTGGGATTGGGTTGGGGAACAGGTGCAGTTGCTACCAGTACTTAGACTGGTAATGGGTTTTGGAGCACCATGGGTGGAGGTCCTAGTGGTGCCGGGTTGGGTTGAGCTAGGGTTGTCGTATTGGTAGCATGTTGAACTTCATTATGAATGGCCTCCTTAGTGCAACCCATGAAGGGGAATTCATGTGTATAGTTCCCATAGACCTCACATAGTTTGCACGGTTTATTCATGTGTAATGGAGCGTTGGGTCTAGTTTGGTTTGGTTGCTGGGGGTTTTGTGCCGGCTGGTTTGCCCCGCCGTTGTTGGGAGGATTTGGTTGTTGACAACCTCCTTGCGGTTGGTTGTTGCTTTGATTCCTTGCTCGGTTTTTTCTGGCTTGCCCTTGTTGGTTATTGGGGGTTGGTTGGGTGGGATGTTTTTGTTGTGTAAACACTTGTCCCAAAGGAGTAGGTGGAACTAGGGCGGGGGTTTGAGCAGCTTGCAAAGGTGGTGCATAATAGACTTGGGGGGATGGGGGTGCTACAAACATGGGAATTTGCCCCACATATTATTGTGCCAGCTAAGTAGGTGCATGGGTCTACTGTTGTGATGCAGGTTGTGCATAAGAGGTTGTGGCTCCGGAATGACACATCATCCTTGAGTAGTCAGGAGCTTGGTTTGGGTGGGAAACACTAGGGGTGTTACTTGGGTGTGGCGGCATCATAGGCGGTGCTGTATGGTGTTGCGAGTAATGGGAGATAGAGCCTATACTTCCATCTGCAGCATGGGATTCCCTCGGTGCATCATGGTAGGAAGTGCCCGCATGTGGAGCATCTGGAATGATGGTGTAGAGGTATCCAGACTGTGCGTAAATGAGGTCAAACTGTTGAGCCTTTAACATGGCCTCTTCCTCTATTTGGGGACGTTTGGATGCAACGTCCTTGGCTATGGTTGGTAACAATGTTTTTAAGAACCAGTCAAGGAAGATATTGTCATCAAGCTTGATCTTGCATAAGCTACGACGTCGCCACCACGCATGGATGTGGTCGGTTCTGTGGGTCACAGTGTTTTGGCGAAAAGATAGCAATATTTCCACCCCTTCATCATATCTGACGGGGAGCTGGAAATACTGCAGGAACATAAAGGCCAAGGAGTTAAAGTCTGGGTACTTGTCTTGTGGTAGCTCAATGTACCACTTGGCTGCAGCACCTGTGAGGGTGTGTTGGAAAATTCTAAGTCTAATCGAATCATATATGATGTTGTTTGATGAGCACCATAGGTGAAACGTCATTATATGGTTTTGGGGGCATTCCCCTACCTTCCCTTCAAACTTAGGGATGTCCTAGGGGAGTTTGGTTAGCATGGGAGGCCAAAAGGTTTGATGACAAATGGGGTCACTGGTTAACCTGGCCAAGTCAAGCAGGTTGAGGCGTGCCATGAAAGGGATATTTGACCCAAGGTTGATGTGTGATGGACCAACAATGGTGGTGGGGTTTGCAGGAACATGATGTACCTGCATGACTGGGGGTACTTGTGGCATAGTTGTGGATGGGCCACTACCCCCAGGTATGGTAAGTGGGACAGTGTGAGTGGAAGGGCCACTGCCCCCAGGTATGACAAGTGGTACAGTTTGACAGGTGGGTGCAGGTGGAGGTAGGACAGTCTGCATGGAAGTATTAGGACCACCTGCAAGGGTGTTGGCGGTGGTGTGAGGTATGGAAATGGGTCCACTACTAATCGCCAAGTCGGCAAGTGGATCTGGGTTTGTGCCAGCCATGGGGCTAGATGGTGCAGTGTGTAAATCTAGCTCAGATTGATATGATTTTGAGTCTAAGTCAGACGTTGTGTGGCCTTCTGACGGTGTAGAGGGTCATCAAGAGTGGTCTCAACGATGTTGGTCAAGGACCCGAACTGTGGTGGATCGCCTCTTAGGAGTGAAGAAGAGCATGGGGGATCAATTTTGTTTGGTTGGTAGATTAAGTGGTGTAATCTGGTAATGATGTTCTGGACCCCGGTTTCAGTTGCTTCCTATTGCATTTCAAGTGGTCACTCAGCCACCAAGACTGCCAGGAGACAGTGCTTGGATTTTTCCTCACGGGAGTGCTAGTCAATCGGTAGGGGTCATTGCCTATTTCTCTTGGAAATTCCTCTCAGCAGGAAGCTACTTTGGGGTTCTCATGGTTCTCCTCACAATGAGTTTTAGGGCTAATCCCAAGTACTTCCCATGGTTAAGGCAGTCAGGGACTAATGTCCTCAAAGACTACAAGGTTTTCAATTAATGTAAATTGATATATTTTAATGGCTGGCTCAGCGTCATGAACTGAGTTTGGTTATCTTACTTGGTGTGGTTGTGAGCATGTTCAATGTATGAAAGATTGTTCATTTTTTAGATTATTTTATGTTATGACTGCAGTTATGGTTTATGACTACTTCATAGATGTTTCTAGTTTGTTATAGAGATTACAAAATGGGCAACCTGTTATGAAACCAATGAATTTTTTAATAGAAAACTTGAAACATGCAACTAATGAACCTAAACTATTGTAGACTTGCTAGGTGATTACCTTACACCTATATTCCTTTTCAACCAGGAAAGAGTGATGGGCTCTCAACACAATGGGACTAATCCCACCCGTAGATCCTCAGGTCACTCTCCGAGTGCAAGGTCGGTCAACAGGGAGGACGTGAACGTCGTGAGGCCTCCTGGGCCTACCACCCCCTCTACCTTCCAAGTCACTTGATTTTAGTGGTCTAAAGTAATCACAAGTGAAGTGCCTATTACTATACGAGCTTGACCCTTCATCTTATCACAGAATACCCCAGAGGGTGATGACTGGGTAGAGGAGGAAGGGATAGGCAAGGGGTTAATTTCCAATGTTTAAAAAACTAAAAACTAACTTACTTAAAACAGATTCAAATCTATTAATAACTAGTCAAATCTATCATTAGTTTAAAGAAACTGTACGCAGAAGAAAAAATGTTGTTGGACAGTGGTGGCTTAGCCACACTAACAGTCTCAACAGCTTAAAAACTGAGTTCTGAGAGACAGGTCACCCATTTCGGGGCAAATGTGGTGAGGGGGTTGCTGGATTTTCCCAAAAACAGGCGAGGGGGTCGTACAAAAAGAAAAAACAAGCGTGATATGTCACCTGGGAGTGAATTCATGCGTTTGGGGGCTAAATGAGTGACTTGGTCACACCTTTAGGGCCTGAATCCATGACTGGGATAGAAAAAAAATTTAATTGATTTTTTTTTTGCAGGTCGCGCTTTTCGGGCCTAAATAGGCGATTGGGTTGCTCTTTTTGGCCCTAAAAAATTAGAACTGAGAACGGCCGACAGTAACTTGTACTATCACCAAACAGGCTCAGGTTGGCCTTAAGGAGGCTCAAATGTAAACATAAATGCAAAAAAAACAGAGATCTAAACTAGATTTAACAGAAATTAAAACTAGGTTAAGAAAACAATAACGAATGAAAAACTTGAAAAACAACCTAAGGATCATGTGGGATCGACCTGGTATGGTCGCCAAATATGTATTAGGGACTTTTCCCTAGCCATAGGAAGGAACGGCTACCTTCTATTTATAGGATGGAAGGGTATGGTTCCTGTATGTGGAAGAAAACCCGCAAAGAAATGTTAGAGCTAAGCTATGAAAACCCTACAGGAAACGGTTATAAAACAAGAGATGGCCATAGGAAATCCAAGGAGAACCTGCAGCAAACCATTAGCAAAAAAACCTGCAAACAAAATAATCTAAAAATATAAGCTATACATAGAAACACATGGTTATACCTTCTTTACAGTGGAAATGGGCCACCGTGCCCTAGCTTTGGAAGCACCTCTCTCTATGGGATGGAGACTTGTCTTGTGGAGCAATGGAGGAGAGGGAGGGTGAATGACTTGAGAGGAAAAGGGTCTCAAGGCACTCACATGGGAAACATAATGATATGGAGAGAAGGAGTGTTTTGAGAGTGACCCCCAACCCTCTATTTATAGTTTTTTAGATATTTTAGGGTTTTAATCCCTTAGTCATGGCTTTAGCCCCTTTTGGGGATTTAAGCCTCTTTTGCCCAATTCTTAGATCCTTTGGGGAATTTAAGCTCCTTTGATGGGTTTTAGCCCCTTTTTGGAGGTTTTAGCCCCTATGAGAGCTATTTTGGCTCTTTTTAGGGGTTTTTAAGCTCTTTTCATGTTTTTGAGCCTTTGCAAGGGTGTGGGGGTCAAATGAGGGTAGTGTAATGGATGTCTTTAGGTGGTGTAGGTCATGTAGAGATTACTAAGGGATTTTTTGGGTTAACATTGGCGGCATCCTCCAAGATGTTGGCAACTCTGGCAAGTAGCTCTTCTTCGTCATCTGACTCTCCTTGAAGAATGAGTTTGTGCTTTCCCTTCCCTTTTGTCGGGCTATCATTCTTATTTGATGATTTGGATATTTCCTGAGCTATTTGTTGGAGATTCTACTTCATCAGAGTATACTCAGGTTTGTCGAACTATGTTTCTTCATCTGTATGTTCACCCTCCTCCTCCCGTTGTTTAATCAGTACAAGGGCTTGCTATGTCTGTGGTGTTGTTACTATCTGAAGAGTACTTGTCTCTTCTACTGGAGTGTCTTCCAGAGTGAAAGTGATGATATGAAGGTTTACTTCATAATATTCCTCTTTCTCCTGGTCGGTTAGGAGTTCCACAATTAGTTGATTGGTCTTCTTTGCAACCACCAATATGGATATTTTAGTGTTGGATTGTCGAGCCAATTCTGTGAAGATTTCCTTGACTGTTGGATAATAATTGAGGTGTTTGGATTTTGCTGCAACTCCTTGCATGTACTAGACTGTATTATGGTCGAGTTCTAGCTAGATGTGTGATGTCAGTGACAGACTTCTTCAGATGTTTTGGGGCACCCTCCATCTGGCTGTTTGGAATTTTAAGTTTTAAAACCACTTATCTAGCAACACTTTGGCTGCTTCAAGTTCCCATGAGTTCTTGGCCATTGATAATGGCTTAAAACACCACATATGGAATCTTTTTGGTTCCAGGAACTTTGGATCTCCGACATGACACAAGTGGTACATGGAAATCCATATGATCAGTGATGGGAACCTGGTCGTTGCGGCCCCCTCCTGACACTTTACGTAGATGTTTTTGACCATGTTGGCTACATATTGATCCCAACGGTAGGTTTTCCCTGATTCTGATATAAAATTGATAGCTTCCAACATGTCAAGCCTCATATCGCACCCTCACCTTGTAACTGTTAGACCTGTAGACACAATTTTTGCGACCATCTCATGTGTTTTGGCCTTGATTTGACTGAATATCAGCCCCTTAGAGTTCTTTCCAGTTAGTGTACCAGTTAGTTTTTCAACCAAACCAGCTTTTGAACCGATAGGAACAGGCTCTCCTTTGTTAGATAGCCCTATAAGCTTGTAAATAACTTCGCCGAATATCTCAATAGGTTTATCAAAATAGAACTTCCCATTGTGATATCGACTAATGATGAATTTTTCTATTAATTATTTCAACCCGCCAAAGCTCACAATGAGAGGTGTATTGATATAGCTCATGATGGTACTAGCGCTTACTTTTTGTGCTTATTTTGTCATTTTTTTGTCTACATATGTCCATTTCTTAATTTCTTCCCATAATATTTCCCAAGAAGTTTACTGAACATTTTCCTTACTGATATTTTCTAATATTTTTATCAACAGGGTTACAATGGACTGCAAATCCTTTGCTTTGGGGGTCATGGATCTGGTCTTCTCTGGTGCCATTTTGTCAGTTGTAAGTTCAAGTTTTTGCACAGGTATATTACTCCCAGGATTCTGGTAACTTTGTCTCTCAAGCTCTTCTTCAAATGATATGAATTCTTTGTCTGATGTGGTATTTATAGGTGGCATGGGCGGCGATCTTGTCAATGGAGGTATTCATGGTGGATCTAATGGCAAAGGATGCTCTATTGATAGCTCTTTTAATGCACTCTGGTTTTGGCGCTCCCTCTCTCTATAGTCATGATGGCTTGATTGGACCATTTTATCCTCTTGTCAATGATGGAAATGTCGATAGAATGGTCGATAGTTAGTATGTCGATAATGTCAGTTGTTATTTATGTCGTTTTGTATTCTTTTACTTCCTTCATGATTTCTTGTCATTTTTATCTTGTTGGATTTGATTCTTTCTATTGTTTTTCATTTTTCATTGGTTTTTATAGATTTTGTTAACAATTATGAAACCATTTTTTTTTTAGACTTTTCAGTTTTGATACCGCTTTAGTCGGACACCATTGACTAGCTTCTGAAATACTCTTCCTTGTAAAGTTCTTAGTCGAACTGATCCATTGGCATTGATTTCTTCAACTATGTAAGGTCCCATCCACTTTGTGTGCAGTTTCTTTGGTTTTCCTTTTACTCGACTATTATATAGCAATGCAAGATCTCCAACTAATAAGTTCCTATTTTTTATATTTCGGTCCTGCCATGCTTTCTATTGTTGCTTTTGGATTTCTTGGTGTTGTATAAAAATTATTCTTTGTTCTTCTAGATTAGACAGTTACATTCTCCATTCCTTCTTTGCTTCTTCGACATTAATATGTATTATGTCGGCTATTACTGGTGTCTGTTGTTGGAAGTGTAGGGGAACGACTGCTTCTTGGCTATAGACTAGTCTGGATGGTGTTTGGTCTATAGATCACTTGTATGTTGTTCTATATTCCCATAACATAGTAGGAATTTTCTCATCCCAATCGTCTTTTTCAGTGTTGAAAAATTTCGTTACGCCTCTTGTTAAGGTTTTGTTAAATGCTTATATTGCCCCATTAGACTGGGGATGATCATTTTTGCTTCATCTGTGGTTGATTTTGAAATGATCTGTCAATGTTGTAATGGTCTTTTTGATAAAATGTGTCCTTGGTCACTGATTAGAGTCAATGTACAACCAAATATAGTAATTATATTTTCATATATGAATTTAACATCTACTTCACTAGAACAGTTTTTGACAGGTTCTGCCTCTACCCATTTAGTAACATACTCAACTGTTTTTATGATGTAGTGTGCGCATGTCCTTCTAGAAGGAACTGGGAATGGTCCTATAAAGTCAATAGCCCAAATTTAGAATGTTAAACTTGGATTTAACAATATTAAGCGCATCTTATTACTAGGTAAAGGTCGACCTAAACATTGACAATGATCACATTTACTAACAAACATTTGATAATCCTTGTGTAATGTCAGCCACCATAGTCCCTACTATTGGATCTTTTTAGCAGTCGTGTCTGACTGAAAATGTCCTCCAACTGGGCCATAGTGCACTTCATGCATTATGTTTTCTCTATCATGCTCTAAAACACACTGACAAAATCACTTCATCCAAGACCATTTTATATAGGAATCCGTTAATTAGACTATATGGTGCAACTTTCATTGCTAGAATTTGTTTCTTTTTAGTGCTCATGCCTTCAGGTGTTTTACCATTCTCTTAAAATTGAACTATTTCTTCTAGTTATGCCGGTACAGCTTCTATTTGAAGCAGATGTGCATCTAGAAGATAGTCTTTGACTCCTGTCGGTTCCTCCCCCGTGTCGATTCACGACAAGTGGTCGGGTCCAACATTTAGCTTTCCTGGTTGCACTACAACTTCAAACTCAAATTCTTGGAATAGTAACAACCAACAATAGATTCTTCCATGGTGTAAGGGTTTTTTTACCAGATATTTCAGTGCTTGGTGATCAGTGTAAAATATAAAAGGGTTAGCTAATAGATAATGTCGATATTTTTGGAGTGCAAAGACCATTCCTAATGCTTCCTATTTTGTTGTGGAATAATTTTGTTCTTATTTGTTTAGTTTTCTGCTACTATACATGATTGGGTATTCCACCCCATTGTCTCCTGGTTGTGTTAAGATTGCACCTATTTCTATACCTAATGCGTTAATGTGTACGCAAAATTTGACAAACCAATTTGGAAACCTGAGAATAGGTGCTTCAACTAGTTTTCTCTTTTGAGTTTCAAAGGATGTATAACATTATTCACTCCATTCGGACTCCTAGTATTCTTTTAATAGTTCTTCTAGGGGGTAGGTCATATCTAAGTAGTGACGAATGAATTTCCTGTAATAGCCCGTATGCCTAATAACACTCTGACTTTCTTTGGATTCACTAGAGGTTTCAAGTAGAGAATGATTTTTATTTTTGCACTGTCGACTTTAATTCCTTCTTTTCATACAATATGTCCCAATATAATTCCTATAGGGGTCAAAAATATGCATTTCTTTATGTTGAGAGATAGCTGGATTTGTCGGCAGTGTTCTAGCATTAGTCTTAACCATTTGCAATGATCTTTCAACATGTACTAAACTGTCCAATTGTCGAAGTATACAACCATTTTTTTATATATGTATTCTTGGAATTCTTTGACTAATATTATTGAGAATACATGTAATGTCCCTTTTTTAATTCTTTACCAAAATTCCCAATTTTCCATTTTTTTCACAATTTTGGCTCTTGACTAGTTTTAGTGTCTTGGTCTCCAAATCAGCCCAATTGCTCCCAAATAATAAAATAAGGTGTATGAATGATATAATAACTTAATTATTATGTTCAATTATGTATTATGGCCCTCCAATCGCTTCCGAAAGTCTGTACTAAATTCTGACAAGATAGATGATTTTACTGGCAATTTTGGGCTCAAATCCCCCCCGAGGTAAGTGGTAGAAATGGCTTTCCAAATGTTCAGAAACCCACTAAAATTATTAAATTTAATCAGGGTATTTTTATAATACATTAACAGAGACTCATATGCATAACCAATCGACCTCCCATGGCTGTTATCACTTCTTTCAATCGAATATAAAAAACTAGTTTTGGACCCTTGGGGAAATGAGGTGTAGTTTGCTCCAATTGCTATGAAATTCGACCCAATGGCCACAAATTCTCAGTTACTGAAAATGAAACCCATAAAATACTTTAATTACAGTCCATTTATTCATAAATCATCAATATTTTATACATCCATTTGAATCCATCAAAATTACAATAGTTTACAACAAGGTAGTGGGGAAATGGCACTGTTTCTTCATTATTGAGAAATAATACATGATATTTCTTGGAATTTATACCTGATATATTTATGAAATTAAATATCATAGAATTTACATCAGAATACAAAATACTAGAGCAAGATAATCTCCCTCAAATATATGAATATCTCACCAAGTGCGCCTCACTACATAGAGCCGAAATATGGTGAGAAAACTTGAGATGAAAGGAAGAAAAATATGAACTTTATATGTACATGGTCTGCTGTATATTGCACCTATAAATTATTACTCCATTTAATATTCTTGAAATACCTGATTTGCCTCTCCAAACACCAACTAGGATGGAAATCTTTCACCCTCGAAATTGGCTAAGGAATGAACTAGTCATCCACTAGCTCTCTCTCTTCACATTAACAATTTTCACAAATGATAAAAAGGGCCTTCTCATGGCTGGTCCCTGCATTTTATAAAAATTATTGGTCTTCTAAGGTTCAAAATCCAAGTCTAATTGGTGTGGCTTCTCATGCTATTCCATGTGGCCTTTCTCTTCACCTTCCCTATTCTCCCAAATTTGAGTAGGAGCCTCTTGGCCTTCTCCAACTCCCATGAGTGCCATATAAGATGATATATTCAGGAATGACATGTCAGATATGTCAAATTTCATCCTTGATATATGATGTGTGTCATAACTGTCATAGAATATCCATCATTGGTGTCATAGATGTCGTAAATGTAAGGGGAATCTAGCCAAGTGTCCATGAAACTCCCATTTGGCTCTTCCTCTCCCCATGTAAGTTAAAATTAATCCAAAATTAGACCTATTAAGTATATGTACAAGTATATTAACCTTATAATCCATACAAAAACATAATTATTCCCATATATTCGAGATTGCAAGAGTAGGATGCCATTTAACATAGGAAGTCTAGCTTGAGTGGGCCCCATAGTCTCCATGTGTCTCCATTCTTCATATCCATTTCATTTTTCACTTGCATTCATTTAATTAAATCCATTAAATAAATATTTATTCCTTCTAATTTCCAAACACCCTTTATTAGCACCCTTATTAACTTCCCAATGTTTCCACCCAACTTAGGGAACTAGTAGGATTGATGGAATTTTCCTGCTATGCAATTATTTGAATGGGGACATTACAGTCCTCCCCACCCAATATTTCTTGTCCTCAAGAAATTTCAGATTTGGATTGTATTCTCCTCAAGAAATTTCAGATTTGGATGTTCTTCTCCTCAAGCAATTTCAAATTTGGATGTTCTTCTCCTCAAGCAATTTCAGATTTGATTGTTCTTCTCCTCAATCTTCTCTTCCTTGTCTTCAAAACCCTTTTCGGAAGAAGTGTGAGTTGTCATTCATCATCCAAAGAAGGGATTGTATATGAAATGAAATTTTTATGACCAATATCTTTCTTAATACAAGAAACATGAAATACATTATTAATTTTACTCCCTTCCAGAAGTTCCAACTCATATGCTACTTCTCCAATCTTCCAGATTACCTTGTACGACCCATAGTATCTTGGCTTTAGATTTTCTATTCCATTCCTTTTGAGAGATGTTTGTTTTTATGGAAGATACCTCAAATACACTTAATCATCAACCTGAAATTTCCTTTCCTCTCTATGTTTATCTGCATATTGTTTTTGTTGATTTTTGGCAACCTGCAAATTGTCTTTTAAAAGCTTTAAAATTTCTTGGCTTTATTCCACCCAATATTTAGCTTTTGGAGCTCTACTATCACCAAATATCATATCAGAAAATTTAATTGCATAATAACCATATAATTCTCTGAAAGTAGACATCCCTATTGACATGTGAAAGGTGGTGTTGTAGAAAAACTCACCCAAGTGTAGCCATTTTGTCCAATATTTTTGTTGTTCTCCCACATAGTTTCAGAGGTACCCTTCCAGCCATTTATTCACCCTCTATTTTTTTCCATCAGTTTGGGGATGGTATCTTGTACTTGGAATCAACTAAGTGCCCACCAATCTGAAAATTTGTTTCCAAAAAGCACTCATGAATCTACCATCTCTATCACTCACAATGCTCTTGGGGAGCCCATGCAATCTGAAGATTTATTTGAAAAAAAGGTCAGCCACTTGTGCAGCACTAAAATAGGATGTAACATAAAATAAATGAGAAAAATTATTCAATCTATCCACTACCACAGATATTCAATACTTTCCCAAATATTTGGGAAAACCGGTGATGAAATCTAGCGATATACTGTCCCATTTTTTCTCTGGAATGGGAAATGGTTGTAATAAACTAGTTGGGTATGTGAGTTCTGATTTATTTTGCTGAAATACCTTACATGCATTCACATACTTCTGAACATATTCCTTCATCCCCTTCCAATAGAACCTTTTCCTTAGTTGCCTATAGGTTTTGAAGATCCTCGGATGGCCTGCTAGTGGGAAATCATGTGCTTCCTGCAAAACTTTGTACTTAAGATCTGAATCTCAAACCAAATAAATTATTCCCTTATAGTATATCATCCCATTAAAAATTATGTAGTTATCATCTCCCATGATTCCATATAATACATCACAAGCAAACTTATCTTTGGCATATTCAACTAGTAGGATGTCTTTCCAATTTTTAGCAATGTCCATGAGAGAAAAAGAAGGTCTTCAAGATAATGCATCTGCTAAAATGTTATTATTTACTTTCACATATTCAATATAAAAATCATAATCTTGGATCTTGCTTACCCAATTTTGTTTCCTTTCATTTAGATCCTTTTGGGTAAGGAAGTGTCTTAGACAATTGTGGTTAGTTTTCACCACAAACTTGTTGCCTAGAAAGTATTGTCGGAATTTGGCCAAGGAATACATGATGGCCAACATATCTTTGTCATATATGGATTAAATATTTTCATGAGGATGCAAATTTCTGACCTCAAAGGCTATACGGTGTTGGCCTTTCTTTAGGACATCCCCTACTCCTACACCTGAGGCATCACATTCAACAACAAAAGGCTTAGAAAAACCAGGTAATGCGAATATGGGACATCTACTCATTACCTATTTGATTTTTTGGAAGGAATTTTCAGCCTCTTCATTCCACTTGAAATCATCCTTCTTAGTCAAATCAGTGAGTGGAGAAGTCAACTTGGAGAACCCTTTCACAAACTTCCTGTAGTATGTACATATTCCAATGAAGCCTTTTAATATTGTAATGTTTTTTGGTGATGGCCATTCTAAGATATCCCTGATATTTTATATGTGAACTTTAACTCCATCTTTCCCAATAATGTGCCAAAGCTATAATAGTTCTTTCATCCCAAATTCACATTTAGACATCTTAGCATACAAAGACTGTTCTTGCAAAGTTTTCAACACAATCTCTAGGTGTTGCAAGTTCTCTTCCCAAGTTTTACTGTAAATGAGAATATCATCAAAGAAGACAAAAACAAACCTTCTAAGCTGCTTGCAAAATATTATATTAATAGATGCTTGAAATGTAGCTGGAGCATTATTTAATTCAAATGGCATAACAAGAAACTCAAAGTGACCATAATGACATCGAAAAGAATTCTTTTGCACATCTTCCTCCTTCATCCGAATTTGGTGATAACCATATCTAAGGTCAATTTTGGAAAAGTAATTATCTCCAAATATCTCATACATTATCTCATCAATCCTAGGAATAGTATATCTATTCTTTATGGTCTTCTTTTTCAAATACCTAAATTCTATACACATACTCAAAGTTCCATCTTTTTTCTTTACCAACACTACTGAAGAAGCATAAGGGCTAGAGCTTGGTTTAATGAGTCCCAAATCTAAGAGTTCTTGAATGGAATTCTCAATATCATCTATAAAATTCTTGTGATTTCTATAAGGTGTTATATAAATGGGTGAAGTACCCTCCTCCAAAACAATGTTATGCTCAACCCCCTTATCAGGTGGTCTACCATGTGGAAGATCTCTGAAAACTTTTTCATATTTGTGCAAAAGTGTCTCTATATCCTTTGTGTGTTTAACAACTCTTATTTTTGTATTGGGAGAGGTGATATAACATTCATCATCCCATTATATATCACCATTCCTCAATATAGATCTCATATTATTGCAATTTACTACATGTTTTGGGTAAGTGTGCTACTCTCTCACAACCCTTAGTAGACCTGTTGAATCTTGAAATTTCATTTCATGAATTTGATAATTTATTGAATGCTCTCCTATATAATACATCCATTTCACTCCCAAAACTACATTAGTATCATCAAAATCAACCGCATAAAAACTATCAACAAAAGTATAGTTACCTATGGTGACTTGCAGCTTTGGAACCCATGTGTTGCATTGCAGTGTTTTGTGACCTGGAATGAAAACTATGAAACCATCGAATTGTTCACTTGGTATATTTATTTTCTCCACCATATATGCATCAATGAAATTATTTTTATCTCCTCCATCTACCAAAACTTAATCTCTTTTTCCCAATGCCACACCCTTGCATCGAATAGTGTGATAGCGAGGCACTACTGAAAGTATTTCCATTCTTGCTTTGTCCGATGAAGGATGATTTTCTTATTGTTTTTCTTCTTCAGCTTCTGTCTCATATGCCTCCTATTGATCTGAAATGTTCCCTTCTTCATCCATACCCCCTTCATACTCATCATTATCAGAAAATACTCCTACGTATTGAGCTTTTCCTTTAGCACATTTATGCCCCGGTTTCCATTGTTGGAAGCATGTGAGGCAAAAAAAAATCCTTCAAAGTTCATCCATGTTTTGTCCTTCTTTATTATTCTTTTCAGATGTATATCTTTTCCAAAACTTATTATTAGGTGCATCCTTTTTCCAAGGCTTTCTTTCAAATCTGAAGTTAGGCTTGGGAGGAAATATTGTTCTAGGAAGCACATTTTGAAGATCTCTAGTCAAGCTCATTGCATCATTTAAGTTAGTAGGCTTGTGGTCTTTGACCAAAACTTTTAAGGTATCTGCCAAACCTTCAATGCACAGAAATACTAACCTTCCCATATATACATTATCCACCTTAACTGATAATATTTGGAATTCCAACATATACTCAATAGGAGTCCCTACCTGCTTCAATTGTGCTAGTTCTTTGAAAGACAATTCTGTATATTTTTTATCAAACCTTTCTAATACCCTATCAACAAAATCCCCATATGTTTTAACCAGATCATGACCCAAGTTTTTCAATCCATGGAACCACCATTCATTGTCATCTCCATCCAAGTGCAAAATAGTCATTTTTAAAGCATCTTCTTCCACCATTGGATTCAGCTGAAAATACACATCCAATTTTTGCACCCAAGTGTTAGCAGAACTTTGAGATGAACCATTAAATGTAGGAAGTGGAAATTTACCTATGGCATAATTCAATTCTTTGTTTTGGTGTAGATGCTTATTTTCCTCCTTTTTTGTTTTGTTTTCCATGGTGAAGTACTACTCAAATGTTATACTTCTCCTACACTCTTCATCCAATTTAGCCCACTATTTTGTTATTGTATCAATTTCAAATTGAATGTTAGTATCTTCTTTGGGAATAAGAAATTTAGGTGCAATAGGACTTGGTGTGCTATAAAATTCATTGGGTCTATTATGAGGTCCTGTTCGTGAGAAAATGTGCTCACCCATTGTCTTCTTTTCTGTTGATTGTGAAATACTACTATCTCTTATTATCCCTTTGCTTCCCATTTGACTGGCCATAAATTCGAATCCTTTTGCTATTTGTTGGTTAATTTCTACCATATGTTGGGTCATGTCCTTGTATATTTATTCAAACAATGGTTTTATAATTTTGAGATACTCCATTTTCTCCTTAGTGTAGTCTCCCCCCTCGTGAGCCATAGCTTTAGTCAAAGGTACCTTTTTTTTCTTCTAGTTCTTCTTCTACAAGCCGGGAACCTTCCAATTCAGATTCTAAGGGTGGTGGTTTATTGCTTTGAATCACTGTTAACACCATAAGTTTCCAAGACCATGCTCGGATACCAAATGTAATGTCCCTTTTTTAATTTTTTACCAAAATGCCCAATTTTTCAAATTTTTCACAATTTTGGCTCTTGACTAATTTTAGTGTCTTGGTCTCCAAATCAGGCCAATTATTCCCAAATACTCATAGAATGTGTATCAATTATATAATAAATTAATTATTATGTTCCTCCAATCACTTATGCAATTCTGTACTAAATTATGAACAAGATAGATGATTTTACTAGCAATTTTGGGCTCAAATCCTACCCAGGGTAAGTGGTAGAAATGGATTCCCAAATGTGCAGAAACCCACTAGAATTATTAAATTGAATCAGGGTATTTTTAGAATACATTATAAAATACTCATATGCATAACCAATCTACCTCTCATGGCTTTTATCACTTCTTTCAATCAGATATAAAAAACTAGTTTTGGACCCTTGGGGAAATGAGGTGTAGTTTGCTCCAATTGCTATGAAATTCGACCCAATGGCCACAAATTATGAGTTACTGAACATAAAACCAATAATATACTTTAATTAAATTCCATTCATTAATAAATAATCAATATTTTATACATCCATTCGAATCGATCAAGATTACAAGAGTTTACAACAAGGTAGTGGGGAAATGGCATTGTTTCTTCGTTATTGAGCAACAATACATGAGATTTCTTGGCCTTTCGACCTGAAATATTTATGAAATTAAAGAGAATATAATTTAAATCATAATAAAAAATACTGGATCAAGATAATCTCCCTCAAAGAGATGAATATATCACCAAGTGCGCCTCACTCCATAGAGTTGAAATATGGTGAGAAAACTTGAGATGGAAGGAAGAACAAGCTGAACTTGATATGTACATGAGATTCTGTCCCGATGCTGTATCTTGAACTTGTAACTTTTGAATCCATTTAATCTCCTTGAAATACCTGAGTGGCATCTCCAAACACCAACTAGGATGGAAATCTTTCACCCTCGAAATTGTCTAAGGCATGAACTAGTCATCCACTAGCTCTCTCTCTTCACAATAATAATTTTCACAAATGATAAAAATGGAATTTTCATGGATTATCCATGAAATTTATAAACATTATTGGTATTCTAAGGTTCCAAATCCATCCATAAACCAAATCCAAGTCGAATTGGTGTGGTTTCTCATGCTATGCCATGCGACCTCTCTCTTCACCTTCCCTCTTCTCCCAAATTTGAGTAGGATCCTCTTGGCCTTCTCCAACTCCCATGAGTGTCCTATAAGATTCTTTATTCAGGCCTAACATGTCATATATGTCATATGTCATCCTTCAGATCTTACTTGTGTCATAACTGTCATATAATCTCCATCATTGGTGTCATAGATGTCATAAATGTAAGGGGAATCTAGCCAAGTGTCCATGAAACTCCCATTTGGCTCTTCCTCTCCCCACGTAAGTTAAAATTCATCCCAAATTTGACCTATTAAGTATATGGGAAATTATATTAACCTTATAATCCATCCAAAAACATTAGGATTCCCATAGATTCGAGATTGCAAGAGGAGGATGCCATTTAACATAGGAATTCTAGCTTGAGTGGGCCCCATAGTCTCCACGTGTCTCCATTCTCCATTGCCATTTAATTTTTTAATTTCATTAATTTAATTAAATCCATTAAATAAATATTTATTCCTTCTAATGTCCAAACACCATTTATTAGATCCCTTATTAACTTCCCAATGTTTCCACCCAACGTAGGGAACTAGTAGGATTGATTGAATTTTCCTGCTATGCAATTATTTGAATGGGGACATTAAAATACAGCTAGTAGATTATTAAGACCAAATGGCATAACCATGTAGGTGAATGAACCAAATTCACAGACTAATGTTGTCTTTTTCTGAGCTTCCTTGGAAATAGCGACTTGATTGTATCCTGAAAATCCATCTATAAACGAGTAGCACTTGTGTCCTGTGACTTAATTTAGGATTTCATCTGCAAACAGTGTTGGAAATGGATCGATTAAAGTGAATTTATTCAGCTCCCAAAAATATACACATATTCTCAGTTTTTTCAGGTCATGCTTTTTCAGTTGAACGACCATTGGGATTTCCCATTTCGACTGGTCGATTGGGTAGATGATTCCAGCAGCTAACAAATTGTCGATCTCTTTTTTCACTATTTCCTTATAATTGTGAGCTAGTTTGTAAGGTATTTTCTTGATAGGTCTTGCATCAGGTTTGATATCAATCTTCATTTCACACATTTCTTGTACTAACCCTTTAATATATTTATAGTCTCTGGCAAAGACATCCTGGAATTCTTTCAGTAGATTAACTATTTTTGTTGTTTGTTCTTCATTCCAGTAGTCACCTATTCTCACCTTTTTTTTTCTGTTGTCATTAGATATGTCGACTTCTTTGGTTTTAACCTTTGCGCCCATCCACTCTGGTGCCTTTCTTTCATTAATTTATTGACTTCCCTCCTTGAAATGAGAAAATGATGCTGGGAATTTTGCTGCTATCATCTGGTCGGTATCTTCTTTGTCACTCGATTCGACCTTAAGTATCATTCTAATTGGTTTTACCATTTCTAGATGATCAAATTTCCACTGAAATATTTTTCCATGTGTATGCTCATTTTCTAGTCGAAGTCTTGTCAACTGTGGTATTCTATTAGACCGAATGTTATTACATGATGCTTTCGGTCGATTATGATTTTGTGTCGAATTATGATGAACAGTCAATTGTATGAATGTTTCTATTTGTTTCGTTTCTTCGACCAATTTGTAATATTCCTGTATGAATTTAAAGTCCTTGGTAAATATTTCTTTGATTTCATTCCATACGAACATTCCTCCTCGTGCTTCTTCCATATTATACCACTTATTTGTTAAATCATCCAATGTGGATGGAAATAGGTGCGGCCATATACGGTCATCTTTGTAACCAAGTCTTATCCATTCTCTTTCACATATATTTATATGCTTTTTCAGGATCTTGTCCTTGTGTGAAGACATGTATTTGTGCTTGTTTAGTTATCTTCCTCTCGTTGAATATTTAAATGAAGTATGTCGAAGTTGTTGTCCATGTTTTTAGCCTTGATTAATGCGTATCCCACCATCGAGTAGCTTGACATGTAAACATTTCGACTGGGATTTGGAGTCGGTCATGCTCACCTAAGTTTTTGGAAACTTATTCTATATGAAGGACTGGTGATTCTTTTTCTTTATACCGAAGAGCTTGTTTATTTTCTATTTGGATTGGCTCGAAAGAAGGGTATTCCCTAATTTTCCTTTCAAATAAATTTGGTATGATGGACACAGAGAAACATTTACGTGTCGGTTTTTTTATAGATGGTCTGGGTGGTCTAGCATCCTCTTGCTTGAGTTTCATAGTTTTCCATCTCCCAATCGTATAATTCCGCATATGGATCATAACCAACTGAATCTTGGTTCCTCAAATTAAGTTCTCCATAAATATTTGGCTCGGTATAATCTTCATCATTCTAGATTTGATAAATTTTTCAGACATCGACCTCTTCGTCTATGGGTTCGATCCATGGTTCGCCTTGTGAAGGATGAATATGGACAATTACTTTCTATCCATTTCCTTACATCTTTATCTATTCTTTATCCACTGAAATCGAGGCTTTCATCTCTCGACCCCATGGCCAGCCCACCAAGGCTAGGAAGGAGTTGGATCCTTCCTTAGGGTCTATGATTTCAAAGTAAACTTTTGTATTAATGCCTTTTATGGTTGTATCGACATTTCTCCATACCCCAATAGGTTCGATAAGTCCTTGGTATGCTAAATTTAGAAATATTCATAATTTGTTAATTCGAGGTCTGCCTAATTGTTCCCATGTATATCGTGTCATAATATTCACTTGGGATCCAAAATCAAGAACAACTTGTCAAACGTGATCTCCTTTTATTTCTAGGCCGACAAGTGGGTCAACATCACTCTTATCTTTTTTATTTAGGATACACATATTCTTAGTGTGTTTATCCATACATGTTTTGTTCTTAATATTGTATAACAGATCAATACATTATGTTATTTATTTATCATTATGTATTAAGTTAAGTAGTTCTTGCGATATATTATGTCGACTATCATCCATTGCTTCTTGTCTAGCGAATTCTTGAAACATATTTGATGCATCATTATATTATTGTTTTTTATTTATGGGATTAGGGTAACATCTTATCTTTTGATTTTACTTATTCTTGGATTATCATTAACAGTTTTTGTTCCTTGTCTAGTGACTATTTGTTCATTTTATGAATTACATCACACTTCTGAACACACAACAAGACATTAACATTTTTATTTTTATTTATTTTGTCAAGCATGATGGGACAATCCTCTAAAAAGTGATCGCCCACACCACAACTAGTACAAAATTTTAGGTCAGCCGATATTTGTACAGATAGTGTGCATATCAGTGACCTTCCTTGTAACATGTGAAACACTGAATTGGTTGTCGTGGTGTGTTGTCCCAAATTCCAGTGAATCAACCTCAACTAGAAAATCCCCCATGACGATTATTGTCGTACCGACGCTCATATCTTCGGCCTTCATATTTCTTATTACTTTGCTCATTATGTTCATTTCTCCTTGGGATATTATCATTTTTATTCTATGTAACAACATTTTTTTGATAAACTGCATGATAAATCTGTCGATTCTTTAGGTTTAAGTGGCAATCGGCTGTTGTGTGGATTTTTACTTTGCAAATCATGCACCAGGAAGCTTTGTCATTATTCATGTTGAAGAAACAACCTTTTTTCATGTGTAGCCCATGTTCATGGAAAATATCACAAAATCATTTGGTTTGAACAAAGCATACATCTTGTCGGCTCGTGTCTTATCGACAATTGTCTTTGGTATGACTGGTCGTTGATCAATTCGTGCACCAGATATCTTGTCCTTTGAGGTTAATTTCCCTTAATGATTTTTGGATTATTTCCAACTGTTCTTCAATACGATTTTCCACAGGGTGTGATGGGTAATCTACGTCCATCTCGACCTGCAACGCCTTCGTAATAACTTCTTCATATGTATTGAAGGTTTCCAAACTAATATGTCTCCGGATCTTCTGTGAAAGTCCTGCAAGAAACCATTGGATTAATATTTGTTCATATATATTATAATTGAGTTGGCTTAGTAGGTCATTCAATCTCTTTTTGTAATCCTGGACAGTCTCTATGGGTTTTTGAACTATTGTTTTTAACTTTTTTGCAGCCAAATGCTTTGCATCTGGTGTTTTGAAGAAGGATAAGAATTGTTTCTTAATATATTCTTTGTTTGCATTGGGTGTTTTCTCGATATATGTCATATTATACCAAGTTAGTGCTCACTTTCGTAAAGCACCGACGAACTACGCCATCTTTCTATGTTCATTTTTTATTGCATTTGCATCCCATGTCGATTTGCAAATGAACCAATTCCATCTAGGATCCTCATCACCCTCATAGAGGGGGATGTATGTGGTGCATGATGCCCAATATTGTCGCCATCGACATCTCCTTCAGGAGGTGGTGGTGGGGGTGGTGGGATATTCTTTGCAACTCTGTGTTATTCACAACTATTTTCAACGGAACTTTTGATCATGTTGTAAGTTTTGTTTGTCATTTCCTCCTCAACAAGTTGTCGATCTAGTTCAAATTCTTTTGTCAATGTTCAATCAAATTGTTGTAACTCGTATATTCTTCCTTGTAAATTCGACTGCTCTGTGTTCTCTAAATCTGTGTTTGGTAGGGGGGGTGCTCCTTCATGTCTTAGGTAGAGTGGGTTGATTCTTTGGTTAGATGGGTAGGATTGGAATGTGACCTAGTTTCCTTCCTTAGGTCGATGAATTACCACATGGTCGAAATCATTTCCTTTGTCTTCTAGTTGGTTCCATACACCGAAATCACCATCCTATAGCCTTAGGTCATCTTCGACAATGTCCTGCACTCAGGCACTCAGGTTCGAATTTATCAGAGATAGAGGTCTTACATCATGGGGTATCTCAAGCTGGATAGCTTCTCACTTCTCTATCCACAAATATTCCTCCATTAGTGACACTTCTTCATCCTCTACGCCCTCTTCTAGTCAATCATGACCCAACTCTGGTGGATTTTTTTCATGTGCTATCACCCTGGTGGCCATTCCTCTCTGAAGCACGAAGGACTTCTCTCTTAGTTCCTCCCTTCTCTTATGACTCTTATCTCTCTCTATTTTCTATAAATATGGAGTGCTTTTGTGAGTCATTGTCCTAATTATTTCTTTCTTGGCATGACTTTTCATTGCTGGCGATTCCTTCCATAGTCGACTAGAATCCTTCTACTCTACCCCGACACATGACCAGCTACCACCCCATAGCCTACTCGACGCTTAATTAAGACCGAATAGTTCTGTCTATTTTCTCAAGAATTACTCCCACTCCATTTCTGCAATAAACTTCTCCCACGCTTTCTGGTTCTTCTCCCAGTTAGTATTCGATGACGGTTCGATTAATGATGGAAGAGGATCAACAATGTGTCCTACTCCCTTGTCGATTAGGAATTTAAACAAAATATCCGGTAGTGAGAAAATAAACTTCTCAGTGAAATCATTATAGAACCTCTTCTTGATTCTCTTGACATAGACTCTCTCTTCCATAGCACGGCCTTCACAGAACTCGTTTGCGATTTTTTCAAACCACTCCGACAGATTCGTTCATCCACCTCTTATCAGTTTCTGGAGAAATTATTGGTCCTTAATTTCCATCGGATTTTTCATCTAGTAATTTCTTCAGAAACCGAGGCATAGATTCTAAAAACTTCTCATGTATTTCAGTGAATAATTTCTCCTTCACCTAGGAAATAGTTAGCTTGTTTCTCCAAGCATAGTTTTGCAAATAGTTCACGATCTTACACTCCCACCGGTCCTTAATCTCTTGCTCTGAGATCATATGCTAATGGTCATTCTGTATGTGTACTACCAGCAACGGAACCAATGTTGTGATCACTCAAATCACTGAGTTACCAATAATACACATAAATAATGATATAATAATAATAGAGATAGGAGACAAGGATAGTAGGTTGAATAATGGATTTATATTACACAATAACACATGTGGGTTCATACATACATCAAACCAAACCAAGTTCTTATATAGATCAACATCCTATATATATGATTACAAAATAGTTACAAATAACTACTTGTCGATTCAGTTAACTGACATGACTTATGAGGCCGACCTAATCTCTAATTAGTCGGCTAACTAGTCTAGTCAACTAACCAACTAGCTCCTCCAACAACCACCCACCTTGGCTTCGTTGGGAGTTTTCATAAGCGGAGGGGTCAGCATATGGTGACATCACCTAGCTCAAGACTTTCCCCCAAGGATGCACCAAGAAACTTGAATATTTCTATTGCGCTAACCCCCATGTGAGTGTAAGGCAACAACATTATTTTGGCGTCGTTGTCAAGGATAAAAAAAATTATTTTTGGATTACGACTTTTGTTTTCTTCTTTTTTGTTTTACTTTTTTTATGAATGATTAAGTATATATTTGATTCTTTGTCTCGCAACTCCACTAACCCATTTCCCTTTTTGTTTACAAAGAAAAGAAAAAAATAGAATTTTTTTTTGAAATATTTATGAGGCATATTTTTCTTTTCACATGGAAACTCCATTGAAGGGATAACGCCCTACTTCTCATATATTTTGTTGAGGTTGATTGTGTGTACATGATCCCATGCAACATAGTAAAGTCTTTAAAGATCGTGGTTTCATATTTTCAGTTCAATAAAAAATGCATGATTGATTCAGATATGTGCTACTTATAGCCATTATGGATGATTAAGAGTCTAGAGACTAAATTTCCAGTGCATATCCTCCCATCGAATTCTCAGACATCTTGAGCTTTCCAAACCATGATCCATATATCCCAAAGGGAAAGGTTAAACTTCCAATATTTTTTGGAAATGGTGATTCAACTGTCTAACACATCACATCTTTTCTTTCATTTGTGTTAAATGATTCTCAACATGCTTCATAGGGATAATATGATGTGAGTATTTGTTAATACTCTAGAGAAGGATACTTAGATATGGTATTGTGATCTTTCTAAAAAATGCATTACATCCCTTGAAAATTTATTTTCTATACTTTTTAAGAGGTGGTATGAGTGTGAATAAGATATGGTAATTGTTGTAGAAAGGGGCTTCGACCAACTAGAAAATCTGAGAGAACCCATAATTCCCACTATTAAGAAACACCTCCATGCTGATCTCAGTGAATAAGTTTATCAATATTCATACATTGTTGAATATCCTCCTCATATCCTCATGATAGAAAACATTGAATATTTGGGGTATTCTCATGATTTTTTTCAATGAAAATGATTACATGTATACTCCATATTTTCCTTAATTCTGAAACCATTACATAATCTTATAATGGAACTTATGATAAAATATCTGATGTACATGATGTAACAACCTACTCAATGAAGAAGTTTATCAATATTCATACATTGTTGAATATCCTCCTCATATCCTCATGACAGAAAACATTGAATATTTGGGGTATTCTCATGATTTTTTTCAATGAAAATGATTACATGCATACTCCATATTTTCCTTAAGAAGAAACCATTACATAATATTATAATGGAACTTATGATAAAATATCTGATGTACATGATGTAACAACCTATTATCTATATAACATTGATAGTTTGGAAGGTTTACTGCCTTGTGACCTTTTTATTGAATAAGATGATTGTTATCAGGAGGAGGAAATGTATAGCCAGGAGCACGATGCAAGTGATAAAGACTCCCTTTTGTCTAACAAATTTATTGATGAGGATTCTTTGACATTCATGGAAAATGTCTGAGGAGAGAAATAATTAACCAAAATCTTTTGAAGGTTCTATTAATAATCCCATTTATGATATATCCATCCATGAGAGTTTTTATTCATAGTCCTTTGAATATCCCATCTATGATATATCCATCCATGGGATTTTTTAATCAGAGTCCTTTGGAGGTCCCATATTTGATATATTTGTTAAGTTTTGTATGCTTCCATATATTAATTCCTAACTTTATTATAATTTAATAAATTTTCACAATAAAAACATAAAGAGGATCACTAAAAGAAACACAATTACAAGCTACACAAAAATTTACCTTGGAAAAACCCAGGATAACCTTCCTCAATATAGATTACCAAAATGCAATGACCAAAGAACAAGGTATCGTAGAGAGAGAGACCCAACCCCAAGCATAAGATCCAAAACACCAAATACACTAGTCCTCCTCCTTCACTAACTCTCCTTCTTTCTCTCCCTTGCGCAATACAAGTGTGAGTGAGTGTGTATAAATGAGAGATGGAAGTACCTCCCTATTTATACTAGTTTCCCAACTGACATTTTCCCTAATTGGGACAAAATGTCTAACTGACAGGTTCAGCCTACCTAAGGAGTTTCATAATAATAATTATATTATTCTTTCAGGGGTACTATTGACCTGACTTACAACTATGGGTTTACATCATGAATTTTACATCAATGAAATGTCCCAAAGGAGGAATAATAATAATGTGAAGTACAAGTAGAATATTCTTCAAAGTTACATTATTTCAACACTCCCCTTAACAATAAGTGTTGATTAAATTGACTTTGATGCCAACATGGGACTTGCAGTGGCCCCACAGGTAGTCAATGATGCCACCAAGTCTCTCTTGTAGTGCACAAGTATGGATGATCCTAGTACCCTCACATCCAGTGCCTTGGATCCATAACAGAGATGGGTTGTGCTTTGGAGCACCTTATGGAGTCCTACAAGGTCCTAAAACCCACAAGGTTGATCTTGGAGTTACCTCCTTTTTGATGATGTTGAAGACCCTGCCGATGATGATGAATACCTTGGTTATGGTGATGGATCGCTTGTGGATAATGGAGAACACCTTGATGGGTTGAAGAAACATTAATGACCCATTCTATGGAAATTTATGTTTTTTATGAGGTCATGGTACCCCTGGAGATGGTCACGAGACATAAGGAGGCCTGGAACCCCCACAGGAGGTGGCATGATGGATCTTGACCCTTGTAGGTCATCTTGTATGGTTGAGGTGGCTAAATAATTCCATGAAGACTTTGGAACACCAAATGGTCCAAATTACCCATTTTGTGTTCCTTTGTGGTTTGATGGGGTAATGAAGCCCACACACTTGGTGGCTTGATGGTATTTGTTGCCACTATGATGGTGATGTATTTTTTGAATATCTCTTGCTACAATAATGATGTGATGGCTTCTTAGGAAACATTTTGGTATGATGGGAAATGGATTGATGCCTCCTCATTGGTTTAATAAAATGTTAATTGCAGTCTTTACACCCTCTTGATGTTGAATCCCATTCCCACTTGGAATCCCTTGATAAATATTTATTTGTACCATTGAAGGAATGGTAAATATGGTGTGTGGAGTTTTTGATGTGTTGATAAACAAGTCCCTGCTCATGATGCCCCTATTATTTGAAAGAACACATAGATGAATCCCTTACTCTTGATGCACCCTTGATTCTTGACGATGTGGAATACACCCTTGCTTATGGTGAACTTGATGGCATACAAAAAACCCTAAAGCTATTGTCAAATAGTAATATTTATTTTTAAGAAGGTTGTGTGACAAGACAAAATGAAATAATAAAAAATATATTTTACATTTTCCTTGGCCTTGAATCCGGCCTTATTTCTAGCCCTAACTTCGATGAGAAAGAGCATATATAAAATCAAGCATGTTCACAATATTATGTAATGAATATGTTAGCTTGGAATGAGGTCGAGTGGACTGAGGTGAACTCTCATACTGAGGTGCATAGCTTGGACTGAGGTGAACTCACAGATTGAGGAGGAGAACTTGGACTAAAGTAATTGCAGCATACACAGTGCCGAATTGTTCAAGAAGAAGTAGTTTTAACTTGTCATCTTTCTTGCTATATGAAAGTCCTATATTGGACTTATTTTTGGGTTTTGTTACCAGCACATAGAAAAATCCCAAATTTGAAAAAGGATGAGGTATTCCACCCTACACCAGTCCCGAGTTTTTAGGTCAAGCACAATCTGAAATTTGTCTTGAACAATCTGATAGAGTTTTTTGGGTAATGTTTCATTTTTTCCTTTCTCCACCAAAATTTGATGATTAAACCAGGCACTCAACAGTGATTTATTTGGGGTTAAAACAATCTGATTTTGAGGTCTACTACAATAGTTATACATAGTACAAATAGTCTAATTTTTTGTAGAGCAAAGGTTGGGTTTGGCCATTTTACATAGGTTGAGTTTGACTCTTCCTCAGCATGTAAACAATCCACAATTTTGACATCATCTACAATAGTTACACAGTCACTTACTCAGCATACACATAGTCTCAAGTTTTTAGAGTCATCTACAGGTTGAGCAGTCGTTAATGTCATCTTCAAATCCAAGGTTTGGGGTCTTCTACAACAGGAATACACAAATATATTAACATGCACTTCTAGTATAAGGTAATATCACTTAGTAAACTATGATGATGAAGATGTATACTCTATGATGATGATGATGCGCATATGATTTATACTCGATGATATGATGATGCACACAATGATGATGGTATGATGCATACTCCATGATGATGTATACTTGTTGACACTACTGTATGATGATGATTTTGCTTACTTATACTTTATGATGGTTATGGTGCACTGTACACTATAATGATTATTTGATGATGCATACTTGATGATCAGTGAGAGCACTAGTAACTATGATGGCATACAGTGAGATGATGTTTGAAAAGACCTCTGATAAGTTGGCATGAGCAACATAAGAGAATATTGTTGATAATTGGAAATTGAGCATATATTGGTGATGGAAAGGTATTGGTGATGTTAGGCAGGAGAATTGCATGATACTTTAGCAGTAAAGCAAAGAGTGATGAGCATAGGTTGACCAGAAGTGTTGATGATCATATTGACAAGAAAAGAGGTTGATGATAAGAGCTACATGTGTGTGCAGTAGATTAATGACAATCGGAGATTGACATCAATCTTGCAATCTGAGTCTTGCATTTGAGGATTGGAATTCTCAACCCTTTCTTAGTTAGAGATAAGAAAACAAGGATGGGCCCTATTATAAGAGTTGGTTCTCTTTTCATGAGTTGGTTCTCTGATGAATATGATAATGTAATTGATAATATAATGCTTGATTGACTAAAATAAGTGAAAAATGTTTAAATTTCTCACATAGCGATTCACCCCCCCTCTCAGTGTGACCATTGTGTCCAACAATTGGTATCAGAAGAGGCCTTCATCACAATCCTTGCAATCTTAAAGGAGATTCGTGGACACACAATGGAGGAAAAAGTAGAGTCATCAAGCAATGATGTACCTATACTTGACATGACAAACTATTTCAGTTGGAGGAGCAAGATGAAGGCATATCTGAAGAATTTTGGTGTTTAGAATATTGTGATCAATCCACCCACTCCATCAAATGAGAAGGGAAAGGTGGTTGCAAAAAAGGAATCAAAGAAGGAAAATGATATAACCTTGAATTTTCTCATGTATGGACTTCCCAGCTCAGTGAAGGAAAGTGTAGGGGAGTACACTTCAGCTAAAGACCTTTGGTTCAAGTTGAAAAGTGAGTGTTATATTTTTATCATTTAAGCAATATGATATAGGATCTTATATGAGAGAATAACATGCACATAAAAAATCACAAGAGATAAGAGACACAAAGAATTTTACTGGGGGAAACCATAAAGTAGAAAACCGTGCAACTTCCTCAAAGATAGAATGAGCACCAATGGCAACAGTAAAACCCAAAGACAGAAAAGATGATCTCCAATAGTTGTTCTCTCTCTCTCACTTGAGAGATATTCTCCTCTCTCACTCATGCACCCCAGTGAGTGAGTGTGTGTGATAAATAGAGAGGCTCACTCTATATTTATATTCTTTCGTTCACTTATTGTCCACTCTAACTAGTTGGCCTCACTTAAAAATTACTTACCAGGGCCGAATTCTATAGGAGAGTCTAATAACCCTAGTGCCCCACAACTGTGGGGACTTTTCCCTCCAATCAACAAGGAGGGTTAACCTTAACTCAATTGTGGGGACTATTCACCCGACTTACAATGGAGGGTTAACCTCAATGACTTTACATGACTTTTTTACATTATAGATACTTTTCGATAGGAACATCGAGGTACAATACATAAGATATACAAATGAATACATTCCAAAGTTACAAATACATCAACACTCCCTCTTAACTAGGAAGGTATTCTCTCGACACAATTTATCAACACAAGTCTTGTTCTCTGTATCATCTGGATCATCATCAAGTCATCTTCATCTTAAATTCATCTTCATCAAGTCTGGATCATCACTGGATCATCATCAAGTCTGGATCATCACTTGATCTGGAGCATCACTGGATCATCATCAAGTCGAGATCATCACTTGATCTGGATCATCAATGAATCATAATCAAGTTTGGATCATCACTTGATATGGATCGTCACTGGATCATCACTTGATCTGGATTGTCACTGGATCATCATCAAGTCTAGATCATTACTTGATCTGGATAATCACTGCTGGATCATCACTAAGTCATCATCACTAGTGCTATCTCAATTCTACTCGTTACAGGAATTTATATAGAGCCATCCCTTTTTTTATGCTGGTTGTAGGCCTAGCCTCCATGTAGGTCTTTATCGACAGAGCTAGCCCTTTTTCATGTTGGATGCACATCTACAGAGCCAGTCCTTTTTCATACTAGATGTAGTCCTCTACAGAGATAGCCCTTTTTCATGTTGGATGTATCATCATAGAGCCATCCCTTTTTCATGTTGGATGTGTCATCACAGAGCCAGCCCTTTTTCATGCTAGATGTGTCACCAACATAGAGCCAATCCTTTTTCATACTGGATGTGTCATCACAGAGCCAGTCCTTTTTCATACTGGATGTGGCATCACATAGCCAGTCCTTTTTCATAATGGATGTGGCATATACACAGAGCCAGTCCTTTTTCATACTGGATGTGGCATAATCATATCTATCTAACCATGGAAGGAACCAATCCTGTCATCATGTCAGAAAGACACAACTCTTACATCTAACCATGGAAGGAACCAATCCTCTCACCATATCATAAGGGAATGGAACTTACATCTGACCATGGGAGGAACCAATCCTACCACCATGTTAGAAGGGCTCATAGACTCATCACTTCCTCTTGGAAGGAACCTTGATCTGGAGAACACTAAGCTTCTCCCTGAAGTACTCAAACTTCACTCTGGCCATTTCTAGCATAGAATCACATCACAGCTAATTACATCCAAGGATAACTTGCGAGCTTCACCTGGACCTATTACATCTGAGGAAAACCTACAGGACCGTTTATGTTTGAGCCACCTACGAGCTTCTCCAATATTTTATGCTCAGACAACCTGTCTCACTGGCTATGCTAGAACTCCCTCTTTCGAGAGATATCAATATGGATCACATATAGGAGCTTCAATTCTCCTCTTTGATCTCATACTGAAGCAGCATATTGAAGTGCTCTTCTTATCAATGGCACTTCCTACCCAATCTGAATCCACATAACCCTCCAGGTTAATATTCAGATTCATATCATACTTGATCCCATACTCAACTCTAGCCTTCAGGTACCTCACTACATGATTTGCAACCTTTACGTGAACATGTCTCAATGTGTTCACAGAAAATCAAATATCTGGTCTCGCATTCGTCAAGTACATCAAGGAACAAATCATCTAATGATACATCATGGCATCAACTGACTCTGATGAAGCAACACACAATATCTTCAGGTTCGATGCCATAGGTGTGGTCATGGTATTGCAGTCCATCATCCTAAACCTATTCACTATCTCTATTGCACACTTCCCTTTTACCAAGGAGATTCCATCCACATTCTGCCACACCTCCATGCCTAGAAAGTAGTGTATCATATCCAAGTCCTTCATCTTGAACTTGGAAGCAAGTCTCCTTCTTACAACTTTAATGAGTTCCTCTTTTTTGTTAGGAACAAGTCATTGACATGTAACAAGAGCATCACTGGTCTTCCACCTTCAACCTTGAAGTAAAGGTTGGAATCCGCTTTACTCTTAGTAAATCCTAGATTCATCAATAATCTTTCCATCCTTTCGTACCATGTTGAACCTCAGGATCTTCTGTAGTCACTCCCTCTGAAGCGGAGAATCATTCTCCCTCTACCTTTCATACTCTATGTATTCAAACATTCTTTACTGGAGTGATAAGTATCTTCCTCTACTACTAATATTCTATGTATCCATCTAGGGTCATTGGATACCAAGATCCTCTATCTTGAAATTTTTCAAAAGTTCTTCTCGCACTCGTTTTTGAGCTTGTAATCCTCTTATAGGATTTCATCTTCAACCTTGTAGCAAAGGTTAAGATATTCATCACTCTAGGTGATCTTAAATATCCTCATGTATGTGTTATCCCATGGTTTCCTTCTGAGCTTGTACAAGGCCTTCTTTCATTTACACACATGATTCTTCCTGTCATGTGTATTTCTAGTGGTTGCAAATGTCTCTTCGTAGTTTATTCCTTCTTTCTATGAGAAACCTTGTGCTATGAATATTTCCTTGTATCCGACGATGTTTCCATATACTGCATGATGGAACTACGAAATTCCCTTCAGGTCTCAAAACTACACCCTAGACATCATTCTTCTTGAACTGGTATTCTCCTTCCCTTTCTTCTTGGGTACTTATTCATAGCTAGAAGGTTCTTCATCAATGATGTCGCTCAATAGTGTTACATAACTGCACTGTGTCTGAGATATCTTCTTTGAAAGTATCGTCATATTATTCTTCATCTTGGATTCTTTCTTGAACTGTTGTCACTTTTTCTTCAAAACAAGTCTCATCCTTATTTTCTTATAGGCAATTGTATGTGATCTTTCCTACAAGTCAAATGCACCAGTTGTATGATTAGAAACATTTCATAATGCATATTCATAATGGTAAATTCTTATGCATAAAGATATAATCATGCAACTATTTTAGCCAATACAACATTCATCCATATCTCACAGAAACTTTCTAGATGCCTTCCATCTATACCAAGACATCATTGAGATTGTGCACTAATCCAATATGTCAGCAAAGAGGTTTCATTCTAGATAAGTAGCAATGGAGAGTTGTATAGCACCATGAGCTACTTACCCATCACATGCATATTAGTAGTATACTATCATTAATGCAAACATTCTATCATGCATAATACATCAACTGAATATAAACAAATGCATAACAAAATAATATCATGAAATGACAATTGAATACTTATCTTTATTTGTTCCATGGGTAGACTCCTTCTTGAGCCTTCGGTTTCATCATGACATCATCATTTCTTATCCAAATGCTAAGATGGATAAGAGAGTCATCAAGAATTGATTTCTTCATATTCCTCATCACTTGAGGGATCTTATTTGGATCATGAGAGCTTGATATTTAGTTGCTCCCATCTTCTCTTTCTCTTATTATGAGCCAAGCTTCTTCTTGTGTGCACTCTTCCCACAGTCTGTTGAAAGTAATCACTTTCTTCTGGCACACATTCCTCAAATGAATGAATCCCATGATCTTGGGTGGCCATTCAAGGTATATATTATCATAACTTCTTCATTCTCCACTTCTTCTTCTACTGCTTCAAGTTGTTCTTTGATTTGAGAGACCCTTGTCAAGTATGACTGTATGGTCTCTACATTCTGGATCTTCACATTCTTCAATTGTTTTCTCAAAGTCATATTCGGATTTATGTTCTTTCCTTGAAATAGCTTGGTCAAGGATTCAAACATCTCTTTCGGTGTCTTTAGGGAAGACACTTGTGGTATAAGGTGATCCGTGATTGAATCAGCAATGATATTCTTAGCCTTGACCAATTTCTTCTTGTGTAAGGCTTTTAGCCTCATCTCCCTCTGGAATTGGAACCTCTCTACTTATGTAGGTGTCCAATTCATTCCCTTCAAAAACTAGTGAGATCCTATACTTCCATGCTTGGAATTTTTCAGCCTCAACAAGCTTGTCATCAAGCTGGTGTGATTAGTCATCTTGAAATGAGAACCTCAACTGTAAATAGCAAAAGATTAGATCTTACCGATTTGAGGTGTCCATCCTGGTTCTGGAGCTGGTTCATCTAGGGTTTGTCAGAGAAACCCTAGTTTTCAAAACTTGGTATCTTTCAGAACTTATTGGATAGAAAGATATACCTATTCAAGGTGATTTTTCCAATGTACTCCTTTTCTGGAAACAATGGAGCGAAGCTCCCGGAACAGGAAGCCCTAGTTTTCCAATTTCTTTTGCATAAATGCCTGATACTATTTCTGCAGTATCTGTGAAATTATTTCATACCGAGGTAACCTCGTTTGTCCTCTTTCCAAAACCATAGGTTTGACCAGAATTGGTTTCACCAATTGGGACTTATGAGAGTTTTCCCAAGGTGGCTTGTTTCAGGCTTGCTCAGCATAGTGAAGTTGTACAGACTTCCACGTGTCATTGTTTCACCTTCTGGGTCTAAAAATTTTACCACATAAAGTACACTCCATGCCCTATCTATAACATCATGAGAAATTTCATTTGGATATGTTTATCCAGAGATATTTCAATTCTCCATAGGTGTCATGTTTAAGGATGAATCCTAGAAGAGGTTGGAACCCTGAATTGGAGGAATAATATCTCCCATAATATAGCAAATATGAGGCTAAAACATTTACAAAGTGTACATCAGGAAGTCATCTTCTGACTGTGAAAGTTTTGTCTCCCGAGCCTTCTTCAATCCCTAAATATAGAGAATGCACCAAAATGACCCGTTTTAGTATTTTAGGGTTTTTCAGGCCCGGGGTCAAATTAGGGTTTGACTTTCCCATAGTTTTACCCAACCAAAAATCTTGACCTTGGTCTCTAAATTTTGATTTTGAGGAGGAGATAAATCCTATGTCGGGCTCACTCAAAAATTCCTCTTCTGTAAAATGCCCTAATTTCCCACAGCAAAAACTGAAAATGCCCAGAATCAAATTTTGCTTCAACAGAAAGATGCGCCCTTCAATGGAGGTTTATCCTAGCCTCCTTTTGCTGATGGATTGTGGAGAGAGACCCAAAAAATAATAATCCCTAGCTTCTACAGCTACACAATGCTTTCTTCTCAGGTTTTCTCTGATACCATGTTATATTTTTATCATTTAAGCAATATGATCTAGGATCTTATCTGAGAGAATAACATGCACAGTAAAAATCACAAGAGACAAGAGACACAAATAATTTTCCTTGGGGAAACCATAAAGGAGAAAACCCCATTACTTCCTCAGAGATAGAATGAGCACCAATGGCAGTAGTAAAACCCAAATATAGAAAAGATGATCTCCAATAGTTGTTCTCTCTCTCTCACTTGAGAGAGCTTCTCCTCTCTCACTCATGCGCCCCAGTGAGTGAGTGTGTGTGATAAATAGAGAGGATCACTCTCTATTTATATTCTTTTGTTCACTTAATGTCCACTCCAACAAGTCGACCTCACTTAACAATTACTTACCAGGGCCGAATTCTCTAGGAGAGTCTAATAACCCTGGTGCCCCACAACTGTGGGGACTTTTCCCTCCGATCAACATGAAGGGTTAACCTTAAATCAATTGTGGGGACTATTTTCCTGAATTACAATGGAGGGTTAAACTCAATGACTTTGCATGACTTGTTTACATTACAAATACTTCTAGATAGGAACATCGGGGTACAATACATATGATATACAAATGAATACATTCTGAAGTTACAAATACATCAACAGTGAGTACCAAAAGGTAAGACCAAACACTGAAAAGACAGATCAGGAATCAAAATACAAGCCCCCGAAAGAGGTCAATCAAGAAAAAGAAAAGAAAGAATTGGACCCCAGTAAAGGTATGGATTCTTTTGATTGTAATGATAGCATGTGTGATGAAATTGAGAAGGTTCTTGCAAAATATGATGAAGATCTATCAAAATTTGCACAAGAGATACATCTAACCTTGTTGAATATTGATCTCAAATCCAATTGGGTCTTGAACACAGTAAATCTGAACCATAATGAATTCACAAGGTTCAAAGGGATAATCTTGGATTCTTTGAATGAATATCAACATAAGACCATGAGGATGAGAGTATTGCTTGTAAATATCAAACACAAGGATGAAGAGTTGCATGGTTAGCTAAAAGACAAGGATGTTGAAGTTGAACAACTAAAGACATAATTGATCAGTCAAAAGAAAGAACAAGAATATCCCGGTGAAGAATCAGAAGAACTTGAAGAAACGAGAAAGGCCAATATTTATTTGAAGACTCAAATGGAGGAATCCAGGAGGATAGAAGAAATATTGAAGAATCAGTTGGAGGAAAATGAGAATACAATCTATCTATTCCTTTTTCAAGTTCAAGGAAAATTCAGTTTTCCTAGATAAGATCTTGGATTTCCAAAGATCTCCATTTGACAAGTCTGGTCTTGGTTACAATAAGAAATGAGAAAAATATGAATATGGCACTTGGTCTCCCAAGACTCCAAAAGAAGGTCCATCAACATCCAAAGTTTCTTCCCATGCACCTACACATGACAAGAAAAGACTTTGGAAGTCCAAGAATGCATCAAGGAGTTGGGCCTGCTCCTCAAATAAAGCTTAGAAAAGAAACAACCCCAAGATGGACATATTGCTGCTACTTGTTACACATTGAGATGCTACATATATATTGGATTTGATCACAAAGCCGAAGAATATGCAAGTCAAAGAAGTCAACCGAGGAGGAGTCCTTCATACACATCAGCGAGAAGAACTAGTGAACCTTGGAAGCATCCCAATATAGAAATATTTGAAGGTTAGAAGACAAAGGCCCACAATCAAGGAAACTCTCAGGTATGGAGGAATGAAGTTGATCAAATAAGTGTTGGAAGTTCCAACATCTCAACTAGGTGTTGGACATGCAACCATGTTGGTCACATTGTTGCATATTGTCGTACGATGAGGTGTTATCGTTTCAGTGGCTTTGGGCACAAAGCTCAAGACTATTGGAATACATGGAAAAAATCCATGGAAATTTTCTCATACAAATCAACAACGAAAACCAGTAAAGATGAAGTAACAAATGCTATAAGGACAAATTCCAATAAGCAAGTATGGATGAAGAAGACCGAGTAGTTACACATAGGAGAGGTTGACTAGTGCAAGGAGAATGCCTGCCATATGGAAATCCAAGCTTAAGGTCTCTCAAAGACCTTAGCACACCTTGAGTTCATAAGGCTGGAGGGTGAACTCAAAAGATAAAGGATGGATACTCCAAGCATATAGACAGGTCGTAGGATCGTGCATGTTGATAGGGGGAGCAGTTATCAGTGATTTCAAATGCAAATATGTGGACACCCTTTGCCATTGATTCCAAAGGGGGAGAGATGAATATAAAAGAGGAGCATGCTTGTAGGGGGAGCATGAGTAGTTGTCATCAATGACAAAGGGGGATATTGTTGATTGAATTTTCATTGATGCCAACATGGGACTTGTGGTGCCCCCATAGGTAGTCATTGATGCCACCAAGTATTTTGCAGTGCATAGGTATGGATGATCCCAATACCCTCACACCCATTACCTTGTATCCCTTATAGATATGGTTTGTGCCTTGGAGAACCTTGTGGATTTCTTCAAGGTCCTTAAACCCACAAGGTTGATCTTTGATCCACTACATTATTAATGATGTTGAAGACCGTGCTTATGATTATGAAGAACTTGGTTATGGTGTTGAAGCCCTTGTGGATAAAATAAAATCCCTTGATGGGTTGAAGAAACATTAATGACCCATTCTTTGGTAATTTATGTTTTTTATGAGATCATGGTACCCTTGGAGATGGTCATGAGACATAAGGAGGCTTGGAACCCCCACAGGAGGTGGCATGATGGATCTTGACCCTTGTAGGTCCTCTTGTGTGGTTGAGGTGGCTGAAGAAGCCCATGAAGCCTCTTGAATGGTGAAGAATCCTTTGGAACACTAAATGGGAAAAATGACCCATTCTATGGTCATTTGTGGTTTGATGGGGTCATGAAGCCCACACACTTGGTGTCTTGATGGTATTTGTTGCCACTATGATGGTGGTGGAGTTTTTGAATCTCTCTTGCTATAATAATTATGTTGATGACTTCTTAGGGAACATTTTAGTATTATGGACGTTGGTTTTATGGCTTGATTCCCTCATAAATGTTGAAGTTCATTCCCACTTAGAATCCCTTGATAAATATGTCTATGTACCCTTGAAGGAATGGTAAAGATGGTGTGGCTCATGTGTGTGGATTTTTTATATCTATTGATAAACAAGTCCTTGCCCATGATGCCCCTATTATTTGAAAGAACACATATATGAAGCCCCTACTCTTGATGCACCCTTGGTTCTTGACGATGTGGAAGACACCCTTTCTTATGGTGAAATTGATGGAATACAACAAACACTAAATGTATTGTCAAATAGTAAGGTTGATCCTTACGAAGGTTATGTGACAAGACAAAATGAAATACCAATAAATATATTTTACACTTTCCTTCACCTTGAAGTCGGCCTTATTTATATCCCTAACTTCAATGACAAATATTATATATAAACTAAAGCATGTTCACAATATTATGTAACAAATTTGATCTTAGAATGAGGTAGAGTGGACTGAGGTGAGCTCGCAGATTGAGGTGGAGATCTTGGACTAAGGTGAACTTACATACTAAGGAGGAGAGATTGGATTGAGGTAATTGTAGCATACACAATCCTGAATTTTTCAATAAGAAGTTGGTTTAACTTGTCATATTTCTTGTTATATGACATTCCTATATTGGATTTTTTTGGGGGTTTGTTACCAACACATAAAACAATCCTAAATTTGACAAAGGATAAGGTCTTCCACCCTACACCAGTCCTGATTTTTTAGGTCATGCACAATCTGAAACTTGTCTTGAACAGTCCGAGCTTTCATGATTGTACAAACCAAGGTTTGGGTGCTTGACAAAGTTTTTTTGGTAATGTTTCATTGTTTCCTTTCTCCACCAACATTTGATGATTAAACAAAGCACTCAATAGTGATTTATTTGGGGATAAAATAGTCTGATTTTGAGGTATGATACCATAGCTATACACAGTCTAAATTTTTGCAGAGCAAAGGTTGGGTTTGGCCATTTTATGTAGGCTGAGTTTGAATCTTCCTTATCATGTAAACAGTCCACAATTTTTGACATCATCTACAATAGTTACACAATCACTTACTCATCATACACATAGTCCTAAGTTTTTAGAGTAATCTACAGGTTGAGCAGTGGTTAAGGTCATCTTCAGGTCCAAGGTTTGGGGTCTTCTACAGCTGGAATACACAAAGATCTTGACATGAACTACTAGTATAAGGTAATATCACTCAGTAAATTATGATGATGCATATCCATACTTTATGATGATGATGCACATATGATTTATACTCGATGATAAGATTATGCACACTATGATGATGATATGATGCATACTTGATGCATACTCCATGATGATGATATGATGCATACTCCATGATGATGTATACTTGTTAACACTATTATATAATCATGGTGTTGCTTACTTATACTCTATGATGTTTATGGTGCCTTGTACACTATGGTGATTCCTTGTACACCTTGATAATGCCTTGTACACTATTGATGATTCCTTGTACACTATGATGATTCTTTGATGGTGCATACCTGATGATCAATGAGAGAAGTAGTAACTATGATTACATACAATGAGATTATGTTTTAACATACCTCTAATAAGTTGGCATGAGCAACATAAGAGAAGACTGTTGATAATTGGCAATTAAGAAGATCTTGATCATGGGAAGGTCTTGGTGATGTTAGGCAAGTGAATGGAATGATCCTTGAGAAGTAAAGTAAAGAGTGATGAGCATAGGTTGAGTAGAATCATTGATGAGAATGTTGGCAACCAAAGAGGTTGATGAGAAGAGGTACATGTGTGTGCAGCAAATTGATGACAATCATAGATTGACATCAAGGTTGCAAGATGAGTCTTGCACTTGAGGATTGGAATCCTCAACCCTTTCTTAGTTAGAGCTAAGAAAAATAGGTTGGGTCTTACTATAATATTTGGTGCTCTTTTCATTAGTTGGTGTTGATTGTAATTGTGAATATTGAAGTCTTCCATTACAAATAAATAAATCTTATGTTACATATTTTCTTGTGACTCTTAGTGATATGATTATTTTGCTTAAGACTCATGATTGATTTGGATGATGAATTTGATTATGTAATTGATAACATAATGCTTGATTGACTAAAATAAATGAAAAAGGTTTAAATTGCTCACACACTGATTCACCCCACCCCCCCTCTCAGTCTCTCCATTGTGTCCAACAAGAAGGGTATTCTACTTACATCCACAACAACTGGTGTGGATATACATAGCATCATCATAAGGAGAGAGGAGGAATCATCAACATAATCTTTTGGAAAATTTTCTGGTATATCTATAGATCATCAAAAAATTTGAACAACAACATCATCTACAACATGGAGCTAGAGTATCATCATCTACAACATGAACTTGGGGCATCATCATCTACAGCATAGAGCTAGAGAATCATAATCATATGCATCAACATATAACTAATGGAACATCATCATCATCATCATCTTCAGTATAGAGATGAAGTTTTAGCATCTTCAACATGGAGTTGGGGCATCATCATCTGTAGCATGGAACTAAAATATCATCAGCATCATGGATATGGAGCATCATCATTTGCAGCATGGAACTGCAACATCATATGTAGCATTGTTCTGGAGCATCATCATCATCTATCAAAACATCATCATATGTAGCATGGAACCGAATCATCATCTGCATAAAAATTGATACATCACTAGCATTGACAAAACAAGGTTGGATCATCAACATAAAGATCAAATAAAAAAAACAACAGAAACATGAGGCTGACTCATCAGCATAAATCTGGAATAACAAAAACAACATATGACATCATCATCAACAAATCAAGGCTGGAGAAATGTCATATAGGTTAGGTATAACAATAACCAACATGGTCCTTCCTTTCAGAAGTACGTGATCATGGACAACACATCTATGGTACTCATACAATCCTTCCTTTAGGAATTACGAGATCAAGTATTTGTGGACCCACAAATACTGATCATGGCTAACACATACATACACAGGACGATCCTTCCTTTTGGAATTATGGGATCAAGTCCACCACTAACATCCTGGATGATCCTTACTTTCATAATTACGGGATCAAGTCTATCACTAACATCCTAGACGATCCTTCCTTTCGAAATTATAGGATAAATTCCACTACTAACATCTTGGACAATCATTCCTTTCGTAATTATGAGATTAAGTTCACTACTAACATCCTAGAATACCCTTCCTTTTGGAATTACGGGATCAAGTCAACTCACATATTTAATATCATCCTTCCTTTTGGAATTACAAGATCAAGTCTAAGAATGATTAGTCCCAATATATTGGATGATACTTCCTTTCGTAATTATGGGATCAAGTCTATCCACATCAACATTTAAGACTATCCTTCCTTTCATAATTACGAGATCAAGTCTAAGGATCATTAGTCCTAACATCTTGGGCGATCCTTCCTTTTGTAATTATAGGATCAAGTCCATCCACATCAACATTTAAGAGGATCCTTCCTCAGAATTAAGGGATCAAGTCTAAGGATGATTAGTCCTAACATATTTAACAATCCTTCCTTTTAGAATTACAGGATCAAGTGAATCCACATAAACGTTTAATACGATCCTTCCTTTCGGAATTATGGTATCAAGTCTAAGGATGATCAATCCCAACATCTTGGGAGATCCTTCATTTTGTAATTACGTGATCAAGTCTAAGGATGATCAATCCCATCATATGCATCTTGGACGATCCTTCCATCTGAAATTATGGGATCAAGTCCATCAACATATTTGGATGATCCTTCCTTTCAGAATTATGGGATCAAGTCTAACACGATAAACATTTAAGACAATCCTTCCTTTCGAAATTACGAGATCAAGTCTAAGGATGATCAATCCAAACTAAGCTATCTATTGTGATCAAGATACCATAGTATCAATAATACTACTTTCCCTTTTGAGGGAATTCCTTACAGACAACACAAAACTTGTCTCAAAAGTGTTAAAACTTTTCACACGAGATAGAGGCTTAGTAAACACATCTGTAACCTTCTCATCTATGCTCACACATTGGAGCTTTATAGCTCCCTTCTGCACCATGCCATGAATGTAGAACTACCATATTTCTATGTGCTTCATCTTATCATGGAACATGATGTTCTATGTCATTTTCATGGAGCTTTATCTATCATTTATAATCACTATAGCATCCATCTCCAGATGGAAAATATCTGACAACAAATTCAGAAGCCATATGGCTTCACAACTGGCAGAACAAGATGTAATATATTATGCTTCTGCAGTACTGAGAGCAACATTGGAATGCTTCTTGCTTATCCATGAGATCATGGTTGACCCCAAACTGAAACATCCTCTTGAAGTGTTATTACTATATTAGACACTTCTTTCCCAATATGAATATGTATAACCATACACTCTAAAGTCATGATCTCTAGTATAACTGAGACCATAGTCTATCGTACCTTTTATGTACCTCATAACATGTTTTGTAGCTATGAGGTGAACATGTATGGGATTAACCATGTAGTGACTCAAGGTGTTCATACCAGAGCATATATATGGTCGGGTATTCGTCAAATGCATCAATGAACCAATGATCTTTCTGTATAGTGTCACATCCTCTAATTCTAACAAAGTATCAAATTCAAGTGTTTATCCATGGGTGTGGTCATGGATTCACATTCCAACATGTCAAACCTTTTCAGTATTTCCACTACATACTTCCCTTGGCTAAGGAATATTCCTTCTAGGCTCTGTCATACTTCAAGACCTAGAAAATAGTGCATCAAGTCAAGGTATTTCATCTCAAATTCTGTAGAGAGATTATTTCTACACTCTAAGATTTGCTTCTCATTACCTGTCAGGAATAAATCATCCAGATACAACAAAAATATGACATGTTCATCATCCATAACCTTGAAGTAAAGTTTAGGATCAACCTTACTTTTGGTAAATCCCAAGCTCATCAGAAAACTATTGATTATTCCATACCAAGCTCTTGGAGCTTTCTTCAATACGTACATATCCTTATTCAGTTTACAGGAATGTGTCCTTCTATATTGGAATTCAAAACCTTGTGGTTGTTCTATGTACACTTCTTCTTCAATAACATTGTTTAGGAAGGTTGTTTTCACATCCATCTGGTGTAACTTCCACCTTGTCTTGGATGCTAGTGCCATGATGTTTTTGGTATAAGTGTACCTTGCTACAAGAGAAAATGTATCTTCATAATTGATTCCTTCCTTTTGAGAGAATATATAGGCCACAAATATGGATTTGTACTTCTTAATACTTCCATTAGTTGTATATTTTATCTTGTAGATCCATTTGGAAGATACCACACTTTTACCTTATGGTTTGGAAACTACTTCCCACACATCATTATTCATTATGGATTGGTATTATTCTGTCATGGCTTCTAACCATTCTTTGTTTTGAACAACTGCTTCAAATCAAGTAGGTTCTTTATCTACAAGATCATACATCAAAGCCACATAACTAGGAAATGGATTTGGATTCTTGCTCTTCCTTGTGGAGCCTTCTAGAGCACCATACATTTATACTTCTTGAATAATATCATGAGCCCAAGATGGATTTATCTTGTGGGACATATTCATGTGGGGATATTCTTGGGGCTCCTACATACCATGTTCTTCCAGAATCTCATTATCAGGAGAAGGTGCAATTTCTTTCATTGGTTCTACAGCTTTGGGAACTGCTACTTCTTCATATGTTCTTTCAGGTTGGAAATTTCTCAACTTCTTAAGATTTGTATCTTCATCAAAGGTTATGTACTTTACATATTCCTTAATTATAAGTCTTTAGTTTTGGTAGACCTGTGACTACCTTTCTCACATGTGGTAGGGATTTGTAGTTTATGTGAGCAAGCCTTCTAAGCCATAGTTCACATGGAATTGTAGTATCATGAATCAAGGCCATTTACGAGTGACCTTTCAGTTTATACATGCCACCCTCTAGTGACTAATACATCTTCTATAGAACATATACTTCAACTTCTTATTTTTCTAACTTCCTGGGAGGTTCTTATTCTTCTTCTTGTGCTAAGTTAGCATGATGTATTTTTTTATTCTTCCTCTCATATTTTTCTTTCTTTGTTGGAAAATTTCTGGAAATGTGTCCTATCTTATCACAATGATAAAACTCATAAGAGAAGAAAACTTTCTTCTTGTAATCTTCCTTTTTATTCTTTTGAAACTTCTTAGGAGGGTAATCCCCCTTATGTGTTTCCTTCTTGAAATGATGTTTTCATTTTATTCTTATAGTATGAGTTGCTAGAGCATGATCATCATCTCTAAGTAGTGCTTCTTAGCTAGCTACTCTAGCTTCCTCTTGAACACATTCTTCCCATAGGACATCAAATTTTAGGCTTTCCTTCCTTGCACAAATTGTCTATATGAAGGAGTCCCATGGTCTAGTAAGACCATTGAGAGCGATCATTACTAGTTCAATTTCATCAATATTGTATTCAATTGCTTCTAGTTGGTCTTTGAATTGAGAAACCCTTGTGAAGTAATCATGGATAGATTCACCCTTGCTCATCTTTTTAATTTTGAGTTGGGCTCTCAATTTCATCTTCCATTTGATGTGTATTCCTTCATGCATTCTTGATTAGGCATCAAACATATCCTTAGGTGTATCCTTGGAGGATACTTGAGGAATCAAGTGATCCTTGATAGAATCTGCTATGATCCTCTTGGCTCTAATCTTGTATTTCTTATACTTTTCCTTTGCTTCATCTTCTTCATGCCTTGACACAAACTTCCTTCATAAACTTTGCAATATCATTCTCTTCTAGAATGAGTCATATTCTTTATTTGCAAGCACAGAATTTTTCTATGCCTTCCAACTTGTCATCAAGCTTAGTGCTTGGAGACATCTTGTCCCGAAGATCAAAAAATGACAAAAAATGAATTTATCATAAATGAAAACTAAATTCAGAAAAATATTCACTTGACTGAGGAGAATATGCTGGTACAATTAGTTTTTGAAGAATCCAAATACTAACCCTTGAAACTGTACTTGCAAGATTCTAAACTGCAATTTTTTGTTTGGTTTCTGGTTTTTTGCTTCCAAGCCAAACTAGGTGTTGAATTTACGGAGGATATTCCCATTGAAAAACTTTGATATTGGTGCCAAAATATTCTCTAGGGAGGGGCACACTTCCCTATGTCACTTGCACTAAAAAATTTCACTTTAGTATAAAACCCTAATTTTCTTGTCCGAAGAAGGAGAGAGAGATTTACCTCATGAAAGTTGTTATTTTTAGGATATCTATGATACCATATTAAGTTTTCTATTTTTTCATAGCTTAAGTTCTAACTTGATTAGCATTTAATACATTTTCACAATAACAACATAAAGAGGATCACTGAAAGAAACATAACACTAGTACATATGGCTCAAAAGTTCCACGAAATATTGCCACGAATAAGTAAAAATGGTAATTTTCATGGATAAATTGATCAATATTTTGAAAATAAATTTTTCTGGCCCCAATCATTGTCGCTAATGCGACGTAAATTGTTGTTTGTATCTATAGTGACAAAAGTTCGTCTCTATTGCGACAAATACAGATGTTCGTCGCTATAGCGACGACACGCTAAACACTTGCAAATCAACTCCATCAACAAATTTGAAGGGTAGGTCCTATTGGGGAAAGGTAGAAAAAGGAAATTGAAAGGTAATTAGATGGTGTAGATTTAATTTACTATACAATTAATTTTTCAAATTCATATATATCTTACACATGTAATTTGTATTATTCCATCAGTATTTTAAGGTAAACTTAATTGCCTTTAATTACAACTAATTTAAAATTCTTAATTGTTATTTTTCCATACAGTTGGTCGCTTGTGGGATGCATTACATTTATACATTGAAAAAAATCTTGATTGGATGGAGGAATGGATAGAATGATGTATATAATGCTATGGTACCTTATCATGGGAAGGGGTGAGTAAATTGATTAAAATAATGCATTGTCATCAAGAAGAATATCTCGGTGAACTTACACAAAGGGAAATTGATTTAGCATGTGGTTTAAAAGATAAAAAGGAAAGTATATTTTATACCCTGATCATTTTTTCGTTGTTTCTCATTATATAAATGTAATTAGTTTGTTGATTTCTTCTTATATATTAATTTAGTGAGTCGAGCATGATGCAGTTGATACACCTCAAGGCTATGTGGTCCAATGGTCGTAAATTTTTCATCAAAAAGTTGGATGACAAGAAGAAAACATTTGATTGTGGGATAACTACAGTTTTTCAAGTCAGTAGTGTTTCCTCTAGAAGCGACAAGCATCCAGAAGTATCAGAAAATAGGTACTATGGTTATTTGGAAGATATAATTGAGTGTGACTTTAACTCCTTTAAAATAGTATTGTTTGAGGTCAAATGGTACATGATAGGAATTAATGAATTTGATCTTGAAATAACTGTTATTAATCATGCCAATGGATTTGCCATGCTTAATACAAGGGCACTTGAACCGGTTACAAAGACTTATGTTCTTCCAAGTCAATGTGAGCAGGTATTTTACTCAGAGGTGTCAGGTAAAGAAGGTTGGTCATACATTGTTGGATATGATCCAAGAGGAAGACCAGTCAAGTATAATCCAGAGGAAGAAGACAATGCCGAAGAATAGGGTGATGTAGATCAGGAGAAGTTGGCCACCGTAGATGTGTTTAATGAATAATCCAATGAAGAAGTTTATCAATATCCAAATGATGTTGTTCTCGATGATGATATTGATTGATTAATTTATGATCATGAATGGTATCATAATCATCATCATCATCATCATCATCATCATCATCATCATCATCAACATCATCACCATCTTCATCATCCTCATCATCGACATCATAATCAAACTCATCCTCATTCTTAGCCTCATCATCGTCAATGTTAATATCATCATCATCATCAATGTTATCATCATCATCGTCATCATCAATGTTATCATCTTCGTCATCATTATCGTCATGTTCATACTCATTAGAATAATATAAATCATCATCATGATGTTCATCCTCATTATAATAATCACAACCCTCATCATCTTCATTTTTATGATCATCAATTCTATCATATTCATCATCGTCGTCGTCGTCGTCATCACCATCTTCATCATTGTCGTCATCAACATCAAAATCAACCTCATCCTCAGCCTCATCATCGTCAATGTTATAGTCATCATCGGCATCAATGATATCATCATCATCATCGTCATCAATGTTATCATCTTCATCATCATGATCATCATGTTCATACTCATTACAATAATAGCAATCATCATCATCATGTTCATCCTCATTATAATAATTGCAACCATCATCATCTTCATCTTTATGATCATCGATTCTATAATCATCATCATCTTCATCTTTATGATCATCGATTCTATAATCATCATCATCATAATCTTCATCTTCATCATCATCATCATCGCCATCATCACCATCTTCATCATCGTCATCATAGAAATCATAATCAACCTCATCCTCATCCTCGGCCTTATCATCGTCAATGTTATAATCATCATCATCAACAATGTTATCATCATCATCATCATCATCAATGTTATCATCTTCATCATCATGGTCATCATGTTCATACTCATTAGAATAATATCAATCATCATTATCATGTTCGTCCTCATTAGAAAAATTGCAACCATCATCATCTTCATGTTCATCCTCATTAGAAAAATCGCAACCATCATCATCTTCATGTTCATACTCATTAGAATAATATCTATCATCATCATCATGGTCATCCTCATTAGAATAATCACAACCATCATAATATTCATCTTTATGATCATCAATGGTATCGTAATCATCATCGTCATCATCATCATCATCATCATCATTACCATATTCTTCATCATCATGATAGACATCATAATCAACCTCATCCTCATCCTCACCATCATCATCATCATTATCATCAATGTTATCATATTCATCATCATTATCATCATGTTCATACTCATTAGAATAATAGCAATCATCATGATCATGTTCATCCTCATTATAATAATCACAACCATCATCATCTTCATATTTATGATCATCAATTCTATCATAATCATCATCATCTTCTTCTTCATCATCATCATCATCATCACCATCATCACCATATTCATCATCGACATCATAATCAACCTCATCACCATCAATGTTATAATCATCATCGTCATCAATGTTACAATCATCATTGTTGTCATCAATGTTATCATATTCATCATCACCGTCGTCATGTTCATACTCATTAGAATAATAGAAATCACCATCATCATGGTCATCTTCATTAGAATAATCACAAGCATCAGCATCTTCATGTTCATACTCATTAGCATAATAACTATCATCATCATCATGGTCATCCTCATTAGAATAATCACAACCATCATCATCTTCATCTTTATGATCATCAATGGTATCATAATCATCATCGTCATCATCAAAATCATAATCAACTTCATCCTCATCCCTAGCCTCGTCATCATCAATGTTATAATCATCATCATCATCAATGTACTATCTTCGTTTATGTGTGCATTGACACATGTAATCCATATTTTGTAGCTACCCAATCTAGGATCTATTGAATAAGCCTAATTATTTTAAAAAAATGGTTTCTACGTTAGAAGACATTTTAAAAATAATAATAAGACAAGAAGAATTTCGTGTTCAATTTCCTATTTATCAAGGTTGTAATTAATTTAATTTTACACATATTCAGGATTTAAAGATTTGTAAGAAATAGATTGTATTATACAATGAATTCCATCTTACCTTATTACTTACCTATGCTTGTCTCAAGTCTTCTTGATAGTGGACTTTATTAAGCATCCTATGTTTGTCAAACTTTGAAATGGTCAACATATTACACTCATATGACAATTTTTTTCAAGAAAGGGTCTATTGACGATGATTTTCTCTATGATGAAGATGATGGCCATAAGGAAAATTATCATGATAATCTCGCTGACTACGGAGACAATGATAATTCCGTTATCATCATCATCATCACCATCACTAACGGTGATGATGATGTCAATGGTGTTGTTTATGGCATTGATGAACATGACGACAATGACGATGGTGTTGTTTATGACAAAAAAAACATTAAAAAAACAACAAACAATTAAACAAAATAATATATATATATAATAAATAAATAAACATTAAGAAAACAACAAACAATTAAAACTATCCATCTTACCTTCCCCCTGTCGCGACAATGAAATTTTACATCTTTCAGTTACCTCACCCACAAAATACACCCAAGTTCGTAGAGTAGTTTCCATGGTTGCAGAGGAGGTTTTTCAGTTACCTCGACCATGAACTGGAACAAGGTCGTAGAGGAATTTTTTCACCTACCTTACCCACGAACTAGGCCTGAGGTCGCAGAGGAGGTTTTTCACTTACCTCACCCACAAACTAGGCCCGAGGTCACAAAGGAGGTTCCAAGGTTGTAGAGGAAGCATCTCTTATTCGTTCAGTGAACCCATTCCTTGACACAACCAGAAATCTCCGTTGTGAACGTGGAGAAACCCTTAAGTTGCACCAAACACAGATCAATTTCTTGTTTGAAACATTTTTTATAGTTTGGGCTCTTCCTATAGGCCGCTTTTTATTGGGTAGGTGTCAAGATTTAGCTCAATTTTAATGGTATCCCATCTTTGGTGGTTTTCTATCCTCAAGGATTTCCACCCCCTTCATCTCCAAAATATACGCAGAGGGACATTGGCATATTGAGATAGAAACATGTAAGCAAAGGTGAAGGTCCGTGAGGCATCAAGAAAAGCATAGGCTAAGGTAGTTTCCAGTATATTATTATCCTGCAGAGATGTCTTTGGTAAGTCATATTATTTCATTTAATCCATTAAATCATTTTATAGTCAAGGTTGTATTGATAGATACATTCAATAAATTATAGTGAGGGTTGTATTGATAGATACAGTCAGGGTTTGCACCTATCCTCCCTCCTATAAACCCTGACAATCAACCCCGCTTATGGATCCATTCAACTCCTCTTTTTTTCCCTAATTGTGATTTTGTGATATCCTTCCCTACTATATTATTTGAAACTACCAGTACTTTCTCCAAAGTGTATATTATGGCTATCAATTTGTTTGAAAATTCTATCTAGTTAGGGTTTCTAGGATTTCTCATTATTACGGTCACTCCACTCATAGGTGTGTGGTTTATTTCCTACTTCATCTTTGACCTTCAGGTTCAAGATTTTGTAATGTTCATAGTTTAGATAGAAAAACATGCAAAACAGGGAGGATGGGTATCTAAATTGCTCCATAGTAGGGTGCTCTTCCAATTTGGTATGGATTGGTTGAGCTAGGTAACTACAGAGGTCAAATTTTGGAGGCATGACACCAACAATAGGGCTTAGGAAATTTAATAAACCTACAAAAGTGTCATCCACGCTACTGTCACTATCATACCCTAATATGGTGCATATTAGGGATATAGATTTCTTGTATTTTTCAAAGAAAAATATTGTTTCATAAGAGGAAGGAGAGGTGGAGATTATAATCCCCTTTTCCAAGTGTTGAGATAAACAATGAATTCTTTCAAAGAATTTTAATGACTAGTAATATGTTTCTAGGTTTTAATCATGGAGGGTTTATAGAGATGGGAGATTTGGTAATCATAGGTGCAAGAAAGGGTTTAGACCAGTAGTGGCTTGGGATCGAGCCTCTTGAATAGTGATATTTAGGTCAAAGAATTGACCACAATATCAAACATGTCATCATCATGGTCATAGATGTGTTCATATCCAGTGAAACTAGGTTTTAGAGGCTTATTTTTGGATGATTATACCTTTGCAAGTAAACTTTGGCTAAAATTGGTAGGTTATAATAGAGGTGGCGTATCTATAGAAGGTAAAAAAACTCTTTTATTGTTTATATAAGGTAAAATATGGAAAACGTTTTAGCGTTGTAATTACATGTAGGGTAAAATATAGTTAGTGCACTGATACTTTTGTGCATAAGTGTTGACTAGAATGGTATAGTGGATGCAGGGTTGCTCGTTCTTTTCTCCTATATGGAGAAGTAATAACATAGGAATTCAAAATTTTCTTCTTTTAACAGTCAAACCATATTTAAAATTGGAAAACTAGAAAAGTTTCATTTGGCACGCCTAAATTACATCATATGGTATCATAGTACCCCACTTAACACTTAAAATCTTATAGTTGGTGGACGTAGATTCCAACATGTCTTTATTTTCATGCATGGTGGACTTAGTTATTGTGTTAGATTATTGGGAAAAAAACAACTCTCATTTGCAAATAAGTAACAACTTGGAGGCACAGTGGTATTGGAGAGGTATCTTTGGAGGAATAGTAACACTCTTGCACTTCTTCAATTTGATCTTATTCTCGACCATAATTGATATCTTGGGACTTCTCCATATCTTCTCGATCTCTCTTATCCCCCTAACTAATTCAGACCTAGGTCACTACCCTTGGTCCCATGTATCATTGTTTTATGTTCTCGATCACTTCCCTTTTCATCTCATGGCTCCTAGCCGATCGTCATTGCAACAACTCCTCTCTTATTTCTTTAAGCACCTATGTGGCTTGTGAAGCTTTAGTATATTATCTCAAGGATTAATTGATATATTTTCAGTTCTTTTGAAAGTACCTTGGCTTATGAAGCTTTAGTATATCCTCTACTGTGTTTCATTAAATGTGGGATCTCTAGGTTGTGCTGAGCGTCTAGGTGGCATGCATTCCAGTCACCTGTCTTGATATCTTCTTATTTGGAATTCCACTTCACTTTGTTCTGTAACCAGAAATTGGTGTCCCTTATGCATCCATGACACCTTGTAAGGTGTTGGATTCTTGACTTTCCTAAGCTTCAACTTTTCCACCATTTCAGTGGACACCAAATTTTCGATGCTTCCACTATCAACAACTACTTTGGAACATTTCCCTTGAACTTTGCATATAGTTCAAAATAAGGCCTTCCTTTGTGAAGACTCTACCACCTCCTTCTCTGGTTTCAATAGCACCTTGTTCATAAGAATATCCTCCCCAACCTAGGGTGGATTTTCTACCATAGGAGCTTGTTCCTCTTCCTGCTTTCCTTGTGCAACATAGTTTCCTCTGTGTCCTACATTTTAATTATCAGGGAATTCATAGGACCAATGTCCTATATTGTTACATCTGTAACACTAGTAGACTGAATCTCTGCCTCTACCTCTACCTCTATGGTAGGATCTTCCAACTCGAGGTTCATCTCCTTTCCCTGTTTGATATTGTTGGTTAGAACAACCAACTTCATCCTTATAGGTTGGACCTTTCTCTCTTCCAGTTGTTTGTCCCTTTCCCTTGGTATATCCTCTTCCTCTACCAAAGGTTTTCTTCCTGGCTATCTTCTCTTCTTCCCTTAGAGCATACTGATAAGCCCATTCCATAGTGCTAGGAGATAACATACTAATCTCATCATGAATCTTCATTTTCAACCCATTGATGTATCTAGCTGTCTTCTCATAGGTATCTTCATTATAACATGCTCTTAAGTTTACCATGTAAAACTCTTCTTTGTACTCTCTAACAGTCAACGAAATTTACCTAAGGTTATGCATCTGTCTATAGAGACTCAGTTGGTAGTTTTTGGGAAAGAATTTACCTCGCATATTAATAATCATCCTATCCCAAATTTTTATTACTGACTTGTTTTTCTTCTTCCTCTCAGCTTTCACACTATTCCACCATAGTGATGCATGGCCTTTCAATCTAGTCACAACTAGTTTTACCTTCTTGTCCTCCTCTATCTCTTCATAAACAAAGTATCGATCTAACTCTCCTATCCAGTCTATCAACCCTTCTACTAAAAATTCCCATCATAAGAAGACAAGGAGGATTTTGGTCTAGAGATGGAACCTAACACACACATTAACAACTTCATCTTAGGGTAATAGATAAATCCCCTTTGAACCCAAAAATTCCTGAAATAGAGGTGGAAATATTTCTGCATGAGGTGTCGAAATGTTAGCAGATCATTGAAATTCTTGTGACATGTAAGGACATTCCCACATAATGAATGTATCAACAGTCATCTAGTAAATTCATAAAAGGTAAGCAATCATCAATGACAACATCACAATGTTGCTTCAATTTATTTCCTTTTCTCAACAAGTTGCGGACATTTTTCCAAATCAACTACTTATCCAATTTGGAGAATTTATGTAAATGTATTCTACAACTTAAATGTCCATATTTAACTAGCTACAGTCATTTTTAGTGCAACTATGATGCCATGATCAAGCATACAATTGAAACAAATCAAGGAATTCTGGAAATTCATCTCCATCCAACTGGTTGTACAATATAGTTGAAGAATATCTTTATAAGATCAGGATTCCCATAATAGCTTTACTTTAGTTTTACATGTCAAGTGTTTAACTTTATCATTGAAATTCTCGTGACATGTAAGGACAAGGCCGCATAATGAATGTATCAACAGTCATCTCGTAAATTCATAAAAAGTAAGCATGCATCAATGATAATATCACAATGATGCTTCACTTTATTTTCTTTTCTTTATCTAACCATATTGCTCCCCCTATCAATATGTAGACTAATTGCTCCCCCTTAAACCTTGTTGGTCTGTTCATCGCAAGATATTTATTTTTTCTCACATATATCTTCAGAATCGATGAAAAGTAAGATTTCACAAATCTAGATTTCTGCAAACATATTGTATCTAATTTCTTTCTGCATTTTACTTCATCTATTGTTATGGATGCCTGCGAGCATTTTTCAGGACGTATGTGCATATGTTTGAGGCATGCAGATATTTTATAAGGTAGTTTGATCATTTTATCATTCCAATGGGAATTTTCAAACTGGCTGGGGGAATTTCTCCAAATCAACTGCTTATTCAATTCGGAAAACTAATTTAAATGTATTCTGCAACTTAAATGTATTTACTTGTAGACTGACTGTATGCAAGTAAATATGCAAATAACCTCCTACGTCCTCATAACTGGAACACTCTAAAAAATAAAAGTTTCAATGCAATATTATTAGGAAAACTATTAAGAGGATGACTAACCCCCCCCACCAAAAAAAAATACTCAAGCTCTAGTACTTGCTCATGTGCCTCTTGTAATCTTTATGTAACCTTTCTGGGTCCTTTGAATGAACTATAAGGAAAAATAGTATCTGTACTTATGCTAGAATTTGACTATCTATATCCAATTTATTTGGAATCTATGGATCAATATTTGGGGCAGCAAGCTTCTCTACCTCTTCAATGTCTAGTAGAGACCCCTAAGGCCTAGGGGACCTTGCATCTTGATGAAATTTGACATCTTGACATACACATATATTCTGTAGGGATTGAATGTAAAATTTGGAGACCTTAGAAGTCTTGTCATATCCCATATAAATTTCATTCAAACTAGAGGTTTAGAACCTAGACAGTGTTTATAAGGGTAATGATGGAACCCCATCCTCCTCTCTTGGCACCATACTAGTCATATAATATGGGTTCAATTTTGGACTTGATGTGCTTACGAGTACCCTAAAATTCATATGATACATTTTATCCATCCATCAATAGGCTAGTTGAGGCATGGATATCATGCACATGAATTGGATAACCCATGTCTAGCTACAAGGTGTTCCCATGCACTCAACTAATAAGGAACATGGTGAATCTAGTAGTTTCCCCAGTGGTGCCAAATACTAGTAGGTCAAGTAGATACCATTGTGAGAGAAACCACATTTAAAAAGGGGTGCACCACCATAGAAGAGAGACACTAGTCTTTAGCAAGAGTGCATAGTGTAGATCTTCCACGTAGGTCTATATAAGTGTCCATGCAGGCTCCACACAAGTCTCGGAATTTATGTTGCTGGGTAACATATGGAGGTTGGTGAGTTGTTTGAGACTAGCTATTTTACACTAGAATTCATAGCAAAGATTGTACTTTAAATCTAGGCATACCTCTAGGCTCTTACAATGATGTTGGTAGGAAAAGCGTATTAGAGACTAAATGTCCTCCTCAAAATTGATGTCCTCCTCGAAACACTATAGGATAGAAAATATATTTTAAGCACATAGCTTATTACTTATTAGTATAGTATTTATTTAAGTCTTGATAAATATTATTAGGAAGAAAAATGAGAAAATGGCACACATGCATCCTCAAAGGATTGAGAAACATCCATCCAACCCAAATATCCTACTTTCAATGGCATCCTTCTATAATATCTTGCCTCCATTTTCCTACCTCATAAAACATAACAAGTGCAATATTTCAGCTCTATGGTATGCTAGCTCAGAAGATGAAGCTTGAACCATTCCAAGCCTAGAAGAAATGCCATTATCATGTTCAACAGTCAATCAATTAAGTTTAAACACTAGTTATTTCATTATATGGGATATATTTAGAATGTTTGATAATGGTAGCATCTCCATTGGATGGCATCAAAGGAATAAACACTATGCTCCAAGGTATGAATCGGCCCTCACAGAATCACCTTTTGGGATGCCAAAACATAAAACTTCATAGAATACTTTATATATATATATATATATATATATATATATATATTCTCAAATTACCAATTTGGATTTATTTTCTATTATGAACATATTTCGTTCTATCTCTTTCTCCCATATCTTGAGAGAATTCAAATTTCCTAAGCCAATTTGAAATTAGTAATCAAGGCTGGAGATCTTAACATTTGAAAACTCTATTGTCTTTTTCTAGTAAAAGTGTTTTGAAAGTTTGGACATTTTATAAATGGAATGTTTTGTTAACCAGAAGAATATAATAAGTAATTACAGTCTTGGCTAAAGGAAATTCTTTGTTTTTGTGAAATATATTTAAGGCTAAGAAATGCATATTTAAACACGGGCTCGCTTTGATATGTGGATTTATGGTCATTCTCACATGTAGAAGAAGTTACCATAGGCTGCCTTAGTTTCCTAGATTTGGATATGCCTTTGTTTTATTGTTGATGCAAGGTGTTTTAATGTTTGTTGCTACTCAGAAATGCTCTCGATGTGCCCAAAATTTTCACACGCTGTTGCATGGGTGCTCAAAATTGAAAATCAATCATCAAATTCAACCCAAAGTTATTAATTAGGCATATTACTGCTGAAATTAACTCAGATTTAAAAATGATGTTCTTCATTGCTAATTAGATACACAATCATGGAGAATTAAGGTTTCTTTCACACCCAGGTTTTCCCATACTTGAGGGATCAGACTTCTTGCTACTATTTCCACTATGTACATCATCCTTTTATGATGCTTTTCAGGAATTTCAATACAAGAAGAAACATTTGAGGAGTCTCCCATTGATAGTAGCCTCCAATATTTCACCATTTAGCTCTGTAAGAATGAAAGTATTGTCGTCTTGTACAACTGAGATGAGATAGGGACCCACTCAAATATTATCAAACTTTCCATGTTTTCCTTTATTTTCTCTTTTAGCATCCCACTTGAGAACGAAGTCTTCTAGATAGAAATCCCTTTCTATGGCCTTCTTATAAGGATTATTATTCCTTTTCTTCTGATGCACTAGCAATTTCAAACTGACTTGTTCCCTTTCTTGTTGCAATTATATCAATTCATACATACTCCTGACCAAATAATTTTACTCTATTTCATTTTGGATCAGTTTGAGCACAAGTAGTTCTAATTGGATGGTAAGATCTGCTTATTTTTCATAAACCAATTGAAAAGGAGAGGTTCTAATGGATATTTTGACACTTATTCTATCATCCCAGAGAGAATACCTCAAATTTACATCCCAAGTTTTTTTTTTATTGACAACATCTTCTTTATTATCCTAAGTAGGATTTTTTTTGATGATTCAGTTAATCCATTTCCCCGTGGATACTATGGGGTGGAATTAACTAGATCCGTATGAACATATTGATGATTGTATTATGAATAATTTTATTTCATTGATATTATGTAAAATGAATCATGAAAATGTTTTTTCAATAAAATATGTGTAGGTGGAATAAGATGCTTTGAATGTGGTAGTACGATATTGTTCCATATAAATTTTCCTATGGATATTGCACACATTGAATTGTTGTATATCATGGTCAGATGGAGGCCATATGAGTATGTTAAATCATTAGGTGGAGGTCTCTCGATACAAAGAAATAATATGTGTGTAAGTGGTGAAATACAGTGTATGTCACGATATATTTTCACATTGTAAATATTTGTGGCTATGTGATATTGTAGTCATTGTTTACCATATTGCTAGGAAAATGAATATTGTACACTAAGAGAATATATCACCGCATACACTGAGAATAAATCGAGAAGCTTGGATAGCTTGGAGGCAGTGTATTGATCCAGGGAAAAGCTCGAAAAATACTTGTTCTTTGAGCAGAAGCAATAGTGTATGGGTCAATACTTTGATAAGATCAATTTTATTTCAGGTTCAAGCTTTGGAAGTTTTAAATGTTTGTTCTCTTTTTAATGTTTATTATTTATGTTTATTATTTTTAATGTTTATTAATATTTTAATGTTTATTATTACTTTAATGTTTATTGTTTCTTTTTGGGAGGTTTCTTTTTGTTTTGGGGAATTTTTTTTGGGAGCTATGAGTATTAAAACAATTAATATACCTATATTTGTGATTTTTACAATTTATATGTGAAATGTTTGTTCACTTTGTTGAATAGCTTATTTTTTAATATGTGTGACATCTTCCGAGGACTATGGTTATCCTCAAGGGGTTGGCCACACCTTAGTGAGTTAACCTGAGGAAGATGAGATGACCACATGAGCTTCCTTATCCAGTGATGATGATTATGAGCTTCCACTCTTTGCATGAGACACATGAGATGTATGACCATATACAGTTGAGAAGGTCGAGTAACCTACGCTCATGTTGACTTGATGTCTAAATTGTCTTGTCCTTTTTTCCATGTCATCATCATTTGTGATCAACCTTTATATTCCTTTTTGCAATATCATCATCATGTGTCATCAAAATCCTTTTTCATTTACTGATGTACATGTCATTTCAATCCAAGTGGTCGTACAATATAGTTGAAGAATATCGTTATAAGCTGAGGATTCCCATAACATATTTACTTTAGATGTAACCTTCAAGTGTTTAACTTTATCATTGAAATTCCCATGACATCTAAGGACATGTCCACATAATGAATGCATCAACATTCTTCTATTAAATTCATAAAAGGTAAGCATGCATCAATGAAAACATGACAATGATGCTTCACTTTATTTGTTTTTCTTTATCTAACCATACTACTCCCCCTATCAATATGTAGACTAATTGCTCCCCCTAATACCTTGCTGGTTTGTTCATCTTGTTGATGTATATGTAACTTCGGAATGTATTCTTCTATGTATTTCATGTATTGTAACCCGATGTTTATTCCAGGATGTTTCTATTATGCATTTGAGTCATGTTGTCTTACCCCGATGTTTCGATCGGGAGGATTAATAATGTAAACAAGTCATATCAAGTCATTAGGTAAGTCCCCACAGTTTCGGGGCACTTGGGTTATTATACACTAATTAAGGTGTAGGCTCGAGTAAGTAATTGTAAGTTAAGCCTACATGGTTGAGTGCACTTCAAGTCAACAAAAGAATATAAACAGAGAGTGAGAGTCTCTCTATTTATCACTTGTGAATTACATCACTTGCTCTCTCAAGTGTGGCGCACCTTTGGAGAAGGAAATACTTTGGCTTGACAGAAGACAGAAGGCTGCTGTTGTGTTGGGAGGTCATCTTACTGTTTTGGGTTTCACATCTTGTGGTGATACTATCTTAGAGGAAGTTGAGGGGTTTTCTCCATTTATGGTTTCCCCTATCAAAACTCTTTGTGTCTCTTGTCTCTTGTCTCATGTTATTGTTGTGCTTGTTATTCTCTCAGTGAAAAGATCCTAACATAATGCTAGCTTAAATGTTGAAAAACTAACATGGTATCAGAGCTAACCTGAGAAGAAGACATTGTGCAGCTATAGAAACTAGGGCATCCTATTTTGTGGATCTTCCTCCACAGATTTTCAGCAAAAGTATGCTAGGATAGCTCTCCATTGAAGGGTGCATCTTTCTGTCGATGCGGAATTCAATTTCAATCATTTTCAGTTTCGATGTGGAAATTAGGGATTTCTACAGAAGAGGAATTTTTGGGTGATACCAGCATAGGATTTTTCTCCTCATCAAAACCGAAATTTAGAGACCTGAATCAAGAAATTTGGTTGGGTAAATCTCCGGGAAAGTCAAACCCTAGTTTGACCCCTAGCTAGGAGAAACCCTAAATACTAAAACTGCTACGTTTTGGTACAGTCGCTATATTCCGAGATTGGAGAAGTCTCAGAAGATAAAAATTGCAGGGGCCGAAGATAAAATCTAGATGAACACTATATCCAAATTTCAGCCTCTGATTCGCTATATTCTTGGAGATATGATCTCTCCAAGTTAGGGTTCCATCCTCTTCCAGAAATCATCCATAAACAGGACACCTGGGGAGATCTGCAATATCTTGGGCTACAGAGGTCCAAATGGAATTCCTGAAGATGTTCCAGAAAGAGCAGGTATTTTAATTTCTGTGGTCCGAAGTTCAGACTCAGAAGATGAACCAGTGACACGTGGAATTCCGTTCAACTTCGCTGTTCTGAACAGTCCTGTAACAGGTCACCTTGGGAAAAGGATCATAAATACCAAATGGTGAAACAAATTCCGATAAAACCTATGGTGTTGGATCAGGGACATGCGAGGTTACCTCAGTAATAAATTTCATACACAGAATATTAGTAATTTCGGAGATATCACAGAAACAGTAACAAGCATTTCTGCAGAAGAAATCAGAAAATTAGGGCTTCCTGTTCCGGGAGTTTCCCTCCACTGTTTTCAGAAAAGGAGTACATTGGACAGCTCCATTTGAAGAGATATATATATATATCCAATAATATCTGAAAAATTCCAAGTTTTTAAAATTAGGGTTTTTGTGACAAACCCTAGATTAGCAAACTCCGGGACAAGGACGGACACCTCAAATCGGTAAGATCTAATCCTTTGCTATTTCCATTTGAGGTTCTCATTTCAAAGTGATCTATCACATAAGCTTGATGATAAGCTTGGTGAAGTTGAAAAATTCCAAGCATAGAAGTATTTGATCTCTCTGAAGAAAATAGATTGGACACCTACATGAGTATAGAGATTCAAGTTCCAGAGGGAGATGAGGCTAGAAGCCTTACACAAGAAGAACTTGGTCAAGGCCAAGAAGATCATGGTTGATTCATTCATGGATCAAATTGTACTACAAGTGTCTTCCTAAATACACCTAAGATGTTTTGATTCCTTGACCAAGCTATTTGAAGGAAAGAACAGAAATCAGAATATGACCTTGAGAAACCAGTTGAAGAATGTGAAGATCCAGAATGCAGAGACCATGTAGTCATAAGAGTCTCTCAAATCAAGAACAACTTGAAGCGGTAAAAGAAGAAGTGAAGAATGCAGAAGTGGTGATGGCCACCTTGAATAGCCTCCCAGGATCGTGGAATTCATTCATTCAAGGAATGTGTTCCAGAAGGAAGTGATTACTTTCAGCAAACTTCGAGAAGAAGAAGAAGCTTGACTCATAAGAAGAGAAGAGAAGATGGGAGCAATTAAAGATCAAGCTCTCACCATCCAAAGAAGATCCCTCAAGCGATGAGGAATATGAAGAACTAAACTCTTGAAGAACTTCTTATCCATCCTAGCATTTGGATAAGAAACGATGTTATCATGAATGAAGAAGACGATGAAGCTGAAGACTCAAGAAGGATTATGCCCACGAAACAAATAAAGATAAGTATTCAATTGTCATTTCATAATATTGTTTTGTTATGCATTTGTTTATATTTAGTTGATGTATTATGCATGATAGGATGTTTGCATTAATGACAGTATACTACTAATATGCATGTGATGGGTAAGTAGCTCATGGTGCTATACAAATTCTCCATTGCTACTTATCTAGAATGAAACCTCTTTGCTGACATATTGGATTAGTGCACAATCTCAATGTTGTCCTGGTAGAGATGGAAGGCATCTAGAAAGTTTCAGTGAGATATGGATGAATGTTGTATTGGATAAAGTAGTTGCAATGTCATATATTTATGCATAATAACTTGCCAGTATGAATATTCCTTATGAAATGTTTTTTAACCATGTAAATGCATTTGACTTGTAGGAAATATCGCATACATAATCACCTACAAGCAAAGAAGAATGAAGTCTTGTTCCGAAGAGCAAGTGACGACATTTCAAAATGAAGAATAATATGACGAGTGCAGTGACATCATTGATGCAGAACCTTCCAGCCACCAAGAAGAAAGGGAAGACTAGTTCAAGAAGAATGATGCCAGGGTGCAGTATCGAGACCTGAAGAGAAGTTCATAGTTCCATCATGCAGTAGATGAAACATCGTGGGATACAAAGTAAGATTCGTAGCATGAGGCTTCTCACGAAAGGAAGGCCTAGACTACGAAGAGACATTTGCAGCCAGTAAGAGTTTAAACACATACATGATGAGCCTCATGAAGATCTTAACCTTTGCTAAAAGGTTGAAGATGAAATTATATACACTAGATGGATGCATAGAATACTAGTAGCATAGGAAGCTACTTGTCACTCTGGTACAAAATGTTTTCAGTGCATAGAGCACAGAAGACAGAGGGAGTATGATGCTTCGCTTCAGAGGGAGTGACTACAGAATATATTGAGGTTCGACATGGTACGACAGGATGGGAAGATTACTGATGACTCTAGGATTTACTAAGAGTAAAGAGGATTCCAACCTTTGCTTCAAGGTTGAAGATGGAAGACCAGTGATACTCCTGTTATGTGTCGATGCACTATTGTTCTAGGTATGGAGGTGTGGCAGAGTGCAGATGGAATCTTCCTTGGAAAAATGAAGTATGCAGTAGAGATCCTAAAGAGGTTCAGGATGATGGACTGCATGACCACACCTACGGCATTGAACATGAAGCTATTAAGTGATGCTTCATCAGAGACAGTTGATGCTACGATGTATCGTCAAATGATTGGGTCCTTGATGTACCCGAGACTAGATACTTGCCTTGTTGTGAACAAATTGAGACATGTTCACCTGATGGTTGAAAAGCATGCAGGGGTACAATTGATTATGGACTCAAGTACGATACGAATCAAAAGATTAACCTGGAGGGTTACGTTGATTCATATTGGGCAGGAAGTGCCATCGACAGGAAGAGTACTTCAGGATGTTGCTTCAGTATGGGATCAGGTGTGATCTCTTGGTTTAGCAGGAAGCAATCCTATGTGGCACTGAGTACAGCTGAAGCAGAGTATGTCGCAGCTTGTTCAGCTAGTTGTGAGGCAGTATGGCTGCGGAAGCTACTGTCTGATATATTTGATCTCCAGTTGGATGCTACTTGTATACATTGTGACAACCAGAGTTGCGTGAAGTTGTCAGAGAATCCTGTGTTCCATGATAGGTCGAAGCATATCGAGATCAAATATCACTATATTAGGGATATGGTGCAGAGAGGAGCAGTGAAGCTCATGTATGTTGCAACGGAGGAACAGATAGTTGATGTATTGATGAAGCCATTGGCTAGTTTGAGTACTTCAGAGAGAGACTTGGTGTTCTCCAGATCGAGGTTCCTTCCAAGAGAAAGTGATGAGACCCATAGCCATTCTGACATGGTGAGAGGATTGGTTCCTTCCATGGTCAGATGTAAGGGTTGAGCCATTCTGTCATGGTGAGAGGATTCAGTTCCTTCCATGTCAGATATGAGTGCTATAGATTCAAATCCATTCTGACGAGCAGGTCAGATGTAAGGGCTGAGCCATTCTGTCATGGTGAGAGGATTTGGTTCCTTCCATGTCAGATATGAGTGCTGACTACCATTCTAGGAATGGAGGCACCTGGTCAGTTACCAGGAACACTCAGTCTGGGACTGAGAAAGCCATTCTGACAAGCAGGTCAGATGTAAGGGCTGAGCCATTCTGTTCATGGCTAAAGGATTAAGTTCCTCCCATGGCGGATGTGAGAGATGGCCATTCTGTCGAGTAGGACAGATGTAAGGGCTACCACCATTCTGATGAGCAGTTCAGATGTAAGGGCAGTGCCATTCTATTCATGGCTAAAGGATTTAGTTCCTTCCATGTCAGATGTGAGTGCCGGCCATTCTGTCGAGTAGGACAGATGTAAGGGCTACCTCCATTCTAATGAGCAGGTCAGATGTAAGGGTAGTGCCATTCTGTTCATGGCTAAAGGATTTAGTTCCTTCCATGTCAGATGTGAGTGCCGGCCATTCTGTCGAGTAGGACAGATGTAAGGGCTACCGCCATTCTGACGAGTAGGTCAGATGTAAGGGCAGTGCCATTCTGTTCATGGCTAAAGGATTTAGTTCCTTCCATGTCAGATGTGAGTGCTGGCCATTCTGTCGAGTAGGACAGATGTAAGGGCTATTTCCACTCTCCAGGAGAGTGGAGGCGCCTGGTCCGTTACCAGGTAGCTCAGTCAGGGACTGGGGGCCATTCTGACGAGGGTGTAGAATTCAGTTCCTACCAGGTCAGATGTGAGTGCACAAATCTTTCACCACTGTGGTAGGAGGGGCTCTGGCCTGGGTGAGAGTCTTCCATCACTGTGATAGGATGTGTTCTTGTCTGGATGGATGTGCCTTTCTAACGAGTAGGTCAGATGTAAGTGTTGAAATCTCTCATCACTGTGATAGGATGTGTTCTTGTCTGGATGGGAGTCTTCCATCACTGTGATAGGATGTGTTCCTGTCTGGATGGATGTGCCTTTGTGACGTGTATGTCAGATGTAAGTGCTGAGCCATTTCACAGATGGTAGTTGATGTGCCTACCATGCTGGTGAATGTGAGTGCTGGGCCTTTCTGATGTGATTGTAGTTTACTACATGATCAGATGTGAGTGCTGGGCGTGCCTTTCTGATGAGCAGGTCAGATGTAAGTGCTGGGCGAAGACCTACCTGGTGGCTAGGCCTACAACCAGCATGAAAAAGGGATGGCTCTGTAGAACTTCCTATGACGAGATAGTACACACATGATGATGACCAGTGGAGATCCAGATCGAGCTATGATCCAGATCCAGTTATGATGACTCCGAGAGATCCAGATCGAGTGATGATCCAGATCCAGCAGTAGTGATCCAGATCTAGTCCAGTGATGATGATCCAGATCGAGTGATGATCCAAATCCAGTGATGACGTACTATGATGATCCAGATTGAGAGATGATCCAGATCCATATGACTTGAAGACGAAGATGACTTGAAGATGAGATGATCTAGTTGATACAGAGAAGAAGACCAATGCTGAAAATTGTGTCGAAAGAATACCTTCCTAGTTAAGAGGGAGTGTTGATGTATATGTAACTTCGGAATGTATTCTTCTATGTATTTAATGTATTGTAACCCGGTGTTTATTCCGGGATGTTTCTATTATGCATTTGAGTCATGTTGTCTTACCCCGATGTTCCGATCGGGAGGATTAATAATGTAAACAAGTCATATCAAGTCATTAGGTAAGTCCCCACAGTTTCGGGGCACTTGGGTTATTATACACTAATTAAGGTGTAGGATCGAGTAAGTAATTGTAAGTTAAGCCTACATGGTTGAGTGCACTTCAAGTAAACGAAAGAATATAAATAGAGAGTGAGAGTCTCTCTATTTATCACTTGTGAATTACATCACTTGCTCTCTCAAGTGTGGCGCACCTTCGGAGAAGGAAATACTTTGGCTTGACAGAAGACAGAAGGCTGCTGTTGTGTTGGGAGGTCATCTTACTGTTTTGGGTTTCACATCTTGTGGTGATACTATCTTAGAGGAAGTTGAGGGGTTTTCTCCATTTATGGTTTCCCCTATCAAAACTCTTTGTGTCTCTTGTCTCATGTGATGTGTTTATGTTATTGTTGTGCTTGTTATTCTCTCAATGAAAAGATCCTAACATAATGCTAGCTTAAATGTTGAAAAACTAACACATCTCAATATATTTATTTTGTGCATTTTACTTCATCTATTGCTATGGCTGCCTATTGGCATTTTTCAACCTTTTTGTGCAATTTGTCTGGACCTGCGTGCATATGTTTAATGCATGTGGGAATTTTATAAGGTAGCATGGGAATTTTATCAGTCTAGCTAGAATTTTCAAACTGGCTATAGGGAATTTCTGAACAGGTTGCTGACATTTTTCCAAATCATCTGCTTATCCAATTTGGAGAATTGATGTAAGTGTATTCTGCAACTTAAATGTGGGCATATTTAACTAGTTGTGGGAATTTTTACAGGCTACGAGCAGTTTTACTCTATTTCCATATGGGCATTTTTAATTGGCTGCGGCCATTCTTACTCTCAAGTGCGGGAATATTTGAGGCTTGAGGATATTATTGAGGCCTGGCTAGCATTTGTCTCCTCAAATTGCGGGCATATTGGGGACCTTGCGTGCATTTTAATGACATCTCCTTCACTCATGCTGGAATTTTTCTTGTGTCTGTGTGCATTTTATTGAAGCTTTCCCACAAGTATTGCATTATGCATGCAAGACTAAGATCAAATGCCCGTAGCTATTTAAACATGCTCACAGGGAAATTTTCAACCTTTTGTGCATTTTCCTTCCATATGCGGGCATTATTTACATCGGCTAGGAGGATGAGCCAAAAATTGTTTTGAATACTTGTTCTGTACTTTGCAAGACCTATCCAAATCAGCTGCTTTCTTCATTCTTGCACCCTTGTGTTCACCTTAAGAGCCCTCGTTAGGTGCCATCCACCATATTGCTACCTTCTATGACATTTTTTGGAGTACTTTGCTATTGTTTTTTATTTTTTGTTAATTATATTGTTGTGCTGCTACTGTTTTTTATTTGTGAGGGTTGGATGATCTAATTTATGTTTGTTTCCAGTTTTGGGTTCTCTCCTTTGACAAGTATGTTGGTCTAGTTGAGTCTCATGCAATTAACCTAATGCTAAGAGGTTAAAGACTGTTTAGAAGCATTTTTCTGAGGATAAGGGAGCTCTACCATAACATCTTATGTTGAGTTATCTTATGTTGAGTTTATAATTGGTTCAGGTCTGATATATCATGCTACTGTTATGTATTGTTGTCTTTCATTAACAACTTAGATCTGATATAGATCGCTACTCTTATTACTGTTATTTTTTTAAGTACTTTAATGGTTATTATAACTCATTGTTTCTAGGACATGCTGCACATGAAGGATATTGAGGTATGGTTTTAAGTACCTTCTCTACAGAATATCTACCCAAATAATATGCATTGATCCTAATCTAGTCGATGTAAAAATGGAATTCTGATCATTCTCAATCTCTAATTAATAAATTATCCATAAATGGTGATCTCGTTACTTCAATCAATCATGAAGTTTATTCTGATTTTATGCCTAAGTAAATGTGCAATGAACTATTTGTCAACATGGTTGATGGGGGTGCTTTACAACTTCTCTTACTTGGTGGGAGTTTGAACTGAACAATTTTTTTCTCATTCTCATATTTTTCAAATAATATAAGTTAATATGGATAAATAAGCCTATGATTGTAGGAAAATGATCTTCGATGAAATATTTTATCATAAAGTTGTTTTGTAGAACGATCAGAAAAAGTTAAAATACATTGCAATGAAACTAGCCCCGGGGTAATGTATTTATCATATCATTGTGTTGTAACATGGTTAGGAGATAAATATTTTTGATCTGAATAGTCAAGTGGTTATTTTGGAAGTAATTTGTAACAGAACTAAATCCAATGTGCTAGATTAAATCACTTTTTTTTATCTGAATTCTTACTAAAACTTGCATTTGACTCTTTTGACCATTTTGGTTTAATTAAAATAGGACAAGGAAATTCCTTTCTTTGGGTTTTGTTTCTAATATGCTCACTTTATTGAAAGTAATTAATGATGGCAATGAAATATTCTATTGAACAAAATATAATAATTTAGGTCTTCGATTTTTATGTACAAGAAAAGATGAACCTTATCTGAAACAATCTGAAGACAAAATATGAAACTATGGGCTATGTGCAAACAACACGGGTACATGTTGAAATCTAGTGCTAAGTGAGATATATTATCTAAAATATAACTGTTGTTACCTAAACCTATGAGCAAGTTATGTTTCAGAACAAAATCCTTGTCATCATGTTTGCAATGATGGTATATACGCTCTCATATTTACTTCACCAAATTTGTGTTTCCCTGGTACATACTGTGAGGTAGGGTTCCTTTAAATGTATGAAGCATTTTCCCCTGGTTAAAAGAGTTGTAATCCAATTATTAATTGCAAATGTTTCTTGTCCGCAGCTACAACATATGTAGAGGTTGTTTGCTGTGATCGTGGCTGTTACAAGTACTTTACAAATGAAAACGCTTTGAGATAACATGTGCAGCAAAACCATAGCCATGTTTGTTGTGAAGTTTGTGGTAGTATGAAATTGAAGAAACAAATCAAAAGGCACATGCGCATTCATGAAATCCAAACATGTGTGGAGAGGATACAGTGCCAATTTGACAATTGCTTGCATAGTTTTACTAAAGTATGTTATCTATAATTGTAGAAATTTTTTGTATACAAATGAAAATTTCACTTTTCTACTTGGTATGGAGTTGTAATCGAATTAAATTTCATTTTTAGACTTGGTATGGAGTCATAATCTAATTAAATTTCACTTTGCAGAAATAAAATATCAATCAACACATTAGAGTAGTACACCTTGGTAGAGGAATTTTGAGGTCTAAAATGGGCCTTTTAAGGAAAATAATAAAATAATAATTAAAATTATAAAATAATATTTATTAATTTTGGAGGAAAAAAATAAAAATAAAACTACTTTTTTGTGTTTGTATTTTCGACATATCTCCTTGTGTTTTTACTCAAAGTTCGATCGGGAGAGCTTGTTGTATGTGGAATTTGATTTCACATCCAACGAGTACCCACACTGCATACTTTTGATGGACCCTGCTACCCCAAAAACATGAAATACCTGAAAAAACATGATGATGATGTCATCATCACATCTTTTCAAGTATTTCTTGTTTTTGGAGTAGTGGGGTCTGTCAAAAGTATGCAATGTGGGTACTTGTTGCATATGGAATCAAATTCCGCATCCAATGAGCTCTCCCAATCAAAATTTGAATAAAAACACAGGGAGATATGTCGAAAATACGAACAAAAAAAGTAGTTTAATTTATGACAAATATGTCAATTCAACCATTATGGTTAACTCATTTTATTGGAATTCTATTGGTTCTTGAATTCCAACTCACAAGAACTTATTGTTGGCTCTTTTTCTTATAAGGCCCATTTTAGACCCCAAATTTCCTCTAATGACCATTTAAGTGTAGATTTGTTGAATTTGAAATGAGTTTTGCACATAAAGCTGCCAGAGACAATCATGAGAAGACAAGAAGACATTGCTATGTACAAGTGATTCTAGCAACAACAATTTTTACTCGCTTGAAATATCATCCTTTGGAAGTTGTTTCTCTATATATTGTACAATATTTTATGGCTTAGTGAAATTGTTTATGTTTAACAAGGAGATTTCTTTGAGGAAGATGTTGTCTTTCATTCAAGGCCAAGTGGTGGCCGAAAGAGAAAAATGTTTACAATCAACACTCTTTTGAAAAAGAGAGTAGCACTCCCATATCGAAGTAGCATTGTTCTTAACAATGGATCGTCCTTTTTAGATTGGTTAACGTCAAGCAGTAGGGAATGATCTTTGAGATTATGGAAAACCAAGTCATGGCTAATTTCACCATGTATGATTTTTTTGCACAAGATTGTAGTAGTAAAATGTAGAACAACATTTGAAGTGAATTTTAATAGTTTCAAATGGTATTAAACAAGTTTGTTAGGGGAAATATGGAAATATGAGCAAGGATTTGTCTCTGAAAGCTTTTGGCTTCCACAGGGACTAGATTATAGCTTATTAGAGGAAATTTGGGGTCTAAAATGGGCCTTATAAGAAAACGTGCCAAAATAAGTTTTTGTGAGTTGGAATTCAAGAACCAATAGAATTTCAATACAATAAGTCAACCATAATGGTTGAATTGACATATTTGTCATTAAAAAAAACTACTTTTTTTGTTCGTATTTTCGACATATCTCATTGTGTTTTTACTCAAATTTCGATCGGGAGAGCTCGTTGGATGCGAAATTTGATTCCGCATCCAACAAGTACCCACACTGCATACTTTTGACGGACCCCGCTACCCCCAAAACAAGAAATACCTGAAAAAAATGTGACGATGACATCATCGTCACGTTTTTTCAGGTATTTCTTGTTTTTGGGGTAGCGAGGTCCGTCAAAAGTATGCAGTGTAAGTACTTGTTGGATGCAGAATCAAAATTCTGCATCCAACGAGCTCTCCCAGTCAAAATTTGAGTAAAAACACAGGGAGATATGTCGAAAATACGAACACAAAAAGTAGTTTTTTTCTTTCTTCCTCCAAAATTAATCAATATTATTTTATTATTTTAACTATTATTTTATTATTTTCCTTAGGAGGCCCATTTAGACCCCAAAATTCCTCTAATCAATGGCAACAATTTATTTTGACGGGGAGAGAAATTATTTTCTATAGGTCTGTATATTTCCAATTTTTGTTAAATATTGTTTGTGTTAATTATTGATTTCCAATTTTGAAAATGCTCCAACTAAGTTTCCTTCCTCTACTCTTTGGGGATTTATAAAATGGGTCAAGGCTCCCAGGTAGGGGCTTCTATCCAACTTCTGCAAAGACCTATTTGAACAAGTTCCATCTTCAATTGAAGGAGCATAATTTCCAGGTAATTCTATCATCACAACTCTTCTATAATAAGATGCTACTTGTGGTTACCCTAAAACCCAATTTAAGCCAGATACACACCACATGATAATCCAATATATCTAATCTAAACATTGTTACACAACCCTTACATCATATAATATTGATTCATATTAGAAATTGCAGCAATAAACATTGATTTCTAGATTCACAAGTAAATTCCTACTGCTAGCTATATTTGAGGGATATATATTGCTATGTTCTACTAAAAGCAAGAGATCTAGATTCTAGATGCATAAGAAAAAATGGACAATAATGTTTGGTTTGAAAGTTTCCATAACATTGAAAAGTGCTAAAGTTTTACAGGAAAACACACCATACATAAGTGCTTTAGAGATATATAACTTGATTAATAATTGACTAAGCTCAAGAAGATGGAAATAGGGACATGCTTCTTTATCATAAACATCCTCATCTAAGTCTCAACATATTTTAACATTGTGATAGCTTGCATATTTTGATTGTCTAAAGATGATAGATTGTGTGCATGGAAAATAGAAGAGTAGCTAAAAAATGTTTGGAGTGTATAGATCGTATCCAAGGATGGAATGCTTCAATAGGAAATTTTGCAATAAAATAATATCAAGAGTAAAATCTGACATATCTAGGAGAGTTTTCAGAGACCTTGAACTACTGCCATCCCTATTTTGCACATTTACAGTGCTCATTTCATCATTTCAATACTTAATTATTCTTTAAGTCTCTAAGTCTCAACATATTTTAACATTGTGATAGCTTTCATATTTCGATTATCTAAAGATGATATAGTGTGTCCATGGAAAATAGAAGAGTAGTTAGAAAATGTTTGGAGTGTAAAGATCACATCCAAGGATGGAATGCTTCAATAGGTAGTTTTGTAATAAAATAATATAAGGAGTAAAATCTGACAGGTCTAGGATATTTTTTAGAGCCCTTCACCAACTACGATCCCTATTTTGCACATTTCTAGTGCTCACTTCATCATTTCAATACTAAATTATTCTAATAAGGATTCATACATGGGGTATTCAATGCAACAAAAATTTAAGAAATAACGCTTATGGTTTAAAGCATTGTAGAACTTATATTATCCTAGGTAGAATGTATCCATTATTGTTTGGATGGAAACCCTATTTCTACCTTTGATCCAACTCCGAAGAATGCCTTTGATATATAGAAATCCCATAATGGTCAACATGAAACTGTCCCATATCTAGATTTGATAATAACTTGGTTCCTATGAAATGCAAGTTTAAGAAATTCTCCATATCATTTTGTCACACAAAGAATCATATTTGAAGTTTGGTTTCTTCTCATTTATCAAGGATTGACTTTAATCATATAGCTAACCCTTTGAAGACATTCCCTCCTTGTCATGGTATGGACACTAGTACTACTATGGTTGCATCCCATCCTAGAGAACCTCACATTTTTTAATAGGAGTAATATTTATCAAAACTAGTTGTGGCTTTACCTGTACAACCTCAATACAAACTAGAAACATCTTCTAGAAAAGCGAGGAAGCTTATGATATATATCTTACAAATCTCCTCAACATTTGAAGTTCAAAAAATAAAATAGTTTGTCAGCTCCAAAACTTGCAAGAAAAATGCTTATATATTGTCCTAGCAAAAGAAAATACCAACAAAACATAACCTAACTAGTAAGTCCTTTCCAAAAATTAACTATTCCATCATCACAACTGTAAGTCCTTTCCAAAATGTAGGAATGCCTAGATATGAAATACAATCTTTGCTACGATATATATATATATATATATATATATATA
>LPNX010155517.1:107406-120842 GCA_001517045.1 Pseudotsuga menziesii
AAGGTATAATGGGATTATAAAAGCCAATCAAATGTAAATTGTAAAACCACCTATCTTATCAATATATATTTTACTATTATCCATTTATGGAGTTGTTGTTTTATTTACGTTGGAAGTTTACATAGAAGACGGATCTCTCCAAAAAAAAATTCAAGTTGAGGAAGAAGAAATAAATACAAATCAATTCTTCACCACAGTTCAAAAGGAAGCCTATCCAACATTAAAAAAAAACAACAAAAAATCCTTATCGACACACTAATTATAAATGTCATTTTGACCAACAACAGGGTCAAAATGAACATACATATATCAAGAGTTATGTTGTTAGACAAGCAAGAACATCAAATCAGCATACTAAGAAACAAACAAGAAAAACTACCCCACAAAACCATCAAATAGATCCAATGAAAATAGATCTCGGGTGAACCACATTAGCGACGATGCGACATTTCTTCTTTGGAATTTGTAACTTGTATCATCTCATTTCATCAAGTGTTGCAAAACTAAAAAAAAGGATCGAGAGATGATGGCAGAAAAAAAAAATAGACATAACCCTTGTCTTCAATTAGCTTTGAGGACAAAGATTCCCTTAAGGGGAAGACAATGTTATGTAAAAAAGTATATATAACATCATAGTAATAAGATAACAATTAATATTAATATGAATTGTTAATAATAATAAAATTATAAATCCATAGTAATATTTACGAAAAAGGTACAATGGGTTTATAAAATCCAATCAAATGTAAATTCTAAAACCACCTATCTTATCAATATATATTTTACTATTATCAATTTATGGAGTTGTTGTATTATTTATGTTGGAAGTTTACATAAAAGAAGGATCTCCACGCTTCAAGAAAGTTTGATGGCAAGGATCCAATCACGTGGATCTTTTAGATGGAGCAATTATTTGATCTACACCAGGTGCCCACTTTGCAAAAGGTAACTATTGAATCCTTATATTTAGAACCTGATCAATTTGTATGGTACCAATGGCTTAGTGACTGTAAAAAGGACTCTATTGTCTCTTGGTCTATATTCACAGAATATTTGATTACACATTATGGGGATATAAATAGAAAAACCTTCTTTATCTAGTTGGTAAATATCAAGCAAAAAGGTCCAGTTACATAGCACATCAAGCAATTTTAGCAACTAAGTCTCAGAGTGAAGAATATTTCATAAGATAACTTGTTAGATATCTTTATTGGAACCTTGAAAGATAACATTCAACATGAGGTTCGTCTCTTTGAACCATCATCCCTAGAGAATTCTTTCATGATTGATAGGAAGGTTAAAAGTAAAAATATGGTAATGACTACTAGAAACGGATTCTCCAACACATATAGACTTCTTCTAAACCACCATAAAGGTTGACACACCAAAAACTAGATGAAATAAGAGAAAAAGGATTATGCTTTAATTGTGAGAGAAAGTATAGTAAGGGACATAAGTGAAGTGAGAAGAAATTATTCTACATAGACTATGAAGAGGAAGAACCAAAATAATAGGAAGCACCTCAAGAAGAGTCGACTTCAGAAGAAATAGAAGTGGCTACTTAAGAAGAAATTACTCCCACCATCTCTTTTCATGCATTGGATAGAATTAGCACTCCTCAAACTCTAAAGATCGAAGGATACATAAAGAAGAAGAAGGTAATAGTTTTGATTGATTATGGTAGTAGTCATAATTTCATTCACTATAAATTAGCCAAAGTTCTTAATTTCTTTGTATGTACAGCACCATAGTTTCAAGTAATGATTGCAGATGGGGGAACTATAAATTGCTCAAGGAAATGCCATAATATCAATCTATTTATGGGGAAATATGTATTGAATAGTCTAATGATTTCTATCCTAATGGGTGGTGATGATGTTGTCTTAGGTGTCCAATGGTTACATTCATTGGGAAAGCGAATTTTAATTTTCAAAAACTTTTCATGAAATTTTCATGGGAAGGAAAATAATATGAGTTAAATTGTATCATGGGAAAACCAAGAAAGGTGATAATCTCTAATGGTATTACAAAGTTGTTAAAAAGGGGACATCAAGGTGTAGTTGCACAATTATGATCATTAGATGTTCAAATCTCAAATTTCCCTATATCCCCATACCTCCAAAGGGTAAATAATAAGCATTTTAAGGTATTTGAATATATTCCCAAAGGTATTCCACCTATTTGAGACTTTGATTAGTCTATCCACCTAATTCTAGGTAGCGTTCCTCCTAACATTAGACCTTACGGATATCCCTATAGCCAGAAGAGTGAAATTGAGCGTATGGTTGTTGAAATGTTAGAGTCTAGCATAATTATGCCTAGCTAAAGTTCTCACTCTACACCAATGGTAATGGTACCCAAGCCATATGGATCATGGTGTATGTGTCCTGATTATAGAGATCTCAACAAGATCACCATTAAAGATAAGTTTCTCATTCCCGTCATTGATGAATTGTTAGACGAATTACATGGAGCAGTTGTGTTCACAAAGTTGGATGTTCGTTCTAGGTATCAGCATATTCGAATGAAGGAAGAAGACATCACCAAAACAACATTCAAAACTCATGAAGGTCACTATCCACTTTTGGACATGCCATTTGGTCTCACAAATGCACCTTCCACATTTCAAGGTTTGATGAATTCTATTTTCAAGCCTTAGAAAATTTGTGTTGGTATTCTTTGATGATATACTAATATATAGCAAGTCTTGGGAAGAACATGTTCAACATTGACAGGGTACTATAACTAATAAAGGAGCAATAACTTTATGAAAAACCCTCAAAATGTTTCTTTGGTATAAAGGAGAAAGAATATTTGGGTAATATTGTATCTCATGAAGGTGTCAAGGTAGACCCTAACAAAATTAAATCTGTGATGAACTAGTCGATTCCCAAAACCCTGAATAATATTCGAGGATTCTTAGGTCTAATAGGATACTACCACAAGTTTGTTCAGAACTATGGAAGAATAGAAGCTCCTCTAACAATGTTACTGAAGAAATATGCATTTTCTTGGACTCCATAGGAAACATGAGCTTTTCAACAACTCAAAGAGGCCATGTGTAAATATTGGCGACATCAGACTTCACAAAAAGCTTTATTATGGAATGTGATCCTTCAAGAAATGGAATTGGAGATTTATTAATGCAAGAAGGACACCCTCTTTCTTTCACAAGTCATCCAATCAAGGGGACCAAATTTAAAAATCCCATTTATGAGAAGGAAATGTCAGAAATAATACATTCCTTGAAGCAATGGTGCCCTACCTTATAGGGAGACATTTCAAGGTTAAAACTGATCATGATAGCCTTAAATACTTCTTGGAACAAATGCTTTCTTCAGAAGAGCAACAAAAATGGGTGAAAAATATGTTGGGATTTGACTTTGAAATCATCTACAAAAAGGGGAAGAAAAATTTTGTCGTAGATGCACTCTCTAGGAAAGATGAGGATTTTGAAGCATTACTCTATGCTATCTCGATCATCCAACCAGATTGGATAGTCTGAGCAAGGGATGAATGGAAAAATGATGAAGAAATATGGGCATTCATTCAAAAGTTTCAGAAGGATCCCAGTGCCTATAATACATTTAGGTGGAAATACAACTTGCTATGGTACAAGTATCGCTTATATATTGGTAAGATCTCCCAGCTCAAGAAAAAGGTATTTTTTTAATTCCACTCCTCCCCGATAGGAGGGCACTCAAGTTTCTTTAAAAACTATTAGAGGATAAAGAAATATTTTTTGGGGGGTGGTCTTAAAACTTATGTTCAAAAATTTGTGACAGAATGTTTGGTTTTCCAACAAAACAAAGTGGAAACAATTAAGACCCCGGTATCCTACAACCACTTTCCATTCCAAGACAAAGGTGGACAGAGGTATCGATGGATTTTATCATAGGTTTACCAAAGTCTGAAGGAAATAGTGTCATCATGGTGGCTGTTGATAGAATTAATGAATATGCACACTTATGTGCACTATCTCACTCCTTCAAAGCAAGCACAGTCGCCAATTCTTTTATGCACATAGTCCAAAAACTAATTGGTACTACAAATATTATAGTAAGTGACAAGGATCCCATTTTCACTGGAAATTTTTAGACCAGATTATTTTCTTTTTTGGGTACTCAACTGGCTCATAAATCATCTTATCATCCTCAATATGATGGAAAAACATAGATTGTAAACAAATTTTTGGAAGGGTATCTTCGATGTTTTGCAACAGATAAAAAAACACATTGGATCAAGTGGTCACCCTTGGCAGAATGGTGATATAACACTTCCTTCCATACATGAACAAAAATGAACCCATTTATGGAACTTTATGGCTATAATCCACCATCCATCCCATCTTCGCTAAGAGACCCCTCTAATGTTGAAGTAGTGGAAGACCACATAAAGCATCAACAACAAGTTCTTCAACTCTTAAAGGGAAACCTAAATCTAGCACAAAATTGAATGAAACAACAAGCATATCAACACAACAATGAACGAAGCTTTAATGTGGGGGATTGGGTGCTTTTAAAACTACAACCATAAAATTAGATATCCCTGAAGAACACCAAGAAGGATAATAAATTATCACCTAAATACTATGGTCCCTACAAGGTGTTACAAAAGATTGATAATATGGCCTACATATTGGAACTACCTACATCTTCATGAGTCCATAGAGTTTTCCATGTTTCTTGTTTAAAGAAGGTAATCAGTGAAAATCTACCAATTCAAATGATATTACCAAAACTTGATGAGGAAGGAAAAATCATCTTGGATCCTAAAGAAATCACTGAAATAAGAACTAGACAGCTTCAAAATCGATCAATTCCATAGTATCTCATTAAATGGAAGAACTTACCCACAGAATATTCAACATGGAAAGATGAGTCTTTTATACATCATCATCTAGAGCTACTTCAACGTTGAGGATAACACTTTTTGAAGGGGAGGGGCATGCTAATCCCTTAATGATGGCACATTACCCCATATCTTGTGGTGCATTACATATTATTTATGCCGGCTTGGATCTATTAGTAGGTTTATTAGTTGTTGTTGTATACCTTTGTCTCCTATATATAGGAAGGATATATTCTCATTATAGTCATCAGTGTATCTTATCTTGTCTTGTGTACTCAGTACATTGTGTAAGGAGGTTCCTCCCTCGAAGGGGATTGATATTTATCTATGTTCTTCATTGATATTTATCTCTTATTGTCTATGTCTACTCTTTTTATGTTATTTATGGGACTTGGTTGCATAACACTCTTGCACAATACAAGTGTGAGTGAGTGTGTATAAATGAGGGAGGGAGACTCCCTATTTATACTAGTTTCGCAACTGACATTTTTTCTAACTGGGTTGACCTGTCTAACTAACAGGGATGGCCTACCTAGGGAGTCTCACAATAATAATTATATTATTATTTTAGGGGTACTATTGACATGACTTACACCGAATGGTTTACCTCATGACTTTTACATGACCTTTTACATCAATGACATCTCCCAAAGGAGGACCTATAATAATGTGAAGTACAAGTACAATATTTTTTGAAGATACATTATTTCAACAATATCTAGATAAGGGAGTGTGGATCTTAATACTTTGGGGGATATTGGTATGGAAGAGGAGAATTCAAATATTTTGTGTTATCATTCAAATCTATACTATTCAGAGTCGCACACAAGTATTTGTAATGATAAATTGGAGAAGCAATGCACTGAAGAATCAGTTTGGGTGCAACTAGTAGAATATTTTTCCCAACCATTGTCTTCACATACAAATGTTCCTTACCATTTGGATCATTTTTTGGCTTACACGGATTTATCAATGGATAAGCCATTTTGATGAGTGTGATAATCTTCCTCATCATGCAGATTTGTACATCTGTCCTATCCAAACTTGGATAAAGGAATCCTACAAGAGGACTTGGCAGCTGGGAAGTAGTTCAATGACATTCTCCAAGACTGTAATCTCTCATCCAACCCTCCCATCTTGGAGTTTCATGCAAGTTTGAATTTTTTGAAACATGTCTCCTTACTTTGGTTGGTAACCAAAGATAAGGAAAAACATATTAAAGTTGATAAATGCTTAGATGGATACATTGGATATTTGATTTTACTTAAAGTTTATTTTGGCATGCTTAAAGAAGGAAAATAAGCTCCTTAAAGTGAGAATTTATTTTATGCATTTATTTTTTGTACTTAGGAATAATACTCTCTTTCATTAGTTAGTTTTTTGTTCCTTTCAATAAAGCAACATTTGAATCATTGGCTCTTTTCATAAAACTTGTGCTACTAAAGGTTTCTTTTGTCAAAGTTGGTATGTTTTTACAGATTATAAGAAACTGGAGATTCTAATGTTCTCGTATGTTATCCTTGCATAAAGATCAGATCGAGTACATGTCATGCAGTTGGATCTAGTTATTATCCAGTAAAATTGCATGTAGTGGATTTCCAATGAGCCATCGAAGTTATGAACAAATACCTTGTTCATTATCAATACTAACAAGTTCCATGGGCTATCATGCCATTTTGGGCCCTTTTTTTAATAATTACATGTTAATACCCCTTGGGTATCTTGTAATAAATGTTCTAGCATGGAAATAGTTTTGTAAAGGACTTGTATTCCTAGGAATTAGACATAAATCTAATCATTCCAAGGTTTTTTTTCCCTTGTCAATTATGCAATGTTGAATAAGCGATGTATAATTTTTGCGTTTTTCACCTTTCTTCCAAAGCTGGAATGGTCATGTTGATGGTTAGGCCTTAGGAGATTATTAAATTTCATGTGTCAATGTATATAAGTATGTTATACATTAGTTTGAGTCATTATGATCATGTGCTAGGCTCTCCTTAGGGTTTTTTTAATTTTCAAGAAAAAAAATTCTCGTCAACTTAGGTTGTTTTTTAATAGTTTAATTGAGAAAATTCAAAATATCATAAGAGTGTGGTCTAGAGGGGGGGATTTTCCATGGGGGTGCTTATTTAGAAATTAAGAGCATCCTCTTTATCTGAAAACCCACTTTTCCTAATTTTTAGGTGATTATTTATCACTTAAATGAAAAAGTGTCCAAAAAAAGGCAAAAAGTGAACTAAAAATAGTAAATATGGAAAATATGGAGAAAAAACACATCCCTAAATCAATGGGAACTTGTTCCATACATGTTTTTGATTAATTAAGGATGATTTTGGGGGTAATTGGAAACCAAATCAATATCAAATTGGCTTGATTCCAATCAAATCCATGAGGGGGTGAATTTCTCCTTAGAGGGGCACATTTATCCATGAAAGAGATCACCTCTTGTTGTATATGTGTCATAGAAAGAGGGGGTGATCTACCTTGTAATAGGTTGCTACTACCACCTCTAGTTCACTCTATTTCACCCTCGATCATCTCAAAAATATCCAAGACTTGGAAAATTTCCCCCCTTTTGGATTTGCTCTCATTTTTCCTATTTAAGCGAGACTTTCTTCCTCATTTGGGATGGATGCAAGGAACCTCTGCCTGTTGTAATGATAATGCTATTTTTATTAATAAATTTTAAGAGTTTGGAGGTCTACCTTGTGCCATTGGATGAATGTTTGTGCTATGAGGCGATGTTGTAAAGCTTTGATTTCCTTTGTTAAATTTGTATATGGATCTAGCTTAGAGGTTTATTCTAAAACATGTAGAGTAAGCATTTATAGTTGTTAACTTGCTTGCTTGTGCTTTTATTTTGAGACATAGGATAGTAGCCAACTATACTTAGTTTTATTGAGGCTCTCTTTTTTTTCTTGTTTTCAAACACACTATATCTAATCTTTTTTGTGCAAGGGTTTTCTCATAGTTCTGCAAATCACATATTCGAAGGAGGATTGGAACTCAATTACCTCTTATCTTCGGTTCGACATTTTTACAAGAATAATTATATTGTTCCAAGTTTTCCAAATTCCACATAGAAAGATCAATAAAGGATTGAAGGGTTATGTCCATCTATTCAAACCCCAACTCTCATTTCTTTCTAGTTACTTTGTTCCAAATGTGCTAATTAAGTAGATCTAGTTTTTAAAATATTGTTCATTCAAATATACTTGTTTTAGCATGTTAGAATAGCTAGATTTAGAATCACTTTGAAAGCTTCATTGTTTTACTAGATCCAGTCTAGTTTTTTTGGTGTTTACACTTAGCATTTTTTCCAATAAACATTTAAGTACCAAAACTGAATTTTTTTAATGTTTTATTTGTTCATACCACCACCTAAAAACTTTGTTTGCTTGCTGGTTTTGCAGGTTTAATGAAAGAATAAAGAGGCACTCTGGTGAATTTTCACTAAAATTAGGCCACCCTGGGCTCCATGCTTCTCCTTTCTTCAGATTTCCAATTTCTGGCATTGTTAACCCTTGGATCCAAGTTTATAAGGACCAAGTGGTATTTCTTTTAAGAATTGTAAATACTCATAATAAAAAGAAAATGGGATACACGGTCCCCACACACCATCCCCCTTCGGGGTCTCGTAGTTTCTTTCTATGGTATGCCTCTTTTCTAACATGTTGTTTTGACAACACATGCAAACAACCTGCCTTCACAGGTTGTATTATTTTCTTAGTTAGTTTTAGCTTTATTTCTTTAATTTTGGACAAAATAATGAACACTAACCCAGCCTTGCTCTCCCGAGTATGACCTTCAAGCCTAAAAGAGTCTCTTAGATGTAGTAATTAGTCTCACAATTTCCCTTTTATGCATTTACAATATTTAATTGGAACAAAACTTTGTCACTACAGTGTATGCTCTTTCTGATTGCAGGTTCATCCTGAGCTTTGGGATAACCAAAAGCAGGAGTGTGCACTAGTTAAATATATCACATTTAATTAAGTAACTTCATCTTAATAAAATTATCTCCCCCAATACATTACGAAAATCCAGTGTATCAATCTTTGATATTGTGTGGGAAAATTCTTGAAAGGAAGCGGAAACCACTGGATAGAGACCTCAAGATACCATCAGCCTGCACCCTTGATTGGTGTAGCATTGGGAACCTCCTAGAGACTTCGATCCAACCCAAATTTTCAAGTGAGGAACTATCTTTGTCACTATCTGAACATATTCCCCATACCTCATGGTATATCAGGAATCTCATTCGCCTCATCACCATCTAATATAATTTTAACTTAAAATAAACCAAGAACAGTTGCACAACATTTCCCATTTTGAATAGTATCTCTTTTAATTTGTTGGCTCCACTTAGCACTAACAATATTGCAATCATCACTATTTTATTTTAGTCAATCTATATTGTGGATGTTATGTTTATGATCTTGATATCTAATTATTTTGTGAGTTCTTGTTTTGATCATTTTACAAAATTCCTAAATAATAATCTCATCCTTAACCTAACTAAAAATAAGAGCCTTTGTAACTCTTTCCAGTAGGGACCACCCCCCTTGGCTTCGTTAGGAGTTTTCCTAAACAAAGGAGTAAGGATCAGGTGACAACACCTAACTCGATACTTTCCCCCAAGGATGCACCAAGAACTTGAATAGGTATGTTGCATTAACCCCTAGGTGCATGTAAGGCGACAAAAAGTCACTTCTCTAATAATCTTACATCGACATAATTAGAAAGGATGGGAATTATTTCTATATTTCCATACCACCACATTACACATTATAAATTAATAATATTGAGTTACATGAATGAAATAATTGAACGACACTCAATTACATGCTCCTCATAAATTATAACAAGCCACAAGAACCAATAATTCTCAACTTTCTAAATGAAACTTTTTCAATGCATAGCTGCCCCAATACAATGACTCTCTAGTTAACTAGGGTTTATCGCATCAAACCAACTAAGACTATTTGTTGTATGGTTATTTAAGTAAGTTAATGACAATTATAGCACACTGATATTGACATGATTAAATCATTAGTTAGTTGAACTAACTCATCGACAAGGAGGCCATAGATATCATGTTGAGATTGAGTAAAGTTAGTGATAATCACTACTCCAAATCTCACGCATGAGTGGTAGTCGATAGTCAGTGTAATTTTACGCTAACACTGGTCACTTATTAAAAAATGAGAATGGAAGAAAATGCCATATGTACTGACTTCACCATTGCAATATTTAGAGATGGAAAACAATTGGGTTTGTTGACTCATGGTCCATTCTTAGGGCCCTAAGCAAGGCATCTTGATTCTCAAAAGGTTGAATATCAAGGACTGTAATTTCTGGTGAAAAAAAAAATATTTAAGCACTCCAAGAAAAACTTAATGACATGTGCATATAAATTTAGTAGAACCCATAATTGAAGAAAATATTTTCAAACCGTTCCATAAACATTTCAAGGGCATTCCCTAACACCAACCTATTGTGGCCACAACATCCTCCTACTTTTATTGACTTCAAAATAGAAAAGTTGGGACCCCCCAAGATAAATCTTGGTTCCCTGAGTATGACCCAAATTTATTTGTGAATAGTGATTAATCTAAATGAAGTCTAACTATTGGAATTTCGGTTGATACCCTTAAAATGATGTCATTGTCATCCTTGAATAAGTAAACTGAATTTTTGAATCTAGTTGCTTTACCCTCTATTGGTAGATTGTTTTGATGAGATTAGTTGAAGTGTCAATTTAATGATCATGCACATGATCCTCCTAAATGTAATCCATAACCATTGTCTCCCAATAATTTCTTACAAATGAGATTTCTAAATTGTGTGGAAGCATTCAAGCTGAGACAAGACACTCTACCTCGATCTATGTCATGAACTGATGGTTTCCCTCTTGTATTCATCTCATCTTTGGAAAGTTTGTTTTATTGATCGTCGAGGCCTTGCATGAGTAAATCAACACATGTCACAACTTCATCCAAGTTATGAGTGGTAGGACCCATGAATGATATTTTTTATCCTCGTACCTCAGTCATAAGTGTTTTTTTCTCATATTAAGACTCTCTCTTAGCCCGTACCATCTTTGTGTTATGTTTATTTTTCATCGGTTGACTTAGATCCATTTCCAAGAGAAACTCAATTTTTCGACCGCTATCGAACGTGAGGTGCATCGGGTGATCAATTGGCCTAGTCTGAGAAATAAAATATGTTAATTAGTGATGGTTGGTGCCATTCGCTACTAATGGATTAAAATCCTATATAACTTAGACAGTGGGGAAGCTGATGAAATTAATTTTGCGTAAGCCATTTGCAAGCACGAGGCTTCGACTTTTATTAAAATGCTTTCACGTGTATGTTTGGGGTTCAGTGGAAATGATAATTTTGTCGATGAACCCGACCATCCTTGATGAGGTCATCGTTATGAATCCAACGCAATTTGTATAATTTGATTCCAAACCCTAGAAGTGCCCTCTTACAATTTCTCGACAACCCAAGCCGTCATGCATCATCGCTTAGAAGTCTATCCCTCCTGTAAAGAAATTCACCATGCCACTACATTTTAAACCTAATATGATTGTTCACATCTTCTTCCTATGCTAAGTAGTCTATGTATTAAAGAAAATCACCTTGCACTATAAACCTATGAAGCACCTTGGATCTAAATAATAATAATAATTAAATAATAAAAAGAAACAAAAACACTTGAAACGAATGAAACCAAAAGTATCTCTCTCATAATTTTAATGATGTAACGATTTTGGCTCAACTAAATATCATATGCCTTTTCCTTCATATGCCTTGGCGTGGATGCATAGGTCATGGGTTTAAAATAAAGTGCAAGAGTAGCGTGTCGGTTAGGAGCTCATAGTTTAGGGTATAAAATGAAATTTGTACATGTATAATTGTTCAAAGCTCAAAGAAGACTACTAGGATCAAGCCTAGTCTGAAAAACTCATTGTTGACCTTGTGACCCTAGAGCCTATAACATAAAACTGTTGAACTGAACAAACATAGAAGTACTAAGTATTTACATACTACTATTCGTCTGATCCTTATCCAATGCAAAGAAAAAAAAACCAAAACAACTCAAAACATTAATACACACTCATAGTGCCTAAATTGCATAGAAAGAATTCATCATACTCCTCGAAAGTTCTAACTCCTTCAAGAATGGAAATAGCCTGCTTGGAGAGACTATTAACCCAGCCATTAAACCTTCTGTATATATGTTTGTATATATGTTTGATAGAGAATTAATAAACAATCTATCAAATTGAGGATATTAACACCCCATTGTTTCAAGCACATAAATTTTAACGAAGAAACAACCCAAATCCAATCTATAATTACCTTTAAATCTTCATAAATTTGAATATTGTAGATATTAACCTGTAATGCAAATTGCAAACCAGAACAGACCTTACAAAACTAACAACTGTGCCATAGTATTTTTCCCTTCTCCAAACCCGAGGGTAAATATTAAATAAATTTCTATTATAAAGTACCAACGCATTAATCCATTGTAAAGTACACCAACGTGTGTACGTGTATATGTGTGTAAAAGATTTTTGGACTTAACACCGCATAGGGCGACCACTGGATGAGATTTCACATCGTTAGAATCCATGTTAAAGGACTCACGTTGCAATAAAAGCTCTAGTGTAAATGTCAAAGTGTGTATAATTTTTTATTCCATTTTACTATAAAATCCGGGACCAAATATACTATACTACCAAGCGAATCCGCTTGTTATGCTTGGTAGTTTGAAATTCCAAAGTCAACTCGCTGGATGCACTGGGCAATCCACTTTTGAATTGTTGGCGATATGTAACCTAGTAGGTGATCTACCTTTGAATTGATGACAGTATGTGATCCACATATATGATATACATATTATTAACGATATATTAGGTGATCTACCTTTGAGTTGTTGGCATGGTTTATTAACGATATATATTGATTTAGCAGTGTTCATGTGATATGGCTAATTATTATAAGGAAAATGATATTTTAGTTTCACATTAGTACCACGATTTGTAAATGATTTGGTAAATCTTTAATTTTCAAATAGTAGTATAAAAGTGGTGATAATGTGGGGATATGCAAGTGGTGCTAAGATTTATGATGCAAAACTGGTGTTTGTAAAAAAGTTGATTTTGATGCTAAATGAATATGTGGCATTACATGGTTTATGGTGCAAACTACCAAAACTAATCTTAGGTGGATTGATATTTTGTGGTGCAAAACACGAAAATTATTATCATTATTATACTCAAACTTGTATATGGTGCAAATAAAATAATAAATGGTGAAAAAAATATAAATTTGTCTCTCTCTCTCACATATAACGTAGTTAAAAGAAGTTTATTAAAGTATTTTATTAAAGTTTATTTGGTTTTAATCCATTATTTAAAAATTCAATAATTCAACCCATTAAATAGACATAATAAAAACCATAATGTTGTTAATTTATAACTATAAAACAATAATTGCCATAATATTAATATAATGGATGGCTGTTTTGATATATATATATATATATATATATATATATATATATAAAA
>LPNX010155517.1:120936-232707 GCA_001517045.1 Pseudotsuga menziesii
AATTCAATACGTTAAATAAACAAAATAAAAATTGTAATGTTGTTTAGTAAAATTTATTATTGATAATTATAAAATAATTATTTCCATAATATTACTATAATGGAAGACTATGTTTTGAAGTTTGTTTCTTAAGAAAAATGAAAGAGAAAAAACTAATAATACATTTGAAGCTGTTGATATTGTTTATTTTTTATTTTTCTACAAATATTTCCATCACTTGCATTGCCAAAATTGTAAAAGAAAATTATAAACATGATGCCTTCCTTTTGTAAACCATAAAAATACAAAAAATGAATGAGAAAAAAACACAAACAATAGCTTTAATTGAATTGAATAAAACCATAAAAAGGTTATGCTTTTAATGACATTTCATAACAAAGTACACTATTTAATGCAACAATAATTGAAATGAACTAACCTTTGAAGCCATGTAGATTCAACATCTGATCATATGATAAGGTTGAAACACGGGTCAAAATTCATTTTCCTCTTCTCTTTCATCCTCTGAAACAATTTCTTAAGAAACATACAAGATAAGATCAACATACGTACAAATTGTATTTATTGAAACTTTCATTCACATATATTTGTTTCATATCATGAACTTTTATTTAGAACAAAGAAATTTTCTAGGTGAAAAATCAACCCATAACCAGCGATAGGATGAAATCATTCTTTAATTTGTTGATGGATGAGAGAAGACACACCATAGCATGAAGCAAAATCCTTATCATCTTCAAACATTTCGGTATTGAATATTTGCAACTACAATTTAAAACAATAATAATATAGTTAGAAAAGATTATTATAAAAAAAAACATTTACTTGAGAAGCATAGTAATGTAGTAAACTCACAAGTTTTACCTCTACAGACAACATGCCATATTTCCCGAAACGATGGTGTGTTTCCATCCTAAAGGCTTGTATGGTATGTGCATGTTTGTCCTTTCCAACCAAGGTTCCACATTTCTTTTTTTTAATAACCACTTGTTCCAATATTTGTTTCCATTCTTCTTCTCCTATGAAGTGTGATTTGACTATATTTTGTTTCTAACGAATTCCGCTCTCAAAGCATTTCTAGTATTTTCATATATTCAACAACACTATGGAGAATTTGCTTGGGAGGTACAATTCCAGAAAATTTATGCATATGCGATTCCAACTCATCCTTCTTGGATTTGTCTACAAAATAAATATAAAAATTTAATAATCTATATGAGATATTTTACAGTTTCTAGGATCGTAATAATAATATGAAATGTTGTATATAGAATGCAATAATGAATAGATTATATACATTTTTTAATATGAAACATGAACCATTAAGTAAAGTATAGAAATTTATAATAAATTAATTAAGCATGCAATCTATGAAAAAATATATAGCAATCATGTTTTACCTTGATGATGAAAATATCTAGTAATTGTAGGACCAAATAATCTCAATGCTTCACAATGAAGTATGTCTCTCAATGTTCTCCCAGCTTCATCGTTTAACACTTTCCCTTTTTTCATTTAAGCTGATTGTAAATGGAATACCATCGGTTTCCTCTCCTCTAACATATTCATTTGGATGTTTCAAAGGCGGTGCAAGATATGCACCAATAGATGCTCAGGCAGCTCATCTGAGGGAGAAGATTGATTTTGCGCTCCATCAACATTAGTGCCTTCTTATTGAAAAATGATATTACTTCTGAGCAATATGGTAGAATATATTATTATGTTCATATTTTATGTAATTACAAACCTAAAAATAATTTGTTGAAAATAAATAAGATTTACCTAGGCATATCATCAACAACTATTGATATGTCTACTGCATTATATTTGTCAAACATGGTTGTGTTGTATGCTACTTGAATTGCATCTCTTATGAATGGGCTGACATCATCCCTAGTCAACCATTCTTTATATAATTATAACTTATTCATTTCAAATACAGTATCTAATGTTGGCTCCACATTATAGCAAGGATCGTTTACTACTGGTATGTATACATCATCTATAAAATTTGAATGTGAGGATAGTGCTATAGTTAAAACACTTCCTTTCGAAGGTATTTCATTAATATCTATGCCTCTAGAAAGTTTGTTTCTCATAACATCATTTACACTCTTTGTACAAACAATATGGCATTGCTTATTTTTTTGTTTGCATATTGAAGTAAGAGACCTAATTCAATGTTAAGACATTTCCCAAAAGTTAGAGCTAATTTTATAAACTTCATTGCACTAGTCCATGAATGAAGTGCAAGTGCAATTTATATATCATGAAAAATCATTCATCTAACTATATGAAATAGAGTAATAAATATTATAAGACAAAAATTATGGAAATGAATTAAAATACTTATTTTAAAATTTCAATATAATAAATGATTCTATTGTTAAACTATCTAAACTCTTTTCTATTATTGTTTGATTTCGTTCTTTTCTCTTCATACAACACAACCCATGGTGACATTTCCTCTGCATTGTAAATTAGAAATTTATTAATGGCATCGATTTTTTACTTCATTGATGTATACATAAAATATAAATGTTGTTCACTAAATTGTCATTGATTCCAATAAGTGTGCGTCGAGGAGATTGTTGATGCCAACAAGTGTGTGTCGATGTGTTTTGGTTATCCTTGAGGATCCCTTAAGGGATAGAAGTCAGTCAATGTCAAAGGAGACCTTTTGACCTTGTCACCTTGTCCAAGCCCAATTATGAAGCGCTTGGAGCCCTTTGGACAATGAAAAAATCCTTAAACACCCTTGTAGAGTGTTTGAGTAACCCTAAGTTGTTTTATGGTTCCCCGGTACCAAAACCTATGCCCTAGTACCCTAGAAAGATTCCTTGGTGGGTTAAAGAAGTGTGGAACTTAAAAGATTCCAAAAGACCCATTATGTGTTCATTTGTGTTTTTAATGAGGTCATGGTACCGTAGGAGAAGTCTAAGCACCCCCACACCTTGGTGGTGTTGGGTCCCTTGATACCCTTGATATGATGAGTATATGGTGGATACCTCCTCCTTGTTGATGTTAAGTATGTGGATGTGAATACCATTGAATCCCTCATGCCTTTGATGATGTCCATTAAATCCTTTAATCTTGGAACTTATGCATAAGGTAACATGGTCTTTGGCACCTTTATGTGTGGAGTCTTGATGTCCTGTACAAATTGAAGAATGTAAGGTATTATACCAAGAATTTTAAAATAAACCCATCATAGGGACATAGTCGTCATCAATCCATTTATGTTGATATGTGGAGTATCTTCTAACTCTTTACAGTTGAAGAGATATGAATTTTTGAAGTTGGTGTACCCCACCTTTTTGGGTCAGCCAACCAAACAAAATAGAATTTAATTATTTATAATTTTGAATTGCATGTTGGCCTAGTTTGAGGTACTAACTGTCCTCCACAACCTATATAAATCGATGTCAAACATTTCATTTTTTCATCAATCAAGTCTCTCTTTGGTAATTCGCAACTTTTGGAGAAAAGTGTGAAACTGTGTGGAGAAGAAATTTTGGGAATCTTCACTAAAATTGGCATAACTTTCTCATACAGAATAAGAATTACAAAAGCTTGTTACGAGGAATATGTGGTGACATGATATAGAAATATTATGAAAAATTCTACTTGAAAAAATGTCCATTAGTTTTGAATTAAGGTTGTTTTTTCATTTTAATCTACTAAATGGATAGAATTAGGAAACTCATTGAGAGTTCTTCCAACATCCCAAACTTGCAAAACATTTTTTTAACTTGTCTTCTAAAGGTAATCTATTGGATTCAAAATCTTGTACATTTTCATTTTTAGGATACGTATTTAACATATAAGATCCAAATTTTCATATTACATAATTAATATTTTAAAAGAACATAAATTAGGAAAAAATTATCATATTTAATTATGGTGAAATGCTTATTATTTAAAATAAAACATTTTATGAATTTTATGTCTCATTTTCATTTAGGGAGAAGCCATGGACTTTTTTTTCCATAAACATATAAATGATGTCATTTCAAACTTACTAAGACAGTATATCATGATAAGAATGTTATATGTAGTATCATTATATTGATTCACGACGTTTTTCTTTTCACTATCTGTAGAAAGCTTAAGGATTGATGATTTTTTTTCTTATATAACTGAAATGTTTACTATAAACTTATTTTTAGAAGGAAAAGTTAGATATTGGAAGACGTGTTGCAGATTTTTAATTTTCCAAAATAATATTTTATGATGAAAATATTGTCCAATTTTTCCATTTGATTTAGTGCTACTAATTTTTTTATGGTTCTAGTAAGTATTTTAATTCAATTGCATAATTTTTGTATTATAATACTTATTACTCTATTTCATATACTTAGATGAATATTTTTTTCATGATATATAAATTCCACTTGCACTTCATTCATGGATTAGTGCAATGAAGTTTATAAAACTAGCTCTAACTTTTGGGAAATGTGTTAACATTGAATTAGGTCTCTGTTGAAATACTGAGAGGGGGGTGAATCAATGTTTGCATAATATAATTTTTTTAATAAAAACCAAGTTGTTGATCACCAATCACAACATATCATCAATGTGTATGAAATAACAAGCTGCAGATTACACAATGATTTTTGACGTGGAAACCCAAGTCCTAGGGGTAAAATCACAGAAGCATTTTTAAAATAGTTTTCTAGATATAACTGGAGGGAGGAAACAACCCCCTTATTACAAAGAATTCAGTTTTCTAACTACAACTTGAAGGAGGTTACAACCTCCTAATTTACAGGATACAACCTGAAGGAAGCTGCAACTCCCTAGTTTTTCAACTACAATCGAAAGGAGGATACAACCTCATTTCCTTGCCCCATCTTGCCACCAAATTAAGAAACAAATATTACCTAACCTGTGAACCTGTCAAACCAAAATTTGAATCTACTGCTGATAACCTCTGCACTTTGATCACTGCCAAATCATCCATGTATACCAACAAGTCATTTTACTGCCATACATTGCTCATGTACATCATTGTACACCTAATCATACACAATTATTGAACAAGTAATTGTGCTCTAATTTCACTAAACATAAGGCATGCATCGTCATGAATCATCATCATAGGTATGCATCATCATCATCAAGTATACATCATAGTGCATAGGAGAGCATCATCATACTATGGTATGCATGTACATCATATTGTATAGGATTGCATCAACATCATAGAGCGTACATCATTATTAGATGCATTATCATCATAAAGTGTATCATATCATAGCATAAAGGTATGAAACATCATCATCATAGTATCCATAATGAATCCAAATATATATACCAATATAGAGTTTCACATACTAAGATCAAATACGAACTCTATCCATGAGAGACATGTGTCATCACAAGAGAAATCCAAAAGCATGAACCATACCTTTTCAAAGATCACAAGATGAAGGAACAATAGAAAAACCAAAATAATCTCTATATTATGTCACCACATATACCTCATAACAAGATTTCCAACAAGCTAAGAATTTTGTAATTCAGATTCCGTATGAGAAAGCTATGCCAATTTTAGTGAAGATGCCCAAAAATTTCTCCTCCACACAGTCTCACACTTTTCTCCAAGAGTTGCGAATTACCAAAGAGAGAATTGATTGATGAAAAAAAGAAATGTTTGATATCTATTTATATAGGTTGTGGAGGAAATTTAGTACCTCAAACTAGGTCGACATGCAATTCAAAATTATAAATAATTAAATTCTATTTTGTTTGGTCGTCTAACCAAAAAAGGTGGGTTACACTAACTTCAAAAATTCATATCTCTTCAATCGTAAGGAGATAGACTATGCTCCACATATCAATGGAAATGCTTTGACTAGGACTATCTACCTATTATGGCTTTATTTGCAAATTCTTGGTCTAATATCATTACATTCTTCAATTTGTACAAGACATCAAGACTCCACACATAAAGGTGCCAAAGACCATGTTAACTTATGCATAAGTTCCAAGGTCAAAGGATTTAATGGAAATCATCAGAGGCATGCGGGATTCAATGGTCTTCACATCCACATAATTAATATCAACAAGGAGTAGGTCTCCACCATATGCTCATCATATCAAGGTTATCAAGGAACCCAACACCACCAAGGTGTGGGGGTTCCTAGACTTATCCTAGGGTACCATGACCTCATTAAAAACATAATTGAATGCATAATGATTCATTTGGACTCTTTGAAATTATACACTTATTTATCCCACCAAGGACTCTTTCTAGGGTACTAGGGCATATGTTGTGGTATCGAGGAACCATAAAACAACTTAGGATTACTCAAATACTCTACATGGTGTTTAGGGATTTTTCCATTGTCCAAAGAGATCCAAGGGATTCATACTTGGGTTTGGACAAGGTCAAAAGGTCTCCTTTGACATTGAATGACTTCTAACCCTCAAGGGTTCCTCAAGGGGAACCAAGACACATCGACACACACTTGTTGGCATCAATAATATCCTCGAGACACACTTGTTGGCATCAATGAAAATTTAGTCAACAATATCCCCCTTTGTCATTGATGACAACTCCAAAACCCCCCCTTTGAATGAGATTCCTTTGTCCAAAAATCCCCCCCTTAGAGTAGGTTTCTTTTACCTTCCTTGTTCATCTTTTTCTCCCCCTTTGGCATCAATGGAAAAGGGTACATCTGTTATGCTTCGCCTGTCATACTGTTGTGCTGTTGAACATAGATCAATTCAGTTAGGAGATAGTATGAATCCCAATTTCTCTCTGAGGTACTCAAAAGTATATCTTGGGAGAGGCTTAGTAAAAATGTCTACAACGTGTTTTTTTGTCCCGATATATTCGAACTTGATATTATTTTCTGCAACTTGTTCCCGAAGAAAGTGAAATTTGATTGGCATGTGCTTGGTTTTGGAGTGCATAACTGGATTCTTGGAGATACTGATGGCACTCGTATTGTCACATAGAATTGGAATCAACTCATTACATGTCACGTGTATGTCTTGCAGGTTTTTCTCCATCCAAATAATATGAGTACAACAAGTTGTTGCTGCTATATATTCTACTTATACAGATGATAAGGACACTAAAGACTATATTTTGCTTGACCAAGATACTAGACAATTTCCTAGAAAGAATGTTGTTCCATTAGGGATTCTTCTATCGTCAACACATCCTTCCCAATATGCGTTTGAATAAACAATCAATGTTAGCTGATTTCCTTTTGGATACCAAAGTCCAAATTCCATAGTCCCTTTGAGATATCTGAAGATCCCTTTAACTGCTATAATGTGAGTTTCCTTTGGAGTAGCTTGGAATCTTGCAAATTTTCCAATGACCTGCATCACATCTGGTATTGAGGCAGTTACATAGAGAAAACTACCAATCCTTGATCTATAGATACTTTGATCAACTTATTTAGATTCATATTCCTTGCTGAGTTTACAACCGATGATCATAGGAGTACTCACAGGTTTACAATCTTCCATCTGGAATTTCTTTAACATTTCCTTGATGTATTTTGTCTGACAAATAAAAATGACTTTTGTTCTTTGAGATATCCGGAGTCCCAAGAAGAAGGTCAATTCACTGAGTAATGAAATTTCAAACTCTTTTTCCATGTCCTTAGAAAATTATTGACTCAATGAATCATCATCACTTCCAAAGATGATATCATCAACATAAAATTCAATTATGAGTACGTTGTCATTGTCCTGTTTGATGTACAAATTTCTATCTGCACTTCCCCGTTTAAAGTTTTGTTGTTACCGGTACCTATTCAATCTAGAGTACCAGGCTCTAGGATATTGCTTTAGAACATATAAATCCATTATGAGTCTACATACATAGTCCTTGTTTTTTGAAAGTTGAAATCCTTCTGGTTGTTTGATGTAAACTTATTATTCTAATTCCCCATTTAGAAAAGTTGATTTTAAGTCCATCTGATACACTTTGATGTCTTTGGAGCAAGCATAATCCAATATCATTCCGATAGCTTCCATGCTGGCTATTGGTGAAAATGTTTCTTCAAATTCTATTCCTTTGATCTGAACATAGCCCTTACAAACCAATCGAGCCTTGTTTCTGATCACCTGTCCATCTTCTTTCATTTTGTTTTTGAAAACCCACTTTGTGCCGATCACACTCTTGTTGCTTGGTCTAGGAACAAGTTCCCATATTTAATTCTTCTCAATTTGATCTAATTCTTCGTCCATTGCTTTGACCCACTACTCATATGTACTGGCCTCTGCAAAAGTTCATGGTTTAGTTGTAGACAATAGAGAGAAGTGCACCTGTTGATTTCTTTTGTATAGTCATCTTCTAGTTCCTATTCTGGAATCCTTATCACCAATAATTTGATCTAATCGGTGATTCTTCTGGCACCTGTTCTTAGGTATATGTTGGTCCTTTTGTTCTTCTTGTTCCACAATTGGATGATTCTGTTCTTCATCTTCCAATAGTTGTTCTTCATTTAGATGTTCTTCCATTTTAATTTTTTTCATTTATTTTTGGTCTAAAAATTCCTCTTCTTCATCGTCTGATTCTTCTGAGTCTTCTCTGGATGATGTTAGTCTTCCATCATCTATCTTCACATTGATACTTTTGATCACCTTGTCTTATCTCAAATTGTAGCATTTGTATGCTTTCATTTTGGATGAATATCCAACGAAAATTCCCTTGTCTACTCAAGAGACAAATTTTCCAATCTTCTTATCTTCTCTTTTGATGTAGCACTTGCTTTCAAAAATTATGAAGTGTCATACATTTTCCGCTCTTCTTGTCCATAGCTTGTAGGGTGTTTTATCATTTTTTCTTCTGAGTAATCCTCTATTCAATATGTTTACTATTGTATGAACTGCATGTACTCAAAATTTGTCATTCAACTTGGATTCATTCAACATGGTTTGATCCATTTCCATTACTGATCTATTCTTTCTTTCAACAACTCCATTTTGTTGAGGTGTTTTGGCTACTAAAAACTGCCTCTTTATTCCATGCTCTGCACAATAATTTTTGAATTCATTTGAAGTGAATTCTCCATCGTTGTCATATCTGAGGCACTTGATTCATGACCCAATTTTATTCTCGACCAGTTCATTGAATTTTTTGAAACATCCAGAAGCTTTTGACTTCCTGTTGAGAAGACATACCCATGTCATCCTGGTAAATTCATCAATAAGTAGCATGAAATATTTTCACCATTCAGTCCTTTTCTCTTGGTTGGTCCACATTGTTGATGTATTTGTAACTTCGGAATGTAGTCACTTGTATATCTCATGTATTGTACCCCGATGTTTATTCCGAAAAGTATCTATAATGTAGTTGAGTAATGTCATGGCCCAATGTTTTGATTGGGAGATTAGATAATGCAAAGTCATTGAGGTTAACCCTCCATTGTAAGTCGGGGCAATAGTCCCCACAATTGTCTCAAGGTTAACCCTCCTTTTTTATCGAAGGGTAAAGTCCCAACAGTTGTGGGGCACTAGGGTTATTAGACTCTCCTAGAGATGTCGACTCTAGTAAGTAATTGTTAAGTGGGGACGACATGTTAAAGTGGACATTAAGTGAATGAAAGAATATAAATAGAGAGTGAGCCTCTCTATTTATCACACACACACTCACTCACTAGGGCGCATGAGTGAGAGAGGAGAAACTCTCTCAAGTGTGTGAGAGAGAATAAGCTGTGGAGATCATCTTTTCTATTTTTCAGGTTTTATTGCTGCTATTGGTGCTCATTCTATCTTTGAGGAAGTTGTGGGGTTTTCTCCTTTATTGTTTCCCTGAAAAAAATTCTTTGTGTCTCTTGTCTCTTATTTTTATTACTGTGCATGTTATTCTCTCAGTTAAAGATTCTAAGATAATGCTAGCTTGAATGATAAAAAATCTAACATGGTATCAGAGCTAACCTGAAAAGAAGACATTATGTAGATGTAGAAGCTAGGGATTCTTAATTTTTGGGTCTCTCTCCACAATCCATCAGAAAAAGTATGCTAGGCTAACTCTCCATTGAAGGGTGCATCTTTCTATCGAAGTGGAATTTGATTCCGAACATTTTCAGTTTTTGGTGCGGGAAATTAGGGCTTCTTACATAAGAGGAATTTTTGAGTGAGCACAGCATAGGATTTATCTCCTCATCAAAATAGAAGTTTAGAGACCTGTTTCGATAGTTTTGGTTGGTTGATTGTGGAGAGTCATCCTATTTTTGGTCAGGAAAGTCAAACCCTAGTTTGACCACGAGCTGGAAAAACCCTAAAATACTAAAACTGATAAGTTTTGGTACATTCTCTATATATTGGGATTGGAATAGGATCAAGATCTGAAACTTTCATAGGCCGAAGTAACAATCCTGATTTACACTGTATCCAAATTTCAGCCTCAGATTCATTGTATTCTAGGAGATATGATCCCTCCAAGTTAGGGTTCCATCCTCTTCCAGGATTCATCCCTAAACAGGACACCTGGGGAGAATTGCTATATCTCGGGATACAAAGGTTCAAATGAAATTTCTAAAGATGTTCTAGGAGGGGCATAGAATTTAATTTCTATGATCCAAGTTTTAGAGCCTGAAGGTGAAATAGTGATATGTGGAAGTCCGCACAACTTCGCTATGCTGATTAGTCCTAAAACAGGTCAATTTGGGAAAACGATCATAAGTCCCAATTGGTGAAACCAATTCTGACAAAACATATGGTGTTGGAATAGGAATAGGAGACGCTATCTCAGTGTGAAGTTTGAGATATGGAGGAGTATTAATTTCAGAGATAACATAGAAATAGTATCAGTCATTTATGCAGAAGAAATTGGAAAACTAGGGCTTCCTATTCTAGGAGCTTCCCTCCACTGTTTTCAGAAAAGGAGTACATTGGATAGCTCACTTAGAAGATATCTATATTTCTATACAATCAGATCTGAAAGATTTCAAGTTTTTAAAATTAGGGTTTCTATGACAAACCCTAGATCAGCTAGCTCCGGAACCAGGACAGACACCTCAAATCAGTAAGATCTAATCTTTTGCTATTTTCATTTGAGGTTCTCATTTCAAAGTGATCTATCACATCGGCTTGATGATAATATTGGTGAAGTTGACAACTTCCAATCATGTAAGTATATGATCTCTCTTAAGAAAATGAATTGGACACCTACATAAGTAGAGAGGTTCCAGTTCCAGAGGGAGATGAGGCTAAAAGCCTTATACAAGAAGAAATTGGTCAAGGTCAAGAATATAATTGTTGATACAATCATGGATCACCTTATACCATAAGTTTCTTCCTTATAGACATCGAAAGAGATGTTTGAATCCTTGACCAAGCTATTTGAAGGGAAGAACATAAATTAGAATATGAATTTGAGAAAAAAATTGAAGAATGTGAAGATCCAAAATGCAGAGACCATACAGTCATACTTTACGAGGGTCTCTCAAATCAAAGAACAACTTGTAGCAATAGAAGAAGAAGTGGAGAATGCAGAAGTGGTGATAGCCACCTTGAATGGGCTCCCATGATCATGGAATTCATTCATGCGAGGAATGTGTGCTAGAAGGAAATGATTAGTTTCGGCAGACTCTGGGAAGAGCACACACAAGAAGAAGCTCGAATCATAATAAGAGAAAATAAGATGGGAAGATAAAGCTCTCACCATCCAAAGAAGATCCCTCAAGCAATGAGGAATGCAAAGGACTCAACTCTTGAAGAAACTCTTATCCATCTTAAAATTTGGATAAGAAATGATGAATGAAGAAGATGATGAAGGTGAAGGCTCAAGAAGGAGTCTACCCATGAAACAAATAAAGATAAGTATTCAATTTTCATTTCATGATTTTGTTTTGTTATGCATTTTTTTATATTCAGTTGATGTATTATGCATGATAGAATGTTTGCATTAATGTCAGTATACTACTAATATGCATGTGATGGGTAAGTAGCTCATGGTTCTATACAACTCTCCATTGCTACTTATCTAGAATGAAACCCCTTTGCTGACATATTGGATTAGTGCACAATCTCAATGTTGTCCTGGTAGAGATGGAAGGCAACTAGAAAGTTTTCGTGAGATATGGATGAATGTTGTATTGGATAAAATAGTTGCATGATCATATATTTATGCATAAGAATTTTCCATTATGAATATTCCTTATGAAATGTTTCTAACCATACAAATTCATTTGACTTGTAGGAAAGATCGCATACATAATCGCCTACAAGCAAAGAAGGATGAGACTTGTTCCTAAGAACAAGTGACGACAGTTCAAGATGAAGAATAATATGACAAATGCAGCAACATCATTGATGCAAAACCTTCCAAATATGAAAAAGTAACCAAGAAGAAAGGGAAGACCAATTCAAGAAGAATGATGTCTAGGATGCAGTATCGATACATGAAGGGAAGTTCATAGTTCCATCATGCAGTAGATGGAAACATCGTGGGATACAAGGATGAGCTTCATGAAGATCTTAACCTTTGCTACAAGGTTGAAGATGAAAGCCTATAGAGGATGACAAGCTCACAGATGGGTGTGAAAAGAACTTTTGAAAAATTTCAAGATAGAGGATCTTGGTATCCAGTGATCCTAGATGGATACATAGAATATTAGTAGCATAGGAAGATACTTGTCACTCTAGTACAGAATGCTTTAGTGCATAGAGTATGAAAGACAGAGGGAGAATAATGATTCGCTTTAGAGGGAGTGGCTGCAGAAGATCCTGAGGTTCGACATGGTACGACAGGATGGACAGATTACTGATGAATTTAGGCTTTACTGAGAGTAAAGCGGATTCCAACCTTTGCTTCAAGGTTGAAGATGGAAGACTAGTGATGCTCCTGTTATATGTCGATGATTTGTTCCTGACAGAAAAGAGGAACTCATTAAAGTTGCAAGAAGGAGACTTGCTGCCAAGTTTGAGATGAAGGACTTGGATATGATGCACTACTTTCTAGGCATGGAGGTGTGGCAGAATCTCCTTGGGACAAGGGAAGTATGTAGTAGAGATCCTGAAGAGGTTCACGATGATGGATTGCAAGGCCATAACCACACCTATGGCATCGAACATGAAGCTATTGAGTGATGCTTCATTAGAAGTAGTTGACGCTATGATGTATTGTCAGATGATTTATTCCTTGATGTACCTGAAAAATACAAGACCAGATATTTGCTTTGCTGTGAACACATTGAGACATGTTCACCTGATGGTTGCAAAGCATGTAGTGAGGTAGTTGAAGGGTACAATTGATTATGGGATCAAGTATGAGGCGAATCAGAAGATTAACCTAGAGGGTTATGAGGATTCGTATTGGGTAGGTAGTGCCATTGATAAGAAGAGCACTTTGAGGTAATACTTTAGTATGGGATCAAGTGTGATCTCTTGGTTTGGCAGGATGGAGTCCTGCATGGCACTGAGTACAGCTGAGGCAAAATATGTTGCCACTTGCTGTTTGGGAGGTAGTATGTTTCTTTTGAAAACTGCTATTTGATTTGGTTGATATGACTTGCATTTTTCGTATAATGTAGAGAGGAGCAGTGATGAGACAGCCTGTCTGAGCATAAATCCTGGCGAAGCTCATAGGTTACTCAAACGTAAATGGTCCTGTAGGTTGTCCTCAAATGTAATCGGTCCTGGAGAAGCTTGCAGGTTATCCTTGGACATAATCATCCTTGATGTGATTCTATGCTAGAAATGGCCAAAGTGAATTTTGAGTACTTCAGGGAGAAGCTTGGTATTCTCCAGATTGAGGTTCCCTCCAAGGGGAAATGATGAGACCTAGAGCCATTCTGACATGGTGAGAGGATTAGGTTCCTTCCATGGTCAGATGTAAGGGCTGAGCCATTCTGACATGGTGAGAGGATTAGGTTCCTTCCATGGTCAGATGTAAGGGCTGAGCCATTCTGTCATGGTGAGAGGATTGGTTCCTTCCATGTCAGATGTGAGTGTTGAGCCATTCTGATGTGATTGTAGGATTGGTTCCTACATGATCAGATATAAGTACTAAATTCCATTCTTGGAATGGAGGCACCTGGTCAGTTACCAGGAATACTCAGCTTGGTGTTGAGTTTCCATTCTCTGGGAGAATGGAGGAACCTGGTCAGTTACCAGGAATACTCAATCTGGGACTGAGGGCCATTCTGATATGACTGAGGGATGTAGTCTCACATGATCAGATATAAGTGTAGGGCCATTATGATGTGATTGAGATATGTGTTCCCACTTGATCAAATATAAGGGATGATTCCATTCTTTGGGAGAATGGAGGCACCTGGTCAGTTACCAGGAATCCTTAGTCTGGGACTGAGAGCCATTCTGATGCGGTGTGTTCACACATGGTTAGATGTAAGTGCAGTTCCCTTCCGATGCGGTGTGTTTGCACATGGTCGGATGTAAGTGTAGAGCCCTTTCGATGCGGTGTGTTCGCACATGCTTGTATGTAAGTGTAGAGCCCTTCCGATGCAGTGTGTTCACACATGGTCAGATATAAGTGCTGAGCCATTTTGGCGCAATGTGTTTACACATGGTCAGATGTGAGTACTGGGCCTTGCTGAAAAGATGAGGTTAGATGTGAGTGTTGGGCATGCCTTTCTGATAAGATGAGGTTAGATGTAAGAGTTGGGTGAGCCATTCTGACTTAGGGTCAGATATAAGTGCTGAAGACCTACATGAAAGATAGGCCTACAACCAGCATGAAAAAGGGTTGGCTCTGTAGAACTTCCTGTGATGAGAAGTATGAAGAGATAACACAATTTGATTGAGATAGCAGAAGCAACAATGATGATGATGATTCAGTGATGATCTAGCTTTGATGATGATCTAGATCAAGTGATGATCCAGACTTGATGATGATCTAGCAATGACGATCTAGATCAAGTGATGATCCATACTTGATGATGATCCAGCAGTGACGATCCAGATCAAGTGATGGTATAGACTCGATGATCCAGTGATGATCCTGACTTGAAGATGAAGATGACTTGAAGACGAAGATGAATTAATGATGATCCATATGATACAGAGAAGAAGACGTGTGCTAATAAATTGAGTCAAGAGAATACCTTCCTAGTTAAGAGGGAGTGTTGATGTATTTGTAACTTCAAAACTTATTCACTTATATATCTTATGTATTGTACCCCGATGTTTATTCCAAGAAGTATCTATAATGTAATTGAGTCATGTCATGCCCCGATGTTCCGATCGGGAGATTCAATAATGTAAACAAGTCATGTAAAGTCATTTAGGTCAACCCTCCATTTTAAGTCGGGGCAATAGTCCCCAAAATTGTGTCAAGGTTAACCCTCCTTGTTGATCGAAGGGAAAAGACCCCACAGTTGTGGGGCACTAGGGTTATTAGACTCTCCTAAAGATGTCGGCTCTAGTAATTAATTGTTAAGTGGGGAAAACATGTTAAAGTGGACATTAAGTGAACGAAAGAATATAAATAGAGAGTGAGCTTCTCTATTTATCACACACACACTCACTCACTAGGGCGCATGAGTGAGAGAGGAGAATCTCTCTCAAGTGTGTGAGAGAGAACAAGCTGTGGAGATCATCTTTTATATTTTCAGGTTTTACTGCTGCTATTGGTGCTCATTCTATCTCTGAGGAAGTTGTGGGGTTTTCTCCTTTACGGTTTCCCCGAGGAAAATTCTTTGTGTCTCTTGTCTCTTGTGTTTATTATTGTGCATGTTATTCTCTCAGTTAAAGATCCTAAGGTAATTCTAGCTTGAATGATAAAAATTATAACACACATAGGCTAGTGTGAACGAGCTTCAAAGGTTTTATAGAAGAATTCTCTTTTTTCTTGAAATGTACTCTTGTTTGTTTTCCATGTTGACATTGTTCACATACAGAGTTAGTAGGATTTGTAACTTTCAAGATATTCTGTACTGCTTGGTTTTTGTAGATTTTGACCAAATTTTCAAAATGTATATGCCACATTCTTCTGTGTGAAAGCCAAGTGATATTTCTTGGACTCAATCTCATCCAACACGTATATGTTGTTGGGAGTCTTAGTGGATTTGGATACTTTCCTTATACTTGCTTCCTTATTTTTCATCCTTTTTATTTGAAGGTGATTTCATGTCCTTGATCACACATCTAACTGAGGCTTAGTATATTGTGCTTCATGTTATCTACAAGTAAGGCATTTTCACCAGGGAAATTTTATTTCCGAGATTTATTGTTCCCTTCCCCACTACTTTTGTTGAATTGTTATTCCAAAAAGATACAGATCCTTTATCCTTTTCAATATTGACAAAAGAACTTTTGTTACCTGACATATGCTTGGAGCAACCGATATCAACATACCATTTACCAGAGCCGTAATTCTGAGCTTGAAGAACAATTTGACATTCATAATTGTTCTTGCATTTGATCCATACCTTGTTGGACATTTCCTCATTTATCATTGTTGGTATCTTCATTATGCAATCTCTGGATATATGTCCAAAGTTGTTGCACTTGTAACATTCTATTTATGATCTAAAGGGATCAAATCTATTACTATACTGTGGTCGTCTTAGGCTTGCATGGTTATTCCTTGTCTAAAAAGTTCTTCTTTGAAACAATTTACAACTTTGTGTCCAAATCTTCCACATGTAAAGCAATTACCATAAAATGGATATCCATACCTGGGAACATATGAAGGAGTTTCTCTTATGAGATATGATATTTCTGCTGGCCCTCCTTTTTATATGAGTTGTTCTGGTTGACATCCGATCTCTTCTTCATTTGTGGAGTCCTTGACAACTTCTGCATAACTTCTCGGATTCTCTTCATTACCTATCATCATTGATCTTGAGGCTTCATCAACATTATTATTGTATCTTATACCGTTCTTGTCAAATAATGGCTTCTAATTGTTGATGATTTGTTTTAGAATATTGGATTTATTCTCATAACTCTTGCCAATATATTTTGTCTTTCTGTAATTTTGTCTTCAGAGATACTATCTCAGCCTCACGATTTTATTTTTCTTTCACTTTCCATCACCTGTCCAGTAAGAGAGTCTTCGATTATTTTGGATTCTTCCAGTTTGACCTTTAATTTAGCAATGATTTGTTCAAACCTTTGTGCCTCTTCCTTAAGTGCCATGTTTTCCTTCTTGACTTTCTTCAACTCTTTCAAGGTGCTTATAATTTATGCTTCAAGATCTACTTCACCTTCAACTTTGGATTCTTCATTACCATTAGGATCCTCATTTGAGTTTATTTCCATAAAGAGTACCTTATTTGGTTCGCTATCATCATCAGAGTCACTACCACTATTATTGTCAGATTCACCATTGGATGAGATGTTGTCCCTTTTGTATAGAGACTTTTCTTCTTTGAAAACTTCCCTCTGTTCTTATTCTTGTAATTATTGTACTTTGTGTAGGGTTTGAAGTTCTCATCTTCATCACTATATTTGTATTTCCCAGTGCCTCTCTTCAAATTCTGAACAAATTTAGCTATTTCTTCATCATCATATTCATCACTAATTGGCTCTTCCTTTGTTGATTTTTTCTTCCCAGCTTGTTTGGAGGAGATCTTGAATGTTGCTTCCTTTCTTGACGTGTCTTTGTCTTCAATTCTCATTTCGGAAGTGACAAGAGTCCCATGTAGCTGATCTACTATCATATTCTTCATATTTTTCTTTATTCTAGTGCAGAGATCTTGGGATTGAACCTTTTGGGAAGAGTTCTTAGAAATTTTTCGAACAAATATGGCCTCCTCAACTTCTTCTCCCAAACCTCCGATGGTATTCACAAGTTATTCAACTTGAAGAATATAGGCTGCTATGTCTTCGTCTGCATTCATCCTTTTCTATTCAAATTGTCCTATGTATGTTTGAGGTTTGGATTCCTTAAATTTTCTGTCTCCTTCATATTCCATTTGTAGTTTGTTCCACATTTCCTTTGCAGAGGGACAACACATCACTTTATTGAAGACATGTTCATTTATAGCACCTAGAAGGTGATTTCTGGCCTTTGAGTTGTTTTTGTATTGAGCCAACTCAGTTGCATCTGTTGGTATGGTATGTGGTACCTTGTACCCATTCTCGATACTTTGTCATATTCTATTCCTTGAGATTCTATGAAAGCTCTTATCCTTATGCTCCACAATGAGTAGTTGCTCCCATCAAACAAGGGTGTTCCTTTTTTCCTTTGTTTAACAAACTTTCCCATGATTTCCCTCCAGTGGTTAGTCTGTTATGAAGGAACCCGCTCTGATACCAATTGTTGAAATACTTAGAGGGGGGTGAATTATTAGTTGCAAAATATAAAAATTTTAATCAAAAGCAAGTTGTTGATCACCAATAATAGAATATCATCAATGTGTATGAAAATAACAAGCTGCACAGTACATAATAATTTTTGACGTGGAAACTCAAGTCCCGGGGGTAAAACCACAGACGCATTTTTAAAATAATTTTCCAGAAATAACTAGAGGGAGGAAACAACCCCCTTATTACAAAGACTTCAATTTTACAACTACAACTAGAAGGAGGCTACGAACTACTGATTTACAGGCTACAACCTGAAGGAAGCTAAAACTCTCTAGTTTTCTTGCTATAATAAGAAGGATGCTACAAAACCCTTTCCTTGCCCCGTACTTCCACCCAGAAAAGAAAAATATTGTCAAACTTGTGAACCTGTCAAACCAAACTCTAAATTTGTTGTCGATAACCTATGCACTTTGATCACTACCAAATCATCCATGTATACCAACAAGTCATTTTATTGCCATACACTGCTCATGTACATCATTGTACATCTCATCATACACAATTACTGAATAAGTAATTGTTCTCTGCTTTCACTAAACATAACGCATGCTTCATCATTAGATGTATGCATCATTTTCATCAAGTATACATCATAGTGGATAGGAGATCATCATCACACTATTGTATGCATGTACATCATGTTGTATAGCAGTGCATCAACATCATAGGGTGTACATCATTATCACATGCATTATCATCATAAAGTGTATCATATCATATAATAAAGGTATGCAAAATCATCATCATATCCTCCATAATGACTCCAAATATATATACCAATATAGAGGCTCACATACTAATATCAAAGATGAACTCTATCCATGAGAAACATGTTCCATCACAAGAAAAACCCAAAAGAATGAACCATACCTTTTATAATATTACAAGATTAAGAAATAGTAGAAAACCAAAAATATTTCTATATCATGTCACCACATATTCCTCGTAACAAGCTTTTGTAATTCTTATTCTGTATGAGAAAGTTATGCCAATTTTAGTGAAGATTCCCAAAATTTCTTCTCCACACAGTTTCACACTTTTCTCCAAGAGTTGCGAATTACCAAAGAGAGACTTGATTGATGAAAAAATGAAATGTTTGACATCTATTTATATAGGTTGTGGAGAACAGTTAGTACCTCAAACTGGTCCAACATGCAATTCAAAATTATAAATAATTAAATTCTATTTTGTTTGGTTGGCTGACCCAAAAAGGTGGGGTACACCAACTTCAAAAATTCATATCTCTTCAACCGTAAAGAGTTAGAAGATACTCCACATATCAACATAAATGGATTGATGACGACTATGTCCCTATGATGGGTTTATTTTAAAATTCTTGGTATAATACCTTACATTCTTCAATTTGTACAGGAAATCAAGACTCCACACATAAAGGTGCCAAAGACCATGTTACCTTATGCATAAGTTCCAAGATTAAAGGATTTAATGGACATCATCAAAGGCATGAGGGATTCAATGGTATTCACATCCACATACTTAACATCAACAAGGAGGAGGTATCCACCATATACTCATCATATCAAGGGTATCAAGGGACCCAACACCACCAAGGTGTGGGGGTGCTTAGACTTCTCCTACGGTACCATGACCTCATTAAAAACACAAATGAACACATAATGGGTCTTTTGGAATCTTTTAAGTTCTACACTTCTTTAACCCACCAAGGAATCTTTCTAGGGTACTAGGGCATAGGTTTTGGTACTGGGGAACCATAAAACAACTTAGGGTTACTCAAACACTCTACAAGGGTGTTTAGGGATTTTTTCATTGTCCAAAGGGCTCCAAGCGCTTCATAATTGGGCTTGGACAAGGTGACAAGGTCAAGAGGTCTCCTTTGACATTGACTGACTTCTAGCCCTTAAGGGATCCTCAAGGAGAACCAAAACACATCGACACACACTTGTTGGCATCAACAATCTCCTCAACGCACACTTATTGGAATCAATGACAATTTAGTGAACAACATTTATATTTTATGTATACATCAATGAAGTAAAAAATCGATGCCATTAATAAATTTCTAATTTACAATGCAGAGGAAATGTCACCATGGGTTGTGTTGTATGAAGAGAAAAGAACGAAATCAAACAATAATAGAAAAGAGTTTAGATAGTTTAACAATAGAATCATTTATTATATTGAAAATTTAAAATAAGTATTTTAATTCATTTCCATAATTTTTGTCTTATAAAATTTATTACTCTATTTCATATAGTTAGATGAATGATTTTTCATGATATATAAATTGCACTTGCACTTCATTCATGGACTAGTGCAATGAAGTTTATAAAATTAGCTCTAACTTTTGGGAAATGTCTTAACATTGAATTAGGTCTCTTACTTCAATATGCAAACAAAAAAATAAGCAATGCCATATTGTTTGTACAAAGAGTGTAAATGATGTTATGAGAAACAAACTTTATAGAGGCATAGATATTAATGAAATACCTTCGAAAGGAAGTGTTTTAACTATAGCACTATCCTCACATTCAAATTTTATAGATGATGTATACATACCAGTAGTAAACGATCCTTGCTATAATGTGGAGCCAACATTAGATATTGTATTTGAAATGAATAAGTTATAATTATATAAAGAATGGTTGACCAGGGATTATGTTAGCCCATTCATAAGAGATGCAATTCAAGTAGCATACAACACAACCATGTTTGACAAATATAATGCAGTAGACATATCAATAGTTGTTGATGATATGCCTAGGTAAATCTTATTTATTTTCAACAAATTATTTTTAGGTTTGTAATTACATAAAATGTGAACATAATAATATATTCTACCATATTGCTCAGAAGTAGACAGTTTTACTAAGCCTCTCCCAAGATATACTTTTGAGTACCTCAGAGAGAAATTGGGATTCATACTATCTCCTAACTGAATTGATCTATGTTCAACAGCACAACAGTATGACAGGCGAAGCATAACAGATGTACCCTTTTCCATTGATGCCAAAGGGGGAGAAAAAGATGAACAAGGAAGGTAAAAGAAACCTACTCTAAGGGGGGGATTTTTGGACAAAGGAATCTCATTCAAAGGGGGGGTTTTGGAGTTGTCATCAATGACAAAGGGGGATATTGTTGACTAAATTTTCATTGATGCCAACAAGTGTGTCTCGAGGATATTATTGATGCCAACAAGTGTGTGTCGATGTGTCTTGGTTCCCCTTGAGGAGCCCTTGAGGGTTAGAAGTCATTCAATGTCAAAGGAGACCTTTTGACCTTGTCCAAACCCAAGTATGAATCCCTTGGATCCCTTTGGAAAATGGAAAAATCCCTAAACACCATGTAGAGTATTTGAGTAATCCTAAGTTGTTTTATGGTTCCCCGATACCACAACATATGCCCTAGTACCCTAGAAAGAGTCCTTGGTGGGATAAATAAGTGTATAATTTCAAAGAGTCCAAATGAATCATTATGCAGTCAATTATGTTTTTAATGAGGTCATGGTACCCTAAGATAAGTCTAGGAACCCCCACACCTTGGTGGTGTTGGGTTCCTTGATAACCTTGATATGATGAGCATATGGTGGAGACCTACTCCTTGTTGATATTAATTATGTGGATGTGAAGACCATTGAATCCCGCATGCCTCCGATGATTTCCATTAAATCCTTTGACCTTGGAACTTATGCATAAGTTAACATGGTTTTTGGCACCTTTATGTGTGGAGTCTTGATGTCTTGTACAAATTGAAGAATGTAATGGTATTAGACCAAGAATTTGCAAATAAAGCCATAATAGGTAGATAGTCCTAGTCAAACCATTTCCATTGATATGTGGAGAATATTCTATCTCCTTACGATTGAAGAGATATGAATTTTTGAAGTTAGTGTAACCCACCTTTTTTGGTTAGACGACCAAACAAAATAGAATTTAATTATTTATAATTTTGAATTGCATGTCGACCCAGTTTGAGGTACTAAATTTCCTCCACAACCTATATAAATAGATATCAAACATTTCTTTTTTTCATCAATCAATTCTCTCTTTGGTAATTCGCAACTCTTGGAGAAAAGTGTGAAACTGTGTGGAGGAGAAATGTTTGGGCATCTTCACTAAAATTGGCATAACTTTCTCATACGAAATCTGAATTACAAAATTCTTAGCTTGTTGGAAATCTTGTTATGAGGTATATGTGGTGACATAATATAGAGATTATTTTGGTTTTTCTATTGTTCCTTCATCTTGTGATCTTTGAAAAGGTATGGTTCATTCTTTTGGATTTCTCTTGTGATGACACATGTCTCTCATGGATAGAGTTCGTATTTGATCTTAGTATTTGAAACTCTATATTGGTATATATATTTGGATTCATTATGGATACTATGATGATGATGTTTCATACCTTTATGCTATGATATGATACACTTTTTGATGATAATGCATCTAATAATGATGTACGCTCTATGATGTTGATGCAATCCTATACAATATGATGTACATGCATACCATAGTATGATGATGCTCTCCTATGCACTATGATGTATACTTGATGATGATGATGCATACCTATGATGATGATTCATGACGATGCATGCCTTATGTTTAGTGAAAGTAGAGCACAATTACTTGTTCAATAATTGTGTATGATTAGGTGTACAATGATGTACATGAGCAATGTATGGCAGTAAAATGACTTGTTGGTATACATGGATGATTTGGCAGTGATCAAAGTGCAGAGTTTATCAGCAGTAGATTCAAATTTTGGTTTGACAGGTTCACAGGTTAGGCAATATTTGTTTCTTAATTTGGTGGCAAGACGGGGCAAGGAAATGAGGTTGTATCCTCCTTTCGATTGTAGTTGAAAAACTAGGGAGTTGCAGCTTCCTTCAGGTTGTATCCTGTAAATTAGGAGGTCATAACCTCCTTCAAGTTGTAGTTAGAAAACTGAATTCTTTGTAATAAGGGGGTTGTTTCCTCCCTCCAGTTATATCTAGAAAACTATTTTAAAAACGCTTCTATGGTTTTACCCCTAGGACTTGGGTTTCCACGTCAAAAATCATTGTGTAATTTGCAGCTTGTTATTTCATACACATTGATGATATTGTGTGATTGGTGATCAACAACTTGGTTTTTATTAAAAAAATTATATTATGCAAACATTGATTCACCCCCCTCTCAGTATTTCAACAGAGACCTAATTCAATGTTAACACATTTCCCAAAAGTTAGAGCTAGTTTTATAAACTTCATTGCACTAATCCATGAATGAAGTGCAAGTGGAATTTATATATCATGAAAAAAATATTCATCTAAGTATATGAAATAGAGTAATAAGTATTATAATACAAAAATTATGCAATTGAATTAAAATACTTACTAGAACCATAAAAAAATTAGTAGCACTAAATCAAATGGAAAAATTGGACAATATTTTCATCATAAAATATTATTTTGGAAAATTAAAAATCTGCAACACGTCTTCCAATATCTAACTTTTCCTTCTAAAAATAAGTTTATAATAAACATTTCAGTTATATAAGAAAAAAAATCATCAATCCTTAAGCTTTCTACAGATAGTGAAAAGAAAAACGTCGTGAATCAATATAATGATACTACATATAACATTCTTATCATGATATACTGTCTTAGTAAGTTTGAAATGACATCATTTATATGTTTATGGAAAAAAAAGTCCATGGCTTCTTCCTAAATGAAAATGAGACATAAAATTCATAAAATGTTTTATTTTAAATAATAAGCATTTCACCATAATTAAATATGATAATTTTTTCCTAATTTATGTTCTTTTAAAATATTAATTATGTAATATGAAAATTTGGATCTTATATGTTAAATACGTATCTTAAAAATGAAAATGTACAAGATTTTGAATCCAATAGATTACCTTTAGAAGACAAGTTAAAAAAATGTTTTGCAAGTTTAGGATGTTGGAAGAACTCTCAATGAGTTTCCTAATTCTATCCATTTAGTAGATTAAAATGAAAAAACAACCTTAATTCAAAACTAATGGACATTTTTTCAAGTAGAATTATTCATAAAATTTCTCATTAATCAACAAAATAAGTTGAATATACATTGTAAGGTCCAATCATGTTTTCTTCTCCATTAACCTCGTCATTTGAGCTATCATCAGATGCCATAGCTCTGGGACAGGTTGGTATTCATGTAAATATTGAAAGAATCTTATTGATCTAGGATTATACTCAATAACAAATTACTTTGAGCATTCTGTAAGATGGAAACGTAAAATTATCTACTCACATTGGTCAAGGAAAACATACGGTTAATCTATTTGCTCAAAACTAGTATGGTTAATGATGCAAAATCCATTCTCATGCATATATGTTGTTGGGTTATTTCCAACCACTTATCATGAAATAGTACCACCTTGAAAGATCCAAAGCTAAGATCTAAGATATCTTCAACTAATCCATAGTATCACAAGGTTTCGGGTTTTTAAGAATCCATCACGAACATGTGACTGGAAATCTACTGTAAAATATTCATCAATGCCACATTCAAATGTTTGTCAATTTTCATCTACCTTTCAAACACAGTAATGACTACCCTTGCACCACATCCCCTTGTAATGTGTCACCTTATTCTCTTATGTCCCCTTTAGAGTGTCCAATTCATATGTAGTAACCCTTTCATCATTACCTATGCATCCCCTTTCTACTATATCCCTAAAATATTTTAAACTAATAGCTGGAGGCCAATCCTTTTTAAAAAAAATCATTATTGTTGAGTATGGAGATGAGATTTGACCACCCCGACATGCATGACAAATAACATATTTGTTCGACATCACGATGTCTTTGATAGTCTTCCCTCCATACAATTGTGTGATCATTATTTCTTGCAACATATAGTAATAAAACCTCCATTTCAGTAGCATCTACAATCAAAAACATAAAACACATTATACCATCATAATAAAAAATTATACACATGTACCATATATGGATATAAGTTTAATCACCTTTAATTTCCCTAGTTTTTGCTCAACCTGTGAATACATGTCCTTCGAATTTTTCAATTTGTTTTGAGTCCCATAATTGTGGCCCTTCAATATTTAATTCCTTGCACAATTTGGTGAGATAAACAGTTGATTTGAACAACATGTACCCTTGAATCATGGAAACTTCAGGACAAGCCTTTTTTTTTTTACATTTTTTTTCAAAACCTTTAAATAACGCTCAATGGGAAACATTGTTCTTGTTTGAATTGGTCCACACATCTCTATTTCATGTAATAGATGCACAATGTAGTGTTCTTGTGCATCGAAGAAACTTGTTGGGAAATATTTTTTCATGTCACACATTAGAATGGGGGATTCTTTCTTCCACATCTTTAAGTCTTTGTTGTGTATCTTTGTCAAAGAGACCCACCTAAAATAGAAATAACTAATATAAACATAGATTTGTGTAAAGGAAGAAAATATTTTAGATGGACAACTTTCTATTATATTTCATTATACGTGAACATAGATTTTATCTTATATAGGCCATGCATTATACCTAAAAAATTTACTCAACTTGAAGATTGTCCTCCTAATGTTGCCATCCATATTATTTGGAAGGTTGAAAGGTAATATGTACTGCACATAGAAAGTTCAAGTCGATTAATAAAGCACGAAATATAAAAAAAGTGAAAAAATAAAATAATTTTGAAGGCATATCATATATATTATTACTTCAATCAATTACATACCCGTCCTAAGGAAATTATGCCAATCATGGGTATTCATTCCAGAAAGTTCATTTCCATTTGTGAATTCCTTCTTAAAATTTACTCCAAACCCTGTTGGGAATCTTACTGATTTTATGGATTTAATCATCTACCCTTTACCCTCATTTGTGAGAGACAATGGGTCATCTACAAAGTTACCATCATCATCTGGCCAAAGATGAGACATTTTTCCTACTTCTTTGAGGCCCATCCTCACTTGTGGCTTATTTAGTTGTCTCACGTGTATTGGACTCTTCTCAAATAACATATTATTAGTGAACAAGAAGATACATTATTCCCTGTGTGCATTGTGTCAAACATGTGCATAATAGGTAGTTCTTCATAGTATGGCAACTGTGAAAATATTGTCTTTTGAGTCATTCATGGAGGAAGGTTCCTATCGCAAAGAAAAATCATAATAAATTTACCAAATACATTATTTTAAGATGTGATTGTATAAAATTTGGAATGTGGGCATCGGAATTACCATGTTTATTTATATATGCATGCATCAATCTCTTGGTATTCATCTTCAAAGGTGCTATGAGAAGAAACTCCTTTCCACCAAATTCATCCTTATCATGTACACGATATCGATGATTAAAATTAGAAACATTCTATACTCATCATATACTATATTTCCCAAATGTCACAATCTTCTAGATGAGGTGCAAGGCCCACATGTTTGACATACATAAGATCCCTTAGTATGAAGGACTTGTTGACATTTCATATGCTAGACTAGGTATCATGAGTGTTCAATCCAAATTCACAATAGTAGCATATGCAGAATCACTGAAAGAAACACAATCATAAGATAGACATAGTATTTATCTTGGGAAAACCTCAAGGGGAAGAAAACCCAACAAAACTTCATATGTATAAGATGTATAAGATATAACCCCAAAACAGGTATTCTCCTCCTTGTTGTTTTGTCTCTCTCACTCTCCTATGCGCTACACAAGTGAGTGAGTCTGTGTTATAATGAGGAACACAACTCCTCCACACATATTATGTCAACTGACTTTTACCCTAGAAAAGTTGGACCCACTTCAATGACTGGGACAACTTCACCTAGGAATACTCAAAACAATAATTTGTATTATTCATTAGGGTACTAATGACCCAAATTACAATGGAGGCTTTACCTCATGAATATTTGACGACCAATTACAATAGTAATATCCCTGTGGAGAAATAATAACATCTCCCTTTGGTTACATTAGTAAAATAAATTTAGAATAACCTTTGAAGTTATAATATTTCAACGCTCCCCCTTAGCGAGAAGGTTATTCTACTGACAACATCATCATAGACTATAGGAGTAACGAGAGAGAGTATCTTCAAAAGTATCGAGGTAATACATCTATACGTCATATGAAGCTTTCACAATCAGTAACTGGAACAATTACTCTTCAATTTCTTCATCTTCTAAACACCTTCTAAAGCACATGATCACTTGATCCTTTTGCAGCAACACTTCAATCTTTAGATCCTTCATAGAAGCACTTCGATCTTCTTGATCCTTTGCAGCAGTACTTTGATCCTTTACAACAACACTTTGATCTTCTCGATTATTTGCAACAACACTTCGATCTTCTTGATCCTTTGCATCATCGTCACTTTGATATTCTCTATCCTTTGTAGCAGCACTTCGATCTTCTCAATCCTTTGAAGCAACACTTTTGATATTCTTGATCCTTAACAACAACACTTTGATCTTCTCGATCCTTTTTCTACCACTCTACCTGCAGTACACATAATCTCTTTATGAGATGATCAATCCCTATCACTTTAGGGTTGTAACGAACATAAAATAAGATAATGATTAAATAATTAAATAATTTCTAGCTAGGTTGATTAAGTTATTATGAAAGGAGGCGTCTCCTCGTCATCAAGTGTCCAAGACATATTTAAGGCCAAGAAATCATTGTAATATTCATCATATAATATATATTATTCTTATTTATCATTCAAAATGACAGTCAGATTCAACTATTAACTGAACAACCGGATATGGTTGCTCCAAGTGGTATCAGAGCTATACGGCCCTTGGCCATATTTACACTTTGTGTAAATTTAGTTTTAGGGTTTCCCTAAAATATAGGACATTGTCCAAAAAAGAAAACGTAAAAAAAAGTAAAGGAAAGAAAGAAAAAAGTTAAAAAGAAAAGCTAAAAAGAAAAGTAAAAGAAAGGAAAAAGTTAAAAAGAAAAAAAAAAGTAAAAAAAACAAAAGAAAGTTAAAAAAGAAAAGATAAAGTAAAGCCAACACATGGTTTTTCTTTCCAACATCAACCCAGGTTTTGCTTTGACTTGAATTATTATAATATATTTATAATAGTTCAATTTTTTTTATTATATCAAATAATAAAATAAATATTTTATTATATAATAATTAATTATTATTCCTTAAACCTCACTATCTTCAGAAAAAAGAAAAAAAAATTTACACCTCACAAGCTAAAATAGCTTTAAAGTACACACCTCCACATACAAGGTCCAAGACCATTGAGGAACTAAAAGAACAAATTTAAAAATTGGAGAAGGACATCAAATCCCTTGTCACTAACAAAAAATTATTGAAGGAAGAGATGAAAAAAAACAATACACTACTCAAATATGAGTTTGTTCTGGTACTAGAAAGAAGACTGGATGAAAATTTTGACATCCTGGACGAAAAACAAAAAGATCTAGATGACAAAATGAGTACCATGACTCAAAAAATAAACACCTTAACACAAAACATGAGCACCATGATGCTGAACCATAATTCATTAATCGAGGTGTTACAAAGGTTAATGCCTAAAACAGACCGAACTAGCAGTACAGACTTGCTAGAGGCATCAGTTCATGTTTCCACACAGGAAACACTCACAAAGAATCAAGAAGATTTGCAAAAAGAAATAAAGATTAAAAATGCGACACTTGAACAAGAGATAAAAACAAAAATACTCCTAGATATGGAGGCACGATTAAACAACAAAATAGAAGCTATCAGTAAGATAATAGAGAATAAAAAGGATAAAAAACACCGCCAACATCAAAGCAGTTCAAATATTTCACTTGCGTCGTCCAGTAGTTCTGAGCCACCATCAAACCATAAAGCAAAAGGAAATCAATATCGTCCTTACAAAGTGTACCCACCTAAGGAAAAAATAGAGCTGTCGAAACACAATGGAAGTGAAGACCAATGTGTTGCTTGGCTAAACAAGGAGGAAGAATACTTCGACATTTACAAATTCAATCTGATGAGGAGAAGGAGAAATATGCATCAATGCATATGGAAGGGTACGCCTATAATTGGTACTTATGGTGGAAGAGAGAAAAATTTTCTTACACCTGGAACTTGTTCAAAAATGATTTTTTTAATAGGTTTCAAGGAATCAAAGAAGATGATTTTTTTAGTAAACTTACCAGATTACAACAAGTTGGAAGCGTTAAGGAATTCACACATCAGTATGAATCCTTATCGACATGAGTATTTGGGTTGTCTGACAAGCAAAGACTCGAAACCTATTTAGGAGGTCTTAAACTGTACCTCCAAAAAGAGTTAAAGTTACATGACATACCTAATGTAGAAGTAGAAAGATATAAATCCAAATCCACAAAACACAAATTGGAAGGAATAAGAACAAGAGTTGATAACCATTATCGACAAGAAAAAGAGACACAATGTAGGTATTGTGAAGATACTTGGTCACCCAGCCATCAATGTCACAAAACTAAATCACATGCCTATGAAATGGAAAATAGCTCGAAGTCATCTAACAGTTACTCTGATAATAGAAAAAAGAAGAAAAACATATGTCGTCGATGCAGTAATGACTGGACCCCTAGCCATAAATGTAGGAACAATCAGAAAATACATTATAAAATCATCAATGGAAAGGAAGTGCAAGTCTCTGCACTAGAAACCTCATATGATTCTAATATCGACACCGATTCAGAATAAGGGATGACATTAGGAAATACTCAAGCTTTGAGGATAAAGCTCCCTTAAAGGGAGTGGCAATGTAACGAACATAAAATAAGATAATGATTAAATCATTAAATAATTTATAGTTAGGTTAATTAAGTTATTATGAAAGGAGGTGTCTCCTCATCATCAAGTTTCCAAGCCATATTTAAGGCCAAGACATCATTGTAATATTCACCATCTAATATATATTATTCTTATTTATCATTCAAAATGACAGTCGGATTCAACTATTAACCGACAACCAGATACGATTTCTCCAAGGGCATAGGTACAAGGAAATCCTCCATCAGCCTACTCCCCCTTAATGAGGAGGTTCCATAGTATCAACCAGTTGAATCATCTACAACTGAATGTAGATCTCAACTGCACCTAGATGTAGGCCCTGTCGTCCATAAGGACTCATCGTAGTGCATCCTCAACTTCAAATCTAAGACCACTCATGAGTTAGTGTTATACTATGAAATCTACATAAACATGTAGGCATACTCTCCACACAATACTATTGTCTGTAGCTACAGATATCGACCGCATGTAAATATCGGCCCTCATCGTAGAATATTCTCAGCGTGAAATCTAGGACCACTCCATGTGATTGTTATACTACGACGTCTGTGAGGACTCATCATAGATCATCCTTTCCACTAAGGCTAGGACCAATCCTAAGTGAGTGTTTTTCTATGTCATATACATATAAATGTAGTATATTCTCCATGCGAGAGTAGTTTATGCTAAGCATATCTCGACTGCATGTAAATTTTGGCCTTGTCGTCCATAAGGACTCATCGTAGATCATCCTCAGCACTAAAGCTAGGACCACTCCTAAGCGAGTGTTATTCTATGGTATCCAAAAATGAATGTGGGTACTCTCCATGTGAGATTAATGTCTATAATTCCATCCTTAGTAAGGACCACTCTCAGGAACAGAGTGTTATTTCCTGCCAGACCATGCTATCGTCCACAAGTGAATGTCGGACCTTGTTAGAATCTTAAGGAGAACTTGGCCTCTTTCATAAGGGAGCTTCATTGTCATCCCATCATCGATGGCAGTCTTATCATCATTCCCCATTTCTTGGGAGGATCCATATTATCAACATGCTCCCCCTTTGCTTAAGGAGGTTTCATATCTTCGACCTTCTCTTCCTTTCTGAGGAAATTCCATATCTTCATCATTTGTAGTACCATCATTGTTCCTACTTGCGAGGAAATTCTTTTCGAAATACACAAAGCTTGTCATGAAAATATTCAAACTTTATTTGAGATAGAGACTTGGTCAGCACATCAATTACTTTCTCATCGGTACTCACATACTTGATTTTTATAGCTCCCTTTTGTACCATATCCCTTCTATAAAATTATTGAATTTCTATGTGCTTTGATTTATCATGGAACACCAGATTCGCTGTCATCTTTATACAACTTTGGTTGTCACAAAGAATCATTGTGGTGTCAAAATCCATGTCAAATAGTATGGACATCAGTTTCTAAAGCCATATTTCTTCACAACTAGCGAAGCAAGCTGCTATGTACTCTACTTTAGCTATGCTGAGAGCAACACTGGACTGTTTCTTACTAAACCATGAGATCATGGTGGATCCCAGACAATAACATCCACCTGAGGTGCTCTTTCTGTCAGTGGTACTTCCTTCCCAATCTAAATCTGTATATCCATACAATCTGTAGTCATGATCTCTACCATAGTAAATTTTGAAGTCTATCGTACCTTTTAGGTACCTCATCACATGATTTGCAGCTATCAAGTGAACCCGTCTAGGTTTAACTAGATATTGACTTAAGGTGTTCACAACAAAGCATATATATGGACTTGTGTTTGTCAGATACATCAATGACCCAATAATATTTCTATACTGAAACATATCCACTAACTCTGATGACTCATCAGATAACAACTTCAGGTTGGTGTCCATGGCTTTACAATCCAACATATCAAATCTTTTAAAGATTTCTACTACATAATTTCCATCATTTAGAAATATTCCTTCTGGGATCTACCACACTTCCAGGTCGATGAAATAATTCATCAATCCAATATCTTTCAACTTGAATTCTTCATCTAGATTCTTCTTGCAGTCTGTCATATGTTTCTCATTTCCTTTCATAAATAGATCATCTACATACAGTAATAGTATGGCAGGATCATCATCCACAATATTTATGTAAAGGTTAGGATCATATTTACTTTTGGTAAATCCCAAGCTTGTCAAGAAGCTATATATTCTATCATACCAAGCTCTAGGAGCTTGCTTCATTCCATACAGATACTTTTTCAACTTACATACATGAGTCACTATGTCTTCGACTTCAAATCCTTGTGGTTGTTCAATGTAAACATCTTCCTCAATAATACCATTCAGGAAGGTTATCTTTACATCCATCTGGTGTAGGTCCCACTTCATCATGGAAGCAAGTGCCATGATGGTTCTGATGGAAGTGTACCTTGCTACTGGTGCAAATGCCTCTTCATAATCAATCCCCTCTTTCTGAGAGAATCCTCCAGCCACAAATATTACCTTGTACTTTTCAATATTTCCATCAGCAACATGTTTTACCTTGTAGATCCATTTCGAATATACCACACTCTTGTTTTCTGGTTTGGGTACTATGTCCCAAACATCATTATTCATTATTAACTGGTATTCTTCCATCATTGCTTCAACCCACTCTTTCTTCTAGACATCTTCCTCGTAGATGGTGGGTTCTTGATCTAAAAGGTCACACATAAAAGCCACATAACTAGAGTATGCATTTGATCTTTTTCTTGTTCTTGTGGATCCTTCTGGACTCCATACTTCTCTGCTTCTTGTATGATTTCTCTTATCCAAGCATGTTTTCTCTTTTGATAGATATCCATAGTAGGGGGTTCTTGAGGTTCTAGCATATCATGATCTTCAGATGCTAATATTTCAGGAGAGGGTTCAGCTTCTACCATTCTAGGAGGTACATCTTCTTCATGTACTTGTTAAAGCTGACACCTTCTAGATTTCTTAAGAGTTGTCTCTTCATCAAATGTTACATCCCTACTAATATCGATACGATGGAATCCTAAAATGCATATCCTGAAGGCTTTGTAGACTTCATAGTATCCAACAAATATTCCCTTCTTTCCAGAAGGATCCAACTTGGTTCTCTTCTCTTTTGGAATATACACATATACTGGACAACCAAATATATTGAGATGGATTGTTTCAACTTTATTTCCTGTATACATTTCTTCAGGAGTCTTGAATCCAAGAGCACTATGAGATCATCTATTCTGCACATACACATTTGTCCTTGATACTTCATCCCACAAGTGCATGGGGAGGTCTTGTTCATGAATCACAGTCTTTATTGCTTCCATAGTGGTTCTATTCTTTCTTTCTACAACACCATTATGTTGGGGATTATAGGGAGTGATTAGTTCCCTCTTTATTCTTGCCTCCCTATAGAATGCTTCAAATTCCTTTGAAGTCTATTCTCCACCATTATACTATCTCAGTGTCTTGATTCTATTTTTGAATGGTTCTCTATCAAGGCATTAAATTCCTTAAATTTCCTAAACACTTCACTTTTGTTTTTCAAGAAGTATATCCATGTCTTTCTTGAATTGTCATCAATAAATGTGACATAATATTCATATCCACTTAATTATATGGATGGAATAGGACCACATGCTTTAGAATGAATTAGTTATAATGTACCTTTATTCTTTGTTTCAATTTTTGGAAAGGGATTCTTGATGTTATTTCTTCTTGCACATCCTTTTAAAGTTCCCTCATGATCAATATTCAGATCTGGTAATCCTGTTACCACCTTGCTATGTTGATGTATTTGTAACTTTGGAATGTATTCACTTGTATATCTTATGTATTGTACCCCGATGTTTATTCTGGGAAGTGTCTATAATGTATTTGAGTCATGTCATGACCCTATGTTCCTATCGAGAGATTCAATAATGTAAACAAGCCATGTAAAGTCATTGTGGGTAACCCTCCTATTGATCAAGGGTTAAAGTCCCCACAGTTGTGGGGCACTAGGGTTATTAGACTCTCCTAGAGATGTTGGCCCTAGTAAGTAATTGTTAAGTGTGGCCAATATGTTAAAGTGGACATTAAGTGAATGAAAGAATATAAATAGAGAGTGAGCCTCTCTATTTATCACCTACACACACACTCACTGGGGCGCATGAGTGAGAGAGAAGTTCTTGGGACAAGAGAGAGACTACTGCTATCGGGAGATCATCTTTATGTTTTCAGGTTTTACTTTTGGTACTGATTCTATCTCTAAGGAAGTTGCATATTTTTAACCTTTATGGTTTCCCAAAGGAAAATATTTGTGTTCATTGTCTCTTGTGTTTTATTGTTGTGCATGTTATTCTCTCAGATAAGATCCTAAGATCATAATGCTAGCTTAAATGATAAAAATATAACATGGTATCAGAGCTAACCTGAGAAGAAGACATTATGCAGCTACAGAAGCTAGGGCTTCTTACTTTTTGGGTTTCTCTCCACAATCCATCAACAAAAGTATGCTAGGTTGACTCTCCATTGAAGGGCGCATCTTTCTGTCGAAGTGGAATTCGATTCCGAGCATTTTTAGTTTTTGGTGTGGGAAATTAGGGCTTCTTACAGAAGAGGAATTTTTGAGTGAGCCCTGCATAGGATTTCTCTCTTCAACAAAATTGAAGTTTATATACCTGGGTCAAGATTTTTGGTTGGGTATAACTCCAGGAAAGTCAAACCCCAGTTTGACCTCGGGCCGAAAAAACCCTAAAATACTAAAACAGATACGTTTTCGTACATTCACTATATCTCAGGACTGGAGAAGGAATAGGATCTAAAAATTTCACATGCCGAAGATAAAATACTTATTTACACTGTATCCAAATTTCAGCCTCAGATTCACTATATTCTAGCCGATATGATCCCTCCAAGTTAGGGTTCTATCCTCTTCCAGGATTCATCCCTAAACAGGACACATGGGGAGAATTGATATATCTCGGGCTACAAAGTTCCAAATGAAATTTATGAAGATGTTCTAGAAATGGAATGGAATTTAATTTCTATGGTATAATTTTTAGACCCTGAATATGAAACAGTGACATGTGGTAGTCTATACAACTTCGCTATGCTAAACAGTCCTGAAACAAGTCACCTTGGGAAAACAATCATAAGTCCCAATTGGTGAAACCAATTCTAATGAAACCTATGGTTTTGGAACAGGGATAGGCAAGGATACCTCAGTGCAAATTTTCATACATATAGGAGTAGTAATTTCGGAGATACCATAGAAACAGTATCAGGAATTTATGCAGAAGAAATTGGAAAACTAGGGCTTCCTGTTCCGAGAGCTTCCCTCCGCTGTTTTCAGAAAAGGAGTACATTGGACAGCTCACCTTGAAGAGGTCTATAGTTCTAGCTAATTAGATTTGAAATATTCCAAGTTTTGAAAATTAGGGTTTCTCTAACAAACCCTAGATCAGCCAACTCCGGAACGAGGACGGACACCTCAAATTGGTAAGATCTTATCTTTTGCTATTTTCATTTGAGGTTCTCATTTCAAAGTGATCTATCACATTAGATTGATGATAATCTTGGTGAAGTTGACAAATTCTAAGCATGGAAGTATATGATCTCTCTAAAGAAAATGAATGGGACACCTACATGAGTAGAGAGGTTCCAGTTCCAGAGGGAGATGAGGCTAAAAGCCTTACACCAGAATAACTTGGTCAAGGCCAAGAATATCATTGTTGATTCAATCACGAATCACCTTAGACCACAAGTGTCTTCCATAAAGACACTTAAAGAGATGTTTTATTCCTTTACCAAGATATTTGAAGGGAAAAACATAAATAAGAATATTACTTTGAGAAAACAGTTGAAGAATGTGAAGATCCAGAATGCGGAGACCATGCATTCATACTTTACGAGGGTCTCTCAAATCAAAGAACAACTTGTAGTAGTAGAAGAAGAAGTGGAGAATGTAGAAGTGGTGATAACCACCTTGAATGGCCTCCCAGGATCATGGGATTCATTCATTCAAGGAATGTGTGCCAAAAGGAACTGATTACCTTCAGTAGACTTTGGGAAGAGTGCACACAAGAAAAGAAGCTTGACTCATAATAAGAAAAGAGAAGATGGGAGAAATTGAATATCAAGCTCTCATTATCCAAAGAAAATCCTCAAGCGATGAGGAATATGAAGAACTCAACTCTTGAAGAACCTCTTATCCATCTTATCATTTGGATAAGAAACGATGCTATTATGAATGAAGAAGATGATGAATTTGAAGGCTCAAGAAGGAGTCTACCCATGAAACAAATAAAGATTAGTATTCAATTGTCATTTCATGATATTGTTCTGTTATGCATTTGTTTATATTCAGTTGATGTATTATGCATGATAGATCAGTTGTTTGGGTTTTCCTCACATGGTTCGAATTCTCAAGCACGTTTGCTCTCTTGTCAGTTGATTTCAGTTGCTCTAAATAGGTCCATTTTTCATCTTGCAGTTGTCTATATTCCTGATTCAGTTGAGCACATTATTCTTCTTCCAAAGAGGAATATTCATCCAAAAATAATCAATTTGTTTAGATTCATAGGTTCACATGCATAGATTCAGGATGCTACTGCATAGAAGAACTAGAATACTGCTATGCTGCTGCAAATTGTAGCAAAAGATTTTGCAAGTTTTTAACTTGTATTTCCTAATTATTGCTTATCTTGAGGGGGGAGTTTTCCCATGATGTTCTCCCCTATTACCTTGGTTTATTAAGCAACATTTTTATCTTTTAAAATTACGTGGGTGACTTTTGTCCTTTTTTCCAGGGCCCACAGTTGTCCAAGTTAGGATTCAGGGGGGTGTTAGCATTTAAAATCCTCCCTTGACCAAACTGTCTATTATATTATTTTAGCCTAACTTAGGATTTTTATTTAATTATTGGGTCCACTAGTACCATTGGGTCCACTTGGCCTGATGGGGCCACATGCACCAGTTACTAGAGTGGTGGGAACACCGATAGAGGCTAATTGCCACTAACTGCACTTGCATGCATCAGTTTAGGCGCCTCCTAGGCCGATACCTACATTTTAGGATCCACTGGGAGTCCCAAAACCAACCTCCTTCAGTCAATTGGAGTTGGAAATATTTAAGCTTATTTATTTTCCAGTTACTTTCAGTTAGATCACAATCAGCTCAGTTAGTGCCAGTTAGACATGACTACATGTGGATAAGGTGCTTGTCCTCACCTACCACTTCAGTTAGACTAAGTTAACTTATTATAATTGATTGTGTGACTTGATTAAACATCTAGAGTTAACCACTTGGACTCTGATATTGGTTGATACATCCTTAGTTAGCTAGTCAGTCAGATACAGTCACATCCAGTTGGGAGATTCGAATTCATCCCTAATGACTTGAATTATTTTCCTATGTAACACTATTGTAACACCGACTATTCTAATGAACATGATACTATAATTATCTGACCTATACTCATTTGTTTCGCTATGAGATTTGACTTGTTCATTGTGTATTGCCATTCCTATTTTACTGCATCAATAATTATGGAGTCATTGATTGATGATCTAAATGTCACAACAATTCTAACACTCGTAGCATGTCTAGTTTGATTTGCTGAAAACCCTTCTGGAATTTCTGTTACAACTGGACCAATTGTAGAAATTTTATTTTTTGTAGTTTCATTTCTATCCATTTATTCTTGAAATGCAATTATTTGATTTGTTTCATGTCTTCTAGTTACATCCAAGTTCCTAGTAGATTATTGTTCCATTACTTCCCATTGGGTTATACACTTTGATTCCCTTCATGATTAAATGTATTCAAAGGCTCCCTAGGTTGTTTAGAAACACAACCTTCACTTTGATCAGAGTGATTTGTAACAACAGTAGCATCAGTCACTGATTGTTGAGGGAAAACTAGGGCCTCATTCTGCAAAATAGGATTCATTCTTTGGTACACATTTTTATTTTGCAAATAAAAGTTCATTGTGAAGCATGGTTAAAAATTGTTCTCTAAGGGAAATTTAGAACATGCACACTCTTTAAAACAGAGCTCATTGTAGTGGCAGTAGCAAAAAATTATGTTCTCTGAGAGAAATTTGGGACCCTCACGTTCTCCGAAACAGAGTTCATTGCAGTAGCAGAAGGAATAAAAATTGTTCTCTGAGGGGAATTTGAGACATGCACATTCTCTAAAACAAGGCCCATTGTAGTGGTGGCAGGAAAAATATGTTCCATGAGAGAAATTTGAGACCCTCACATTCATTAGAGGAAATTTCAACTCAAAATGGGCCTCCTAAAATGAACTAATAAAATAATAGTTAAAATAATAAAATAATATTTATTAATTTTGGAGGAAGAAAAGAAAAAAACTACCTTTTTGTTTGTATTTTTGACATATCTCCCTGTGTTTTTACTCAAATTTCGATCGGGAGGCTCGTTGGATGCAGAATTAAATTCCGCATCCAACGAGTACCCACTCGGCATACTTTTGACGGACCGCTCTACCCCAAAAACAAGAAATACCTGAAAAAATGGAATGATGATGTCATCATTTCATTTTTTAGGTATTTCTTGTTTTTGGGGTATCGGGGTCCATCAAAAGTATGCCGAGTGGGTACTCGTTGGATGTGGAATTTAATTCCGCATCCAACAAGCTCTCCCGATCAAAATTTGAGTAAAAACACAAGGAGATATGTCAAAAATACAAACAAAAAAAAGTATTTTTTTTATGATAGCTATCCCCAAATTTATATTAAAAAGGTGTTTAAGACCTATACGGTATTTCAAATTTGAAGCAATTTCATTGGCTAACACATGATGACATGGAATTTGAATAAAAGTTAAAAGGCCCATTTTGAGTTGAAATTTCCTCTAATGCTCCAAAACAAAGTTCATTATAGTAGCAGTCGAAAAAAAATTTGTTCTCTGAGGGAAATTTGGGACCCTCACATTCTCTGAAATAGAGTTCATTCTATCGTAGACATTTCCATTTTTTAAATTAACATTCCCTTAAACTACAATTGGACACAACAGTTTTCTTTTTTTTCCAACAAAATTGTTGTTTGTCAAAGGTTGCTTACATCAAGGACAACGAGTTTGAACAATGGTTGGATGATTGCTTGTTGTTTGAGGGAAACTTTTGAACTCATCCTGTGGTATGGAGTTTTGATATCCAAATCATCGACATTATCCATGAGCAACACATTGAGAAGTATTTTTACCTCTAGCATGAGTGAATTGAAGGACAATGTCACATAGTTCCAAAGTTGGAAGATTTGAGTAATATAAACCCTTACGTTTTCCTCTTTTTCGAGGAATTTTTGTTGAGATGGCTCATTTGAAAGATCTATTGATGAGTTACTCTACAAAATAAACAAAAGCATTCAATATTTTCATTAGACATCAGATTGAATTTATCAAATTTTAAAAAGTATGAAATATATCATAAATGTGCCTATAATATATGAAAAATATCCTAATTATAGAGTGTGTGTCTACGTATAAAAACAAGAAGTAAAGTTTCATACTTGTAATTTCAAACATAAAAGCATATACTATGTAATAAAATTTAAATTTGTGTTTCCAAAACAACCACTCTGCCTATTTTGCACCTAAACTGACCTAAATGGCTTTAGAAAAACGCCCACCATTTCTCACCAGTGAGGGGTAAAAAAAAATCGAGAGCGTTATTTTGTCGATGGATGGTTTATTCACTTGACCATTGACTCATTTTTTGAAAAAATGTCTATGGTCAAGTAGATAGTTTCCTTCCAAAATAACCATTCAGATTGTTTTGCACCGTGACAAGAAAATGCTCGCCATTGGCAAAATTGGTTAAGTATTGAATATGGGCTTAAGTAGCATTGGGATAACTCCCACCATCTCTCACTTGTGATGGATAAATGTTTTTTGAAAGCATCATATTGCAGGTGGATGATTTATAAACTTGACCATTTGATCAATTTAAAAAAAAATTCTATTGTCAAGAAAATATTGGCCTACCAAAACAACCACTAAATGGGAATTTGCACCTAAAACAAGCCTAAATGACCTTAGGAAAATTACCACCATTTCTCACCTGTCGGGGATAAGATAATTCTAAGTGCTTCATTTTGTACATGGATGATTTATTCACTTGAAAATAGACTCATTTTTACAAAAACGTCTCTGGTCAAGGAGATATTTTCCTTCCAAAACAACCATTCAGCTTGTTCTTCACCCTGACAGAAAAATGCCCTCCATTGGAAAAATTGATTAAGAATTTAAGAAGGGATTAAGTTCTTGGGAAAATGCTCACCATTTCCCACCTATGAGGGATAAAAAAATTCTGAAAGTATCAACTTTTTGGTGGATGGTGTTAGGATATTTAGACACTTAGGAGTTAGTTAAGATCAACTTGTGTAATATATCCGTTAGGTAAAAGTGTGTTTCTTTAGTATGCATTAGTATGCATTTGTAAATATTCTAATCTGACGGTCACGATATGTTCTAGACATAGAGTGATCCGACGGTTCAACTTCTCTTAGATCATACCTGTTAGCACTCAGAATGTACCCAGGTTGTAAAAGGTAAACTCCAAGGTAATAGCAAAAACCACTTTAGAAAGAAACTGGTATTTTCTTCTAGAGAGGGATCTCTCAATAAAGATTTAACAGCACCAGATATAAAACAACATTTAAATATTTGTATGTATGGCTAAAACAATCACATAACCATTGGGCATGGAGTCACATACATATAAAGATATCACAAAGACATATACACGAGATTCATCAAAGGCAAGATAATCACATCATCACAGACGTTCAATTTAATCCAGGTGAAACAGAAGAGATGAGGAAATAGTCCATTAACACAGAGCATCAAAGATGAATTCTATGTCAACTTTAGCAGAAAATATATAAAATATCTGAAATGACTACTAGAGCATAAACATATGAATTCTAATCACCCAACGCTGTAATTCAGATACAAAGAAGAAACAAAATGAAGTGTTACACTGGGAAAATACAATCACATAAAGAAAGAAGCACAGACTGTAATATCAATGATACAGGAATCTCTGATAAACCTTCATGCATCCACTTTGTTATTCAAAAATAGATATGTTCTCCAAAATTATTCCACAACACGATAGGTTCCAACCCCCATCTCATAAAAAAGATGCCAATATATACAAAAAATAATAGATCTTCCAAGAAGATTCACAACTGAATGATCGGCTTAATTTAGAGTCTTGTAACTAAATCCCTAACTTCTAGGAATAAATTACTTCTCCAATCATAACAGATCATAAAGTAAAAATCAGCTTGGTAAAACTCCTTCATCCAGTCAGCGCCATGTCTTCATCCAATCAGCTCCTTGTCTTCATCCAGTCAGCTCCTTGTTGTATAACACCTATCTCTATGCATGCAAGATGTATTTGGTCTTTCCGAATTTCTCCACAGCTTTCCACTGTTCTACGCTCGGGGTATCACATTCCATCATTTCCTGAATTGACACTTCAAGTTCCATATAAGCTTCGTATGACACCTTGGGCAATCTACTTCTGATAATTGCGAACTTCTGTAAAATTTCGAAATCTTCTGTCAATTTGTCCACAATAGTTTTTCCTGTTAGGCTCTTTTCCAAGTCATTGAATTTAGAGTGGTCCATGCGATTCTGAACTAGCAAGCTGTGATAATGCTCCTGAGAGAACATCCGTCCCTCCTTGTCCCAAAAAGAAGGTAGGCCGTCCTCAAATAGCTCCTTGAAATCCTGCTTGAAGTTATTGACTTGTGTAACCATTTCATCGGTTCTGTCCTGGACCGTCTTCATTAAATGATGTTTGTGAATAAATTTCTTAGCCCACAACACTATGGATATCCTCTCTTTTATCCCCAAATCATGTAATTTCTTATATGTCAATGAGTTTAAAAAGTTCAGCGCATTTTGAGCTGTGGTGAGAGGTCTTTTTCCCATGTTTTCATTCACTAGATTTAATCTTTGGTGGGCCAAATTGATCAAAATATTTTGATCATCAATGAAATTCAGATAATGCCTGAATTTGGTAATTTCTATAGACAACGTGTCCCAAATAATGTGTTTGGCTCCTTGCAGGGGACCTTTACCTATGCTTTTCTCCTTCAATTCATTGAACTTCTTCTGCAACTGGTTTCTATCTTGTAGTATTTTGTTTTTATTTTCATTCATTTTGGCCAGTTCAGATTTGATCTTTGCATTCTCTGTCTTTAGTTCTTTGATTTCTTCATCTTTTAGACTAACCTGGGACATAGGCACCAGCAGATCATCCACAGAAAAATCGTCCAATGGCTTCTTGATATTCACAATGGACAAGTCTTCACCTGTGGGAGTCTGACTCATTAACTCCTCCATAATTTCCTTCTCATCAATTTGATCCTTTTTCATCAAGGAAATTTGAGATAACAGTTCATTTCTTTCGCCTTCCCACCTGTCCTTTTCTTCCTGTAACTCAACAGTTCTCCCTTTATACTCCATCATCTCTTGATGGATCTTGTCTTTTTCTTCTTGCAAAGCCAATAGCTCAGAGGACTGAACATGATCAGAACCTGGGATTTTCAATTTTTTCTTCAACACTTGGAGAGCATTGTCTTTTTCTTCTAGCATCCTCCTGACCGCCTGGGTGTTATTTGAACTGACAATATTTGTTTGGAGCTTCTTGATTTGGATGGCATTTGCCTTATTTTCGACTCTTTCATGTTTCAGTTGAATTTCTAACTTATCTGTCAAAATTTGTAATTTATTTATTTTTACCATAGCTTGCAACAAATCTGCATAAATGATATCACCGGTTTGTTTATGAAGTTGTATCTTATCCGGTATACTGATTTTATCCAACCGGATCTCCATCTCTAACATTTTCTTGTCGTTTACCATGGCTAACTTGAATGTATTTCTTACGGCATCTCTATCATAAACCAGAGAATTTTTTGGAATGTGTAAACTTCTCACTAGTGGCAGCAAATTTCTTGTCTCTTCCAGAGACTATTTTCTTTTCTCCATGTAACTAGCCTTGAGTTCCTCTTTTGACTTGAAGATTGGGCTTGATTCTGAACCATCTACATTAAAAGAGAACTGATTTACTTGCACAGCCTTCAGTGGAACTAGAGCAACCTTTTTGAAACCATCAGAAATTTCTTCATTTACAATTTCACCACCTTGAAACAACTTTGCCTTTTTATGCGATCCATCTTGGTCAATTTCCATATTTTCAATTTCAGACAGACTTCTCTTGATCACAATACTAGTATCCTCTGATGTTTGGGATGCTGTGACAGGTACAGTATGTGTATCTTCATTAGACCCTGAAATCTCGGTAAACTGCAACAAATTGGTTGTTTCAGCCAAACCTTCAATTAACTGGTGATCAAACGGTTTGTTCTTGTTATCCTGCTTCCTCAAGGAGATCACATGGTGGGGATCATAATTTATCTTTGGCTCCCTTTGGAAATCCATATTCTCCAGCAATTTCTCTATGAACACTAAAGCACCTTTACTTTTGAAAATGAAAGAACCAACTTTCAGGGGGAATTTAATATTTGAAGACTTTTTAAAAGCTCCAAAATGTTCTTCTTCAAAATGCAACCTCTGTATCATGAATTCTAAAGAAAAAATCCTCGGGGTGAGGAATGCAGGTAACTTATAAGGTTGCCCGGTAAAACCATATACTCTTAACACAGTGGAGTCTCTATGCAGGAACCAATCTCCAATTCGATCTTCGGGTGAAGGCTGCATCAAACATTTCATCTCGTCCAAAACACGAGGCAATTCTTCATCAAACAACATTTTATACACTTTCGACATAATCGAATTGGCATATTCGAACATGCTGATTTGCTTGGGCAAATCAGAAGAACAGATGGTATTCAAAAACTGCAGCTCAGTGACATTGGAACACAATAGCATGTTGAACAAATAGGTCTGAAATCTAAAGAATCGAACCTTTGGAAACTCGCTTAGATGAAGATGGATTGATTCAGCTAGGTATTCATCTAGACTAAACATCAGAATTGACTGAGATTCAGAGCCTAAGGAATTTATTCTCAACAAAAAACCAAGGACGACTTCACCCACGTGACAGTCATCATCAAGACCTAATATTTGACAGACTAGAGATACTGCCAATTGGACTTCATTTTTAAAAATATGCACAGGGTAAGGTAAGAAAAAACCATCTAAAAATTGACCATCTTTCAGAATACTAGACAGGAATTGGCAACGGATTTCAGTTTCGCACTTCTTGTAAAATTCAACAAGGACCGACTCATTCACTGACTCACGGCTATCAGGGTAACTATCAGGTAAATTGAAGTTTTCTCAAATGACTGTAGCATTGACTTTACAAAGTATTTGGGATGTGGATTGACTCGTGATAATTCTCTAAGAGGGGGAGTAGTTAACATCACACCATTCTACGAACTCTGGGAAATGGAGGGTTTGTTCAAGGGAGAAGTAATACAGAAAGGATTTGTATACATTCAATACATCATTTCCCTGTGAATTGTAATACCACAATATTTCCTTACTAACGGACACGCTTCCAATAGACAAGAAAGGGTCACATACATCCCTATCTCTGTCGACTATATAATCCTATTTATCGTCTATAACACGACCACTCTGTAATTCCTCCCCCTTATCCATAACTTGATTGACAATGGAAATTCAGACGAACAAACTACAGGGCTCAAGCTTTATCTGTTTTACTGTAGAGGCGTGTGTTCGGTGTGCTCGAAACTGACAATCAAAAGTTGACGAAACTGCAAGTCCTTTTCACCCACCGGAGCCAATCAACAAAATACCCACGGGACAAGTCAACCTTCCTTTCATAAGGCCCCACTCCGGAGCGCTCCTTCGGTGGTTTGCACGAAACCACTTTAGCCTCCGGAGTATGCCACAATTCGACGCGTGGGCAGCGGCTTATATTCTGCAACCACCTTCTACCTTTATATGCCGTGTGTTTCCACATTTCGGACTCATTTGTAACCATTGATCCATCTCACCTTTGATTTTTTAACCGTCAGATTAAGCGCCACATAATTAATTCTGCCCGGGGTCTCTGGTCATAACCTTCGTGCAAGTCTCCATTCCGGAGTCATCTCCAACCGTCGATGAAATCAACTCTTATTTCCTGCTGTCAGATTGAAAGACACATACTCGATTCCACCAAGCGCTTGGGTCTTATCTACCGTGCAAGTCTGAGCTCCGGAATCATCTTCAGCCGTTGATGTGATATACCTGTATTTTCCCATCGTCGGATTAGATGACACGTATCTAATTCCGCTAGGCTCCATTGTTTTAACCATTGCGCATGTTCATAAAGAGGAACCTATATGGGCCGTGGATCTCTTCAAGCCGAATCAACAGCCGTTGATTTGTGTATCCTATTAAATGCCCAGATATAATTTATCTTCCTTGCACCTTTGGAGAGCGGACATAGTGTAGACCGTTGATCTTCGACTCTTCACTCCGCATCATTAGATCTTTTGACACTTCATCATTTTTCATTTCTCATCATACTCTTATATCATACCATTTAACCAAAGTTTGACAAGCCACTATTGTTTCTCCTTCCTTATGGTCTTTTCATCCTCCTGCTAAATAGATGTGTTAACAATACCTACCATTGATCCGTGGCTTAACACCCGATTGGTCTATGATATCTATTTAAAGAACATAGAGGGTCCTTGGCTAGTTGATCGATTATGAGAAGCTCATGTAACTTTCTTTATTTTGCATAATAAATTTCTCCAAGTAGCTATTTGCCTGGGTTCGTGGACTATTTCCCTCTCGAGGGTTTTAACCACGTGACAAACATTAGTGTGTTGATCTATGATCTATTTGTGTGAAGCAGTTGCTCAAGGTGTTCGGTCTTTTGGGTGTACCCTGTGTACCCGAACATGGTATCAGAGAAGAGGTCTCAGGTTCAATTCCCCGAGCTACGCTGGAGTCGGGGTGTTGGAGTATCGGGTACCTCCACATGGTATAATCGTCGTACCTCTGGGAATATAAAACAAGTGGTTTAACCACCACATCTAGTGATAGGGCCTTGTGTTGGGTTTCAAATGTTCATCAACATCTGCAGGTTTTGGTGTAACGAAAAACCTTACATGGTATCAGATCCTGATGATCAAAAGTCTACTGCAGGTTATGTTTTCAGTCTGGGATCTGGACCTGTCACTTGGGCTTGTAGAAACAACAATCTCTTACTCTTTCTTCAACAGAAGCAAAATATCAAGCCGCAATTAATGCCATTCAGGAAACTTTATGGCTTCAACAGATCCTTTAAGAGTTTGGATTCGAGCAACAGCAGACTACTCCACTTTGGTGCGACAATCAAAGTGCCATCAAGCTTGCCAAAGATCCAGTTCTACATCAGTGCAACAAACATATTGAGCTACAAATGCACTTCATCAGAAATCTTGTTCATGATCATGTTATTGAAGTGCTCTATTTCCCTACAGATGATCAAGTTGCAGACATCTTCACCAAGTCTCTTACAGAAGCGAATTTTTCTAAACTTCAGTCTATGTTAGGAGTTTAGGAATGTGTCCTTAAGGGGGGATAGGCTCTAATTCCTCCTTCCTTCTCCTAATAGTGTCACTTTTGTAAATCCTTCAATCCTATCCCAAGTTGTTCTTAAGGGGGGATGTTAGGAAATTTAGACACTTAGGAGTTAGTTAAGATCAACTTGTGTAATATATCTGTTAGGTAAAAGTGTGTTTCTTTAGTATGCATTAGTATGCATTTGTAAAGATTATAATCCAATGGTCACGATATGTTATAGGCATAGAGTGATCCGACGGTTCAACTTCTCTTAGATCATACCTACCATTGATCTGTGGCTTAACACCCAATTGGTCTATGATCTCTATTTAAAGAGCATAGAGGGTCCTTGGCTAGTTGATCGATTATGAGAAGCTCATGTAACTTTCTTTCTTTGCATAATAAATTGCTCCAAGCAGCTATTTGGCTGGGATCGTGGACTGTTTCCCTCTCGAGGGTTTTAACCACGTGACAAACATCGGTGTGTTGATCTGTGATCTATTTGTGTGAAGAGGTTGCTCAAGGTGTTCGGTCTTTTGGGAGTACCCTGTGTACCTGAATAGATGGTTTATGCACTTGACCATTTTCTTAGTTTGAAACAAAGTCTATCGTTAAGAAAATATTGGCCTGCCAAAATAGCCACTCATCAGGTTTTGCACCTAAAATTGGCCTATATGGCCTTAGACAAATACTCGCCATTTCGCACCTATGAGGGATAAAAAAATTTAAGAGCCTCATTTTGTAGGTGGATAATTTATTTGCTTGGTCATTGACTCAGTTTTGAAAACAAGTCTCTGGTAAAGGAGATACTTACTTTCCAAAACAACCATTCATCATGTTTTTCGCCCTGAATGAAAAATGCTCGCCATTGGAAACATTGGTTAAGTATTGAAAAATGGTTTAAGTAGCCTTGGGAAAATTCCCACCATTTCTCACCTATGAGGGATAAGATTTTTATGAAAGCATCAACTTATAGGTGGATTATTTATGCACTTTACCAATGGCTCAATTTTGAAAAAAAAACTATGGTCAAGAAAATATTGACCTTCCAAAATAGCCACTCAACCTATTTTTCACATAAAACAGGCCTAAATGGATTTAGAAAAATGCCCGTAATTTCTCACCTATGAGGGATAAAAAAATATGAGAGCACCAGTTTGTAGGTGGATGATTTTTTCACTTTTCCATTGACTCGTTTTTTAAAACAAGTCTCTGGTTAAAAAGATATTTTCCTTCCAAAAGAGCCATTCAGACTGTTTTGCACCCTGACAGAAAAATGCTTGCGATTGGCAAAAATGGTTAAGTATTGAGAAAAAAGGCTTAAGTAGCCTTGGTAAAATGCCCATCATTTCTCACATGTGAGGCATAATTTTTTATGAAAGCATCATCTTGTAGGTGGATGATTTGTGCACTTACCCTTTGGCTCATTTATATATATATATGGTCCAGAAATTATTGGCCTACCAAAATAGCCACTCATCCTATTCTGCACCTAAAACTGGCCTAAATGGCCTTAGGAAAATGACCACAATTTCTCACCTATGAGGAATAACAAATTCTGAGAGCATATATTTGTAGGTGGATGATTTATTTAATTGTCCATTGACTCATATTTGAAAACAAGTCTATGATCAAGAAAATATTTTCCTTCCAAATCACCCATTCAGTCTGTTTTGCACCCTGACAAAAAAATGTTTGCCATTGGAAAAATTAGTGAAGTATAGAAAAAAGGGATTAAGTAGCATTGGAAAAATGCCCACCAATTCTCACCTAGATGGGATAAAAATATTATGAAACCATCAGATTATAGGTGGATGATTTACACAATTTATGATTGGATCCTTTTTGAAAAACAGTCTATGGTCAAGAAAATATTCTCCTGCCAAAGTAGCCACTCAACCTGTTTTGCACCTAAAATTGGCCTAAATGGCCTTAGGAAAATATCTGCCATTTCTCACCTTTGAGGGATAAAAAAATTATGAGATCATAAATTTGTAGGTGGATGATTTATTCACTTGTCCATTGACTCATATTTGAAAACAAGTCTCTGATCAAGGAGATATTTTCCTTCGAAATCACCCATTCAACCTATTTTGCATCCTAATAGAAAAATGCTCGCCATTGGCAAAATTGGTTAAGTATTGAAAAAAAGGGCTTAAGTAGCCTTGGGAAAATGCCCACCATTTATCACCTATGAGGGATAATATTTTTATGAAAGCATCATCTTATAGGTGGATGATTTATGCACTTGACCATTGGCTCAATTTTGAAAAAATGCCTATGGTCAAAAAAATATTGGCCTTCCAAAATAACCACTCATCTCGTTTTGCACCTAAGATCGGCCTAAATGTCCTTAGGAAAATGCCTGCCATTTCTCACATGTGAGGGATAAAAAAATTATGAGAGCATCAATTTGTAGGTGGATGATTTATTCAATTTTCCATCAACTCATTTTTGAGAACAAGTCTTTGGTCAAGGATATATTTTACTTCCAAAAGATCCATTCATCCTATTTTGCACCCTAATCGAAAAATACTTGCCATTGGAAAAATTGGGTAAGTATTGGAAAAAAGGCTTAAGTAGCCTTGCTAAAATTCCCACTATTTCTCACATGTGAGGGATAATTTTTTTATGAAAGCACCATCTTGTAGGTGGATGATTTGTGCACTTACCCATTGGCTTAGTTTTAAAAAAAAAAATATGGTACATAAAATATTGCCCAACCAAAATAGTCACTCAGCCTATTTTGCACCTAAAACTAGCCTAAATGGCCTTAGGAAAATGCCCGCAAATTCTCACATGTTAGGGATAAAAAAAACCCGAGTGCATAAATTTGTAGGTGGATGATTTATTCACTTTTCCATTGGCTCATATTTGAAAACAATGTCTCTGATCAAGGAGATATTTTCCATCCAAATCACCCATTCATCCTAATTTGCACCCTGACAGAAAAATGGGCTTAAGTAGCCTTAGGAAAATGTCAACCATTTCTCACCTATATGGGATAAAAAATTTATCAAACCATCATATTATAGGTGGATGATTTACACACTTTACAATTGGATCCTTTTTAACAACCAATCTATGGTCAAGAAAATATTGACCTACCAAAATAGCCACTCGGCTTGTTTTGCACCTAAAACTGGCCTAAGTGGCGTTAGGAAAATGCTAGTCATTTCTCACTTGTGAGGGTTAAAACAATTATGAGAGCATAAATTTGTAGGTGGATGATTTATTCACTTGTACATTGACTCATATTTTAAAACAAGTCTCTTATCAAGGAGATATTTTCCTTCCAAATCATCCATTCATCCTATTTTGCACCCTAACAGAAAAATGCTCGCCATTGGCCAAATTGGTTATGTATTGAAAAAAGGGATTAAGGAGCCTTGGGAAAATGGCCACCATTTCTCACCTATATGGGATAAAAAAATTATGAAAGCATCAAATTATAGGTGGATGATTTATGCACTTGACCATTGGCTCATGTTTGAAGAAATCTCTATGGTCAATAAAATACTGGCTTGCCAAAATAGCCACTCAACCTATTTTACACCTAAAATTGCCCTAAATGACCTTAGGAAAACTCCCGCTTTCTCCCCTGTGAGGGATAAAAAAATTCTGAGAGCATCATTGCATAGGTGGATAGTTTTTTCACTTAACCATTGACTCATTTTTGAAAAAATGTTTGTGGTCAAGGAGATAGTTTCCTCCCAAAATAGTCATTCATCCTGTTTTGCACCCTGACATAAAAATGGTCACCATTGGAAAAATAGGTTTAGTACTGAAAAAAGGGTTTAATCAGCCTTGGAAAAATGCCCACCATTTCTCACCTATGAGGGACAAAAAAATTATGAAAGCATAAGATTGTAGGTGGATGATTTAAAACATCATTTCCATAAATTTAGAGACTCGACTAGTCATTTTATTTAATCACTGTTAAATTTAGAATTGAGATATAAAATAAATTTTCATGGAAATTATTTGCTATCATTCCTCAATTTTTATTGCAAATAAATAAAAACAATGAACATATTTTTCAGCTGTATATTCAACCAAGGAAATTAACAAGTTGAAGAAATCAAGTTTATGGTTCTACATCTACTTGTACTCCTTCTGTAAAATGTTCCATCTAAAGTGAAATCCAATACTGTCATATTAACATTTGAAAGGGTTTCCCAATTTTTCATGTACAAAACAAAACTGCACACCGGACCAATCCAAGTACACCCATGTACGAAATCTGATCTGAGGCATAACTAGACATATCTGAGCATACTTATCCATGAATCACCTCTGCCAAATTGTCTACATGCAAATATCTTATCCTACTTATCCATGATTTGGCAGGGAAGCCAATTTTTCATGATTAGCACAAAAATGTACACTTCCTCAACCAATCGACCAATATTTTTCTTACTATTATCATTATCATCTCAGAATATCATGTGAATGGGATACACATAGAAGAAACAATTTCAAAAATTCTATAAACATCAGTAACTACATGCCTTATTGCTCATATTTCTTATTTTTTATTGATTGATAGTAACAGGAAAGTGCATTTTTATTTCCTATCGAGATTACAATGCATTGATAGAATGGTGTATTACTAGCATGCATGGCATACCTTTGACACAAATTTTTGCTTCGATTAATTTTTAGGAATTGTCTTTGGTGTGAGTCAACTTGATGGCCAAATGTAAGGATTAATAGACTAGCATGTTTTCGTTCTTTCATGACCATGCCAAATATCACGGCTAAAAAAATTATTTTCTAAGAACATTCTTAGTTTAATTTCTTCCACAAATTCTTTTTAATTTTCCCACCAAATCAATGATCGGGAATCGATGCCCAACCACTTTGATTAAGTTTCAAAAAACATTATCAGTTCAATTTTTTTCCTAAATTTTTTTGAGTTCCTGCTAGATGGGTGATAAGAAATGGATGCTCAACCACTTCAATTTTCGGAAAATTTTCTTAGATTATTACCTGTCAGATCGTGATTAGGAATGGATGATCAACCACTTCTATCACATAATTGTGCCACCGTTTTCTTAAATACGTAGAAATTAAAAACGAATTTACTTGTAGGTTTCACTCCTTGAATACATTGGTTATTTAATGCAATTTAGAAATTCAAGACAATTAACCTAGTATTAAACCCACCTTCGCTTTGACATATCGCTTCATAACTCATGTTGAACCTACGTTAACTATGTTCTTTTGCTGGAAATTGTCTTGATTTACCTGAAAACTGTCCCCATTAAATTTTTTTGACCAAATACTTTTTTTATTTCCATTATTAACATGATTCATCTACTGAATTCACATTAAAAAATAATCTTTCTAAAACCATGCGATGAATTCTAACCAAAAAAAAAATCACAAAGAAAGCATCTTTTGGAATTACTCTTAATGAAATAGGATACACACTAGACTTGGGTAGAATGTTATGCACCTTGCTAGCTCTACACATAGTTTTAAGTACCCAAACTCTAACAACTATTTGTCCCACATCAATCAATTCCAACTACTTTTCCCACATCGATAAGTACCAACTAATTTGAGGGGTGTATTCCATAATAATGACCCTTTTACTTTTAACCCACACACCAATTAGCTAGTGGGACTTGTCAAAAAATAATGGCCTTTTACAATAACTACCCAAATCCATAGTACTCCTATGTAGGGAGGTTAGGGTAGGGCTCTAACATAATTATTTGACTATTTCAACCTAATATTCCATTTGTTGTTAGTGTGGTCTCCACCTTCATGCATGATATGAAAGGGAACAAACTAATGGCCACATATCATTAATGAATGACCTAATTTTCCATTATATGAATAGTACATATCGGCTTGGTATAAAGTATTGCAACATAAATATGAACCAATTGGTCAATTATTATTGGGTTGGTGATGGAGATGATAGTAAGTTGATTTTAAGTAATGTGTTTCAACTTAGATCTAGATCCATGGTGCGTAGTAAAGTAAAAATGGATATTTATTTATAAATCACAAAAGTTGAATATAGAGATGTAGTTGAAACTAACACAAGGTAGTGTGGATTCATAACTCAATGGACTTAAGGTAGTGCGGATTCATCACTTAATGGACTTGCTCTGATTTACTTTATTGATTCCATTATAATGTATTATGACAATCAAAGTGCAAAAAAAAGTAGTTGACAATAATGTGCCACACCATAAAATCAAGCTTGTAGAGTTTAACTGAATTATGGGAGAGGTGGAAGTGTGTAGAGATGGAAGGTTGTGTTGGTTAATCGTATTAGAATATTCTTAATTTCTAAAGTTAGAATGTTTTTTTCATGACATAATCAACCTTAAATACCTTTAAGATTATAAATGGAATTAAATATTTCTTATCTTAAAATAAATAATTACACACACGTACACACACACACACATATATATATAATAAAATCGTCATTCCATATTACTTGTAATTTTAATTTTTTTTTAAACCATCTCTTTTGAAATTCATATTCTCTGAATGGAATTCTCTCATTCTCAAAACACCTTAGAACCTGGTGAGCATACCTTTGGCTGAGAGAGTGCATGAGCAATAGAAGGGTCCACTCCATGACAATTAGACGAGACATGTTTCCATAAAATCCACTCTCTAAGTTGACCTCTAATTCTCAAAGGAATACTCTTCGCACAAAACACATAGACGATTACATTGGAAGCACATATCGTGGAATTTGATTGGGAGGTAATCATTTTTCATATTAGAAGTCAAATAGTTGGAAAAGAAACTCTCTCTAGTTGGACAGAGGAAAAATCCACTGCATTCCGATATTTTTTACCCAACAGGAATCGATTGGCATCCCATCAAATTGACAAGGGAGAGCAAAATTATCATTGCAAAAATTTGTTGGTAATTGTTTTGGAAAAAGTAGAAGAGAGATCATAAGCACGAGGAATATAGATCTTTCTAGTTATGAAAACTTATTTGATGTCCTCTTTGTTGGTCGAATTGGGTGAAGGGTACTTTACATCTATATCTTATGGTGGAGCATGATCAATGCCCTCAATTCTAACATCAATATATTATGAAGTCAAATCAACCTTATTTTCTTCAAGAGGAGAGTTCGCATGGTAGAGAGTTAATTTAGTTTAGTTGATAGACTCGCCATTCCCTTCAAACAACAGTTTTTTTCAAAACAATATTTATGTTCAATAATAAGATTCGAGAGATAACGAATCTACTGAATTAGTCAAGCAACATCAATACATAATCAAGTAGGCGATGAACCTACTCAACGATAAGAAGACTTGGATTTATTCATTTGTGATTAACTGGCCCCTCTTACATGAATCATACAAAATTGAGCAGTTGTAATAAGCCTAATTAGGTTTGAGTTATGACGTTTCCTACATTCTCCACCACTATAAATACAAATCCATTCTTCCATACGGTTACCAACAAATACTCTATGTGCTCACATACTTTCTCTTACCCATTATTATTCGGGTAAGAGAGTAAGTTGGCCATGCATTAAAACTTATTGTTGCAACATAATTCTCTCAACAATATGCATAATCATTCTCAGTGATGCATGGCAACTTCTCACGGATTGATGAAGTTGATTGTAACATAGTAGACTTAGTTACTAACTTAGGAGATACTACTAAATAAGTAGATTTCGAGGATAAATTTTGGATTTTGTACTTTCATGGTTCCAAAACACAAGAGGGATCGGGATTCAGTTGTGTTCTTATTGATCCTGAAAGAAATAAATATTTTCTCTCTTGTAGGCTAGAATTAGAATGTACAAATAACACTACAGAATATGCATCTCTAGTTCAAGGCCTAAAAAGAGCCATTGAATTGAATGTAAAAGATTTGAAAATTTTTGGTGATTCTGAAATAGTTGTCAGACAAATAAAAGACACCATTCATTATTTATCTCCACATCTTAAAGGGTACCAATCTGAGGTATGGAATTTGATATCACACTTCAATGCTTTCAATATAAATGAAATCCCTAGATTAAGAAATGATGCGACTGATTTATTAGCTACTTATGCTTCTAGATTAGTGTCAACCAATGATAAGTGACCTATTGAATTAATTTTCAGACCATCGGTACCTGACAACACTATGAATATGAGGGTGTTCAATAATGATGAACATATTATTAACTTTCTGACGAATGAAGAGGATTTCAAAGTCTCTATAATGAATGAAGAAGAACATCAATAAGATTTACATAACAGAGATATAGTTAAAGGCAATTTCATGCCAAAAGGAGTGAGAACCCTTGAAAGAATGTTTTATTTGCAAATTAAATTCAGGAAACCAGCTAATGTTAAAACAAACATCTCGTCAATGCAATATGAGTTGGTGAATTTAGGAACATAAGTTGATCCCAAGTATGTCAATTTGGGAAAGTGTTGCTCACCTGGAGAAAGATGCAAGTTCATCAAATGGTTTCACCAGTACAAGGATATATTCGCATGGACGTATGAATATTTGAAGACTTATGATACACATAGTATCTAGCATGTAGTTCCTATCAAAACAGGCATAAATCCCTTTCAACAACAACTCGTTAAAAAAATGCACCCTAAGCTGGATCCTTTGATCCAAAAGGAATTGAAGAAGCTACTAGATGCTAAGATTATCTTCAAGGTTCGACACTATGAATGGGTCGCAAATCTAGTTCTGGTAAGGAAAAAATCGGAGAAATAAGACTGTGTGTTGATTTCCGGAACTTGAACAAAGCATCAGACAAAGAAAAATATCCAGTTCCACCAATGGAACAAATTTTACAAATGGTATCAGCATCAGAATTTTTCTCCCTGCTAGATGTATTTTCTGGTTATAATCAAGTGTTACTAGCCAAGCAAGATCGATTAAATACTACATTTCACATGAATTGGGGAACATTCGTGTATAGAAGAATGTCTTTTTTCCTAATGAATGTCCTAGCCACATTCTAGAGTGGCATGGATATTGCATTTCAAGGTTTAGTCGGCCACTGCGTGGTCATATATTTAGATGATGTAACAGTTTTCTCCAAGAAACGAGAAGACCATGTTTTCCACTTAAATAGATTTTTGACAATTGCAGAAAATATGGTATATCTTTGAACCCGAAGAAGAGTATTTTGTTGTTCTTGAAGGAAAACTTTTGGGTCACATCATCTCAAAAAATGGAATCTTGATAAATCCGGAGAGAGTTGAGTCTGTAACTCATATTACCATGACCCATAATAAAAAGGCTATGCAATCATCTATGGGCACAATTAATTTTGTTCGAAGGTTTGTACCTGATTTTGTGCAAATTGTGAAACCTTTACACCAATTGGTAAAGAAAAGTGTGCAGTTCAAGTGGAATGAAATTAATAAGGTTTCCTTTAAAGACATAAAGACATAAATATCTCATGCACCTTCTTTGAGAATTCCATATTTTGAGAAGGACTTTATCGTATACACCTTTGCTCCAAATAACTCCCTCGCAGCAGTGCTTACTCAGACAGGAGAGTTGGGAGACAAATATTCGATATTTTTCATGAGAATTGGCTTACAAGGGGCCAAATTGAATTACCTAGCCATAGATAAACAAGCATATGCAGTGTTTAAGGTAGTAAAACAATTCAGGCCATATATTTTGAAGATTAGAACAAAAGTCATCGTCCCTCACCCAACTGTCAAGTCTCTATTCGTGTAGAAGGAATTGGGTGAGCGAAGAAGAAATTGGGTGACTGCACTATAGGAACATGACTTATAATTCAAACCACCAATCATTATTAAAGGTCAAGGGTTGTGCAAATTTCTCACGAATAATCAGACCAATGAAGACCGTGATTGGAAAAATGAAGCTGAATTGAACCTAATTGAAGTATGCCCCATTTTCACTACTCCCGATTTTTGGTACAGCGATTTGGTGCTTTATCTCCAAAAAGGATATCTTCCAGAACATTGGAACTCCAAGAAGAGAAGGGCACTTCAATTGAAGTGAGCTTCTTATCAGATAATTGATGGAGTAATTTTCAGAAAAAAAAATTATGATGGAGTTTTTCTTAGATGTCTGGATAAAGAAGATGCATCTAAGGTCGTCAAATAATTGCATGATGGTCCTGTAGGAGTAATTTTTTCTGGGGACACCACGGCTCATAAGATACTCAGAGATGGGTACTACTCACCAACTCTCTTCAAGGATTCCCATGCTTACACAATAAAGTGTGATGTATTCCAAAGGAGTGGTGGCAAATTGCCGAAAGCAACTGGATTATTGGAGATGTAATCGGAGAAACCACAGTATCGAAATGACCAAGTCGACGTTTCGAATCCATATCAGGATCCATCATCAGGACAAGTCTCATCAGGATCCATCATCAGGATCCATCATCAGCAACTGAATTGTTACATCCTGTTATCATCTCAGAACCGTTTGAGCAGTGGGGTATAGACATTATTGGATAGATTAACCCAAACTCGTTGCTGCAACATCGATATATATTCACAGCTACGGACTATTTCACACGATGGGTGGAAGCAGTTCCTTTGCGCAAAGTGAATGAGGATGTGGTCATAAATTTCCTACAGGAGAATGTTATAATAATTAGGTTTGGGGTTCCAATTTCTCTTGTTTTTTATAATGCATCTTATTTGCCATCTATCAAGTTAACTGAATTTTCTTATGAAAAGGGAATCAAAATGCATTATTCAGTCAATTATTATCCACATGGTAATGGATTAGCAGAGTCAACAAATAAAAATCTCATTCAAATATTAAAGAAACCTGTTATTGAGAGTCAAAGGAATTGGCATATAGCTCTCCCTAATTCATTATAGGTAGATAGGGTTACCCTGAGTCATTCCTTAGGATTTTCTCCTTATACTCTAGTCTATGGAAGGGAAGGCATATTGCCACCAAACATTTTTCTCCCATCCTTGTTGTTAGCCCAAACCTCAAGAGGGTTCGGCAGTGAAATTTTATAATCACGAATTGATACTCTTGTGAATCTTGAAGAATTGAGACAAAAGGCCAAGGATAGATTCAATCAACATCAAGATATTGTCAAGAGATGGTTCGACAAGTGAAAGTATGGTAAGAGGAACTTTGAGGTAGGAGACTTAGTTCTAAAGTGGGATCACCCGCGTGATGAAAAGGAAAAACAAACGAAATTTCAAATAAACCAGCTCAATGTTTGACACTTGGTGTTATATTTTCTTAAATATTATAGCAGTATATCTTCATTGCATTTATCAATAGGATCACTAGAAGATAGATAAATCATAGAACAATAACACAAGTATTTTTCACCTGGGAAACCCAATTGGGAGAAAACCCAGCAATCTTCGTCTAGAGATAATAATTCTGAGATCAAAGTACAATGAAGAAATAAAAGAAAAATATGGAATGCTTTCCAAAAATTGAAACCCTGAAAACAGTTTTCTTCTGCAGTGTATGTGAACTTCTCTGAGCTACTGTGTAGATGCACTCTGCCAGAAACTATGCACTTCACTTATGCTACTGCGATGTTGTTGTGTGTAATAATGAGGAGGTGCACCTCCTATTTATACTGTTTTCCCACCCATAAATTAACTGAGGCCTACTTCACTTGGGGGAGCAATATGATTTTATATTTAATAATTTATATTTTATTCTTTTATTGCTGGCTTTTCACCCCAAGGCTTACATTTTTCTTTCGATGGTTTGTATGAATGATTACAACAAGTTCATCTCCCAAAGGAGGACAATAAGAGTAGCTTCTGAAGTTGCACAAACTCCAACACTCCCTCACAATAAGGAAGGTATTTTTCAGTCTTCATCAACATCATGATCATCTAGGTTTCATCTATACATCTATACCGTCTCCATCATCACTAAACATACTAAAGGTTGTTTTTATGAATTTGTTCTACCCATATGTCTGAGAGAGAATATTATGCTACCTATCTTTCTCTACCACATGCCTAGCTAGAGATCTTGGATGAGCAAATATGTATGAACATCTAATACCTGTTCGGCTCATCTGTCGATGGGGTGCTCCCATACCTGGACGAGAACCTGAACGAGTAAATGTGCATGAACATATACTACCTGTTCGTCTCATCTGTTGATGGGTTACTCCCATACCTAGATGAGAACCTGAACGAGTAGATGTACCTGTGAAACTACACAGCCATCTGCTACCTGTCAGACTCATCTGCCAATGGGATTTCTCCCATACCTGGCTGAGCACCTAGACAAGAAGAGGCACTTGTGTGAACCCGACCATCTACTACTTGTCCCTCTCATATGTCGATGGGATTTCTCCCATACCTGGACGAGTAGAGGTACCTGGGAAAAAGTATGGTAAATTTCTCTCAGTCATCTCTCCTTCTCAAGGATGGATACGTTCTCTTCTACTCTAAGTATTACGCGAAAGTATTTAAGCTTCATCCTAGGAAGAGGCTCGGTGAGAACATCTACAGTCTAGTCATATGTCAAAATGTACTTGAGCTCGACCACACCTTTTTGCACCATATCATGTATGAAGTGATACTAAATCTCTATGTGCTTTGACTTGTCATGAAATACAGGATTTACTAACATCTGCACACAACTCTGGCTATCTCGATGAATCACGGTTGGCTCTAGAATCTGTACAAACAATCCTACAAGAAGTTTACGAATCCAAACTACTTCTCATGCTATTGAACTTGCATCCATATACTGGGTCTATGTAGTAATGAGAGCTATTGAGTTATACTTCCTACTGTACTAGGAAATTACTGCAAAACCCAAACTAAAACCGCATCTTGAAGTGCTCTTCCTATCTGTAGTGCATTCGGACCAATATGAGTCTGTAAACTCTTACAATCTCAAGTCACAATCTGAATTATATCGTAGATCATATCCCACAATGCCATGTAAGTATTCGAGCACATGTTTTGCAGCAATCCAGTGAATCTACCTCAGTTCGCACATGAACTGACTAAGAGCATTCACAGTAAAAATATATATATGGTCTGGTGTTCTTAAGATACATCAAGGACCCAATCAACTGGCGATACATTGTGGGATCCATCACATTTGAATCTAAATCAAAATCTCTCAGCTTCTTCAAATTTGCATCCATTGGAGTAGCTATCACATTGCAGTCCAACATTCTGAATCTCTTCATCATATCCATAGTGTAATTTCCTTGAACTAGGAAAATATTCTTCTACCTTATCATAATTCTAATCCCAATAAGTAATGTATCAACAATGTCATTGAGAAAGGTTGTCTTGGCATCCATCTGATACAACTTCCATCCCATATCTGAAATAGCTAATCGATCTTATGGAAGTACATCAAGTTATAGGAGCAAATTTCTCATCATAATTAACTCCTTTCTAAGAGAACCTTCTGGATACAAATATAGCCTTTTATTTTTCAATGTTCCCATATGCTCCATGCGAAGCTGCATGGTCCTCTTCATTCTGCAAAATCTGTCGTTCCCATCTAGGTCTTTTCCATATTACTTCCATATCTTGTGGAGCATCATCTAGCTCAATTGGATCAATGGAACTGATCGACTTATTCATTTCTTCAGAATCCCTCTTAATGTTTGGAGGGGGAGATGATCTCATCTCTTCATCACCATCGATCTCCATATCTGATCCTCTTCCTTTTCGGATAGCCATTTCTTCTTCAAAGGTTGCATCCTACCTGACTTCGATTTCAATTGATCCTGGGATGTATATTCTATAATCCTTTGAATACTTGCGATATCCCACAAATTTTTCCTTCTTTTCTGAAGGTTTTAACTTGGGAACGTGAATGTAGACTGGGAAGTAATTGTCCATCCTAGTGACGACCAGTTTCATCAAGGATCCTTCAATTGTATTGTTCGAGTCATGACATCAATGTCGTCAACTTTATCTAATATGTAATCAACTAGAATCCTCGTCTTTGAGGGATAACTCCCTCCATCTCTTAGAATTCGGTTGAGTAAATTTTGTTGAAGCAGCATATAGACCGACATTCGTAGAAGATTCTACTTCTCATCACCAAATATCTGGATGAGATTATTTTGGGTCTAAGAGTCATAATACATGCTTCTTAGAGGAATTTTTCTTCCGTTCCATCTATATATCAATGGGACCACTTGTCCTTGTAGATCATGGCATTCCCTACAAGTCAAATCCCGTCAGATGGTTAGGAATATTTCATAATCAATGTATTAACAAAATAATGTAGGAAACCTTTTAGTCAACTCTTTGACACAACAAACGTAAGGAAATTATCCAGATGCTTATGGTATCCATTATAGCATACTATCAAGAGTGTGTAGTACTCCAGTATGTTATAAAGGATTCCTCATCCTAGATGGGTTGTGTAGCATGATAGGATATTTAACTACCTAAATTTTTGGAATGTAGATCTGTGTAACACATATTCAAAAACAACCAGATCTAATCTACTAGAGCATGTAAAATCAAATACTTATCTTTTGTAGTTTTGTGGGTGGGCACCCACTGTCAGGGTCCACTTGTCTTTATATGATTGCTTGATGATCATCACAATCTAGATCTTCATATAATTTCTTAGAAGAAGAAATATGAACGATCTTCCTTCCTTAGCTCCTTGTGAGGAGGGTCTTTTTCTACATCAGCAGTTGAAGCTTCATGCTTCCTTTTGATTGAACTTCGATAGCTACTGCCATAATGGCTGTATTTCTTTCACCTGTAGCCCTGTATCTGAGATAAGTCCTTCTTCTCTTGTTTCTTCTGATATGGGTAAGGACTTGATCTCATATATTGGTGCTTGTGATTGAAGGAATTCCTTCCCCTTTCCTTTCCTTTCTTGGCATGAGATATGAATGCTTGAATTTCCTCAGGTTGAGTGCCATGAAGTATTTGGCGTGCTATGATTCTTGTTTCCTCCTGAGTGCATTCTTCCCATAGCTTATCAAATTTGGGCAACTTGGTCCAACCACTTATAGTTTGGATGAAATACTCTCAAGATGGTGGGAGACCATTTAAGGTGGTCATAACGAGATCCTTTTCTTCAATATTGTCTCCACTATACTTTAGCTTGTCCCGGAGCTCGGTGATCCTCATAAAATATGAGGCAATATCCTTAGACTTCCTCATATTCATGTTTGATAGTTGATTCTGCAGTGTGAGAGTAACATTGATGCTATTGTGTTCAAATAACTTCTTTGTAGTTTTGAACATCCTCCTTTTCATCGTATTTTCTGAAATCTGAGGAACCAAGTGATCTCTAACTAAGTCCACTAAAATCCTCCTTTCTTTGGCATCATCCTTTCTCCAGCGAGGGTTCTCTTCTCCGGCTTCTAGTTCTAGGACCTTTTCATTTACACACTGTAATAGGTCATTTTCTTCTAGTAGGAGAAGAACCCTAGACTTCCAGGGGATGAAGTTGGAAGCCCCTTCCAAATTATCTTCAACCTTCATGTTGATCATCTTGACTGTAAATCGGGATCTAAGACCCCAGCAAAGGCTAGGTCAAAAATGAAAGTTGGAGTTTTGGAAAACTCATTCCACAGATAAATGCTCCCTATGGAAGGGAGTTGAGTAGAGGTATTGCTACAACTGATTTTACCACACATGGTTGATCACACTTTTATGGCCTTCCCTGTCCCTCTGTAGAATCTTTGTACCCCATGGACTGTTTTTGTACCTTTGATGTTTCCAAGATCATCCCTAAAAACACCCATTATTTGTTGTACGCGACTTATAATCCCTTTCTAGTGTATATACGCGGATATTACCCTTAAACCCACGTACATCGAGATGTGTGCAAAAGGCCAAATATTTTTGGAGTTTTCCTTGATGTGGATCCGAGTCACTTCTCTCTTGGCTTTCCATATGCCTCGAGATCGCTCGGATTTGACCTTCCATTACCCCATTGAAGCACTATATAAGGAACCCTTTGGATACATTGAAGAAGGAGGAATTGAAGAGAAAAAAACTATAGTCCATTGTTGTCGTAGCTTTCTTGTACTTGAGTCTGCATCCACTTGTCCCTTGGAGCTCTTTATGTTCTTCCCAAGATTTCCTTTGCTTGTGAGCTTGATATCAAGAGATGGAGGATTGAGATGGTGGAGGCCTAGGTGGAGGACTCAGTTTCTCCGGTTCGCAGACGTGTCGACAAAGTTTATCACTTATGTGATCTCTAATTTTATTAATAGAAATATCTTTTCATGTCCAATGATGTGCATTTAAATGAATGTTGAATCCATGGGTGCGTTTAATTTCTTATACATTATTGATTATATATGCTAGAGTAGGCCTAACACTATATTATATAGCATGCTTTCCTTGTTTACTATTGTTGAGAGTGAATTGCTAAAGCAAGCGAGATTGGAAAAATCTCAATGGGGATCTACTTCACCTATCCTGAATAAGGTATGTTTCGAGATCCTTTAGTGTTAGATGTTGTATGTCTCTTGCATGTTGGGAAGGGATTGATTTCTGCGGTTTCTCTGTCTGTTGCGGTACACCCCAATCCATAGGAATTTTTCTCCGTAACAGAATTGGCGACCATACTGGGGACGTTCCTTGTTTTTCTTTGGGGTTCGGGGGCACAATGTGCTTGATATTATTGACTTTCTCTTTGTTTCTCCATGTTTCTATGTCACATTTTATAGTAGTTCATCCATTGACACTCCCCTTTATTGGTTTGACCCTTGGCCTGCTTTTTACCACTGTCTTCTCTGTATATGCAGGTTTTCAACCAAACGTCGCCTACATACGCATATTTTTGGCCAAAAGTCTCCTATACATACAGGTTTTTGGCCAAAATCTCCGTATACATGCATCTTTTTGGCCAAAAGTCGTGTACATACGGAGTTGTTCTTTAAACAATTGCGTACATCCTCCCTTTTGGTTGATTTTGATGTTGTGGGAAGTTGTTGGGTGGGTTGTGAGTGTGGTTGGGTCTTCCTGGGTTCTGATGTTGTCTGTTGGATGCTTCTTTTGTGACCAAAGACCGCTTTTTCATTGATTTTTCTTTGAAAGTAGTTTTAGTCATTTATCTTTTTTGTTTTTCCATTAGTGCATTACTTTTTTGTCTCGGTGTCTTGTCAAGCTTGTGTTTTATACTTGTTGCAGAGACTGAGAATTTTAAATGACTTTTATAACATTTTTCATTCTTTTATATTGAAAAATACAAAATAGTTGCATCTTAGATATGGATTTGAGGAGGTACTTGCATCGGATTGCTTGGATGAGAGTTGTATTTAGGATTTCATATAGGAATGATTGTATATACATTTGAAGGAAAAATTTTGCACTTCACATAGTAGCATACCCTGTTTTTCATTCGACACATTGCATTTGCATTGATGGTTAGGTGTGCATTTTACTTCTTGTTGCATCATAACTTCACTAGTTGCATGGCCATTTCCTTTTGAGTAATCACAACCATTAAAATCAACGCATAATTTAAAATGAACTACACATTTTTCTTTGATAGGGTTCACAAACAAGATTAGGATTTAGAGTCTTGGAATAGTTCATTGTGAGTCAATTATCCAAGACTACTAAACACAAACAATTAGGTGTCTATCCAGGTGAGATAGAGAAGTCCTTGATATAATTAGTGTTTCTCAGGATGCTCCTCTTACACGAGAGTTAAGCACGAGGCAGCATGAGCAATTGTGATTAGGATAGCCCTTGGTCACTTTTGTGAGCACCGGAGATATTTCGAGGATCGTATTCGTGTCTGGGGGCTCTTTCGAGAGTTTCAAGATTTGCTACCCTACCCATACAGTCGATCCCGCCTGTGACTGTCCGCCTGAGCATTGGTTATATTGGGGTGACCTTAGTTTCCTTACCTAGGTATCATAATGGGTACTTGCAGAGGTTATTTTGTAGGTGTCCTGGCTAGGTAGAGGTCAGACAGCATAGTCGCTTTATGCATTTAAGCTGAGGGACACTATAATTGGTTACATACCTCCGCTTGTAGTGTATGGGATTTTCGAGCCTCTCCTAGGAGAGACATACCTGCTGCATTCGGGAGCTCACATATCCTCCCCTTGGTTTTCTTGCTTTTTGGCTGTATATTTTCTTAGGAGTGTGCTCTTTGTGCGCTAGTTGGCCTTTTGGATCGCGGTTACTTGAGTATATTTATGTTCTCTTGAGTTGAGATCCTTTTAATTTTGGCATACCTAGTATCTTGTCGCCCGTCCTTGGTCCTAGTATGGATTCTGGTGTTAGACTCGGGGGCATCACATCCGCTTACTGTGCTCATAGATTTGGGAGTGGTCACATTCTACCCTTTACTCCATTTGTGGAGGATGTTGACTCCCTTCTCTCGGTCTTTACACCGATGGTCACTCTCATGGAGGTGGTAGTGGATGCGTGAACGTTAGGTCTACACCTTACTTTCCTTTTTATGTCCCATCGTTCACCGCATTGTTTCCTTTGGGTGCAGTTGCCATGATCATTCCTCCCTATATCCTATATTTTGGACTCTTTATTGACTATTTTGGGTTGTTTTGGACTAATATTATTGTCATGTAGGGTCCATGTTTTGCACACTCTCTCTGAAGTCTTTGACCCATTAGTGCCTATTTTAGGTATCATGTCTAAACTAGCATATAGGTTAGGATTTAACATCCGCTTGCATTTTGCATGACCTTATGACCTTTTCATTTTAACCTTAGGTACGAACCCATTCCATCTTGTCACGGAACCTTCTTGCTGCTTTTAGAAGTGACATCTTGGGAATGGTAGAGATTTACCATACATGGGTACCCTAGTTAGATCTTGTTTTGCATTTGGTGCCCATGCCGACATTTCTCCTTTAGGGTGTGGGAGTCCTTTGTATAGTACCTCCATGACTTTGAGCAAGAGCTTCATACTCCACTTGACCTTTATGCTGGCCTTTTCCCTGGGACTCCCTTGTATATGTCAACTTGTAATTGCATTATCATGAGTTTTTTTCGCCTTACTTCCTTGAATTTGATATCAACCATATAGCCCGATATTGTCTCATGTCTAGCCAATCATAACCTTTTTACATATATTTTGCAGCTTCATACCCCATTTTTTACCGGGAGGGGACTTTCCCCCGAGTATCGTTATCCTGCACATGTTTCCTTGCATTGAGCATAGGTATGTTCCACTGCTTGGAACTAGTTTGTTTTCCCCTTGACACTTGTCTTCTCCTATACTTGTAACTATAACGCACTTTTATTCTTTTTCAAGCTTTTCAAAATATCTGAAAAAGTCCCAAAAAAAAAATTTAAAAACCAAAAAGTCAGACAGGAAGAGATGTTATCTTTGGTAGCAGTCGAGTCGTGTCGCCTTCGAACAGAGCACTGTATATCACATCCGTTGGTCGGGTTAGTAGTTTGACTTTAGGAGCTGTACTCATTTTTCTGAGTCTATCTCCATCGACTGTTTAAGCTTCCAGTCCCCATGGAGCCTCTGTTGATGCCTCCCTAGTTTTGTATATCGAGTCTATCTCGCCTACATTCAGTCACCATTCGCCTTTATGCTCTTGTTCGAAGGAATTTGAAACCTGAGTTGTCCATTCCTCAGTTGTCTTGACTTTGCATGTCGGGCATTCCTGGTACTATTACTGGTTCATGCACATCTTGTTCGAGTCCTTCCACATTATATAGCGTTGCGGAGTACCTCGTGTTATTTGATGGGGGATGCCATAATTCCCTCCTTCCAGCGGATTCCATCCCATCAACTTCAGATCATTTATTCTAGGATAGGATTCTAGAGTCATTTGAGTGCCTTGAGACTTACAGTCATCAGTGGTAGGTTCTCTCGCCATCGACAGTTTTGGGAATACATCAATGTCCCCTGATCGGTGGATTCTTCCAAGTGTTCGACATCAACACATTTATTCGCACTTATTAGATTGCACTCTAGTACCTTGATTCCCATTTTCATTATCGGTGGGTGATCTCGTGTTTGTTAACGGTATACATCAATGACCGGTAATCATACGATGGACTACTATGTTCGACCTCGACACCTCTATTCACATATTAGGACATGTACTCGTAGTGGTTTGTGTAGAAGACTTTCCATGTTGGCGGAATTCCACATATGCTACCTCCTTGATCGTGCCAGTGTTCATGAGATTTCAGCTCTTGTGACTTGATTCCAATATATGTCAGATATCTTCAGCCATTATGGAGATCTTTATCCATTGTATATCTTCATCTTTCATGGAGATCTTGATCCTTTGTATATATTCATCAAGGATATTATGATCTATTATATATTGTACGTGGTGATGACCACACATGTCACATTTTTTATATCATGCATATTCATGGCCATTGTACTCCTATGTATCTGGGACTGCTATATGTATTTGCAGTCATATGCAAAGATTGATTATTGTACTATACTAATGGATGACTGGTTCTTCCACCTGGTTCTTCATCACTCCACTTCTGGGATGGATTTATAATGTATTTCGGCCATCATGTTACCCCTCTGACCTCACACATTAGGGGGCATCTGTTACAGCTGATTTTACCACACACGGTTGATCACACTTTTATGGCCTTCCTGTCCCTCTGCAGACTCTTTGGACCCCATGGACTATTTTATTACCTTTGATGTTTCCAAGATCATCCCTAAAAACACCCATTATTTGTTGTACGTGACTTTTAATCCCTTTCTCGCGTATATACGCAGATATTACCCTTAAACCCGTGTACATCGGGATGTGTGCAAAAGGCCAAATATTTTTGGATTTTTCCTTGATGTGGATCCGAGTCACTTGTCTATTGGCCTTTCATATGCCTCGATATCACTCGGATTTGACCTTCCATTACCCCATTGAAGCACTACATAAGGAACCCTTTGGATACATTGAAGAAGGAGGAATTGAAGAGCAAGAAAACTATAGTCCATTGTTGTTGTAGCTTTCTTGTACTTGATTATGCATCCCTTTGACCCTTGGTGCACTTTGTGTTCTTCCTAAGCTTGCCTTTGCTTGTGAGCTTGCTATCAAGAGATGGAGGATTGAGTTGGTGGGGGCCCAGGTGGAGGACTCAGTTTCTCCGGTTCGCAGACGTGCTGACAGAAGTTGTCACTTATGTAATCTCTGATTTTCTTAATAGAAATATCTTTTCTTGTCCAATGATGTGCATTTAAATGAATTTTGAATCCATGGATGCGTTTAATTGCTTATATAGTATTGATTATATATGCTAGATTAGGCCTAACACTATATTATGTAGCATGATTTCCTTGTTTACTGTTGTTGAGAGTGAATTGCTAAAGCAAGCGGGATTGGAAAAATCTCAATGGGGATCTACTTCAATCATCCAGAATAAGGTATGTTTCGATATCCTTTAGTGTTAGATGTTGTATTTTTCTTGCATGTTGGAAAGGGATTGATTTCTGCAATTTCTCTATCTGTTGTGGTACACCCCAAGCCATAGGAAGTTTTCTCCGTAACAGGTATAGATAAAGAAAAGAAAAATAACACAAGTATTTTTCACCTGGAAAACCCAATTGGGAGAAAAACCAACAACCTTTTTCTAGAGATAATAATTCTGAGATCAGATTACAATGAAGAAAGAAAAGAAAAATATGGAAATGATTTCCAAAAATTGAAACCCTGAAAACAATATTCTTCTCCAGGGTATGCGAACTTCTCTGAGTTGTTGTCCAGCTGCACTCTGCCAGAAACTGCACACTTCACTTGTGTTGTTGCATTGTTGTTGTGTGTAATAATGAGGGCGCCTCCTATTTATATTTTTTTCTCACCCAGAAATTAACTGGGGCTGACTTCACTTGGGGGAGCAATATAATTTTATATTTAATAATTTATATTTTATTCTTTTATTGTTGCCTTTTCACCCCAAGGATTACATTGTTCTTTCTAGGGTTTGTATGAATGATTACAACAAGTTCATATGCTCGAAGGAGGACAATAAGAATAGCTTTTGAAGTTGCACAAACTCCAACACTTGGAAGTATAGGGATCTGAATAATCTCATAGATATTTAAGAGTCGGGAGTTGCTTATGGGAAGGCATGCATGGTACAATTGTATCATTCTGAGATATTTTAATTGTTCCCCAATTTTAGAAAGGGAGCCTAACTTCGAATCTACATTTGATTCATTATAAACCCTGTAAAATAGCTAAGACTCATGAGGTATGGATTACTATATTGGGGCTCCATCCACTCTCACATTAATATCTATCTCAGGAAGCCTACCTTGATAGACCCGCGAAAAGGAAGCATGTCTGATGGATGTATAGCATTCAAAATGATCCCATGCTACAAATCAAAATCCAAAAGAGCTTATATCAAAGAGTCAAGTTTCTGAAATATTTAGTATTCATCAAAGAAATTAGGCTGAGAGGATAGATCATTGGATCAAAAGGGTTTTCTAAACAGCCAATATTAGAAAGGTTCTTCTCCATCTGTGAGCATGATGAGCATACAAATTTATCACTCACACAAAAGGACATTATGGATGGAAGAACCCATACCAGATTCTAAAAATTAAGAAAGCCATCAAGGAAGACACAGAAGATAAATTTCGTCCATAAAAGAAGCATCAAAAGAATGCTTATAGCATAGAAATGAGGAATAAACAAATACATATGTCTGACTCTGTTACGATCCTGTGGAGTCATATCTAGTGGCAACTGAAAGAAGGAAGTAAAATGAATTTCATACTTTGGCCCCAGGAGAGTTATCAAGACTTCTAGTCTTGGTTACCCTACTCCCGAAAAAGTGACGACCAATGTGATGCACGAAAGTTATATCCTTGGATAAGTCTGTCCTTTTAAAGAGTCTCAGGGAGTAGATTGAGAAGTTTTTTGCACATTCAGAATTTAGTACCATGAAGCATTTATGATTTTCAAAGATGGATTTTTTCAGAGATCTGTGTTCACCAGCTAATCCCCAATTGTTGTTGTTGCAACCGCTTCCCCAATTTTTTTATTATTTTAGGGCCCCTCCTTTTACTTTGTTTAGAAGTAGACTTAGATTTGTTTTTCTCATTCAAATAAATTCACACTTTAACTCTTAGTTTTTGAAAGATTGAGCAAAGAAGGATTTTTTTGGATAATTAAAACTTTGAATTTTGAGTCAACACTGTCGGAGGAACTCGGCAAGTTGAGCCAACACTATTGGAGGAACTCGATGAGTTAATCCGACACTATTGGAAGACAACATTAGTTTTTCATCGTTTCTCCTTTTCGAAACTCGACGCGTTGAGCCGGAAATGTCGGAGGAATTTGACGAATTGAGCGGACACTGTCGGAAGAAGAAAAAAAGTTAGTTTTTCATCGTTTCAACTTTTCAGAGCTAGTGGCTCGAACCCTCGTTTGCAGTCTTCCATAGATTAATCACACCACAACTCTCATTGTTTCCCATAAAAATAAATTCTAATCCCTTAAGAAACATTATTGAATTATCAGATCATTTTCTACCATGGACGAGACCTGCATGACCATGCTCTGGTCTTAGGGTTATCCCTCACTGGACTCTCGTGGGCATCTGCGCCCTCTAACAACCCTTTTGGGTAGCCCTGCTAAGTGCCGTGCAGCCCCTGTTGGTGATCCTTCATGCCCCTCCTGGGCGGTGGCCGTGACCATGTCGGTCGTTGGTGAGGGGCCTCCTCCGGGTCCCAACACCAAGCTTTAGGCCTTCAGTGCTTTAATCATAGGAAGATCCAAGGCCTTTCCCCCTCCGGCAATCCCCAAATTTTTAAAGCATATTGATGAGGTTCCTACCATTGATCTTCCCTCTTTGCTCCCCATGCAGTTTGCCATCTCCCTTGCAGATCGGGCTTAAGTGGGCCAATTCACAGGTCTTTGGCCCTCTCCAAAGACCATAGAAAACTGGATTCAAAAAAATTGGAGACCCCTTATCTCGAATAGCGTCACTTGATATGTTGTCGAAAGGGGATTCTTTCTCTTTGAATTCATTGCTAAAGAAGATCGAGATCTGATTTTTCGAAGCGGACCATACTTCATGGGTCCACAAGGATTATACTTGAATAGATGGAATCCTAACTTTGATCCTGCCATCGACGTCCCTAAAGCAGTCCTGATTTGGGTGTGTCTTCCCAATCTCCTGATCCACTGCTGGACTACCCCCTCCATGCAAGCCATCAGAAACAAGCTTGGTAAGTACATTGATAAAGCTCATCCTAAAGACAATTATTCATGTGCCCGTATCTGTGTAGAAGTAGATCTGGAAGCAGGGCTTCCTGAAGCAATCAAATTGGTAAACGGGGAATGGCAACATTATCAAGAACTGGATTATGAACAACTGTCGTTCAAATGTCGCCATTGTCATGAATACGGCCACTTTCAAAAAAGTTGTCCCAAGAAACCCTTAGACACTGAAAAAGATCAAGAAGAACGATGGATCCAGGGAAAACGAAATAAACCCAATCCAAGGTTGACTCAAAAAAAATCCAATATTTCTAGACCAGTAAAGACTTCGGCTGCATCCTCTGTCCCCAACCCTAATCTTACTCCTGCCGCAGTTGTTGCCCCTCTATTTCCCGAGGAAGTCCTGGCGCCAGAAGAAGGGGATCCCTCAAGTCTAAACCAGGATCCTACCAGCCCTCCGCAACTCGGAAACAACCTAGAAGGGAATAGTCTCCCCACTTCCCAGATCCAATCCTCTGAAGAAGAGCTCTCGGAAGATGAAGAAGGAGAAATTCATCTCCAACCCTCTCCCTCAAAAAAGAAAGGCAAGCAGGGAAGGAAAATGGACAAGGAACGAAGATAAGAAGCTACCTACAAGGACAAGTTGTTGGGCTCACAATTCACTCTCGAAACCATGCTCGGTACCAGAAATACGAGACAAAAAGGCCAGCCCAAAGGGGCTACCAAAACCCCAAAAGGTAAGTAATGAAGATCATCTCTTGGAATTGCAGAGGATTGGGCAGCAAAAAAAAGATGGACTCCATGAAATATCTAATCCGTATTGCAAGCCCGGACATCCTATTGATCCAGGAGACAAAAATGGAGGAAGCCTGCTTCCTTCAGTCAGTCCTCTTTTTTGGAATTTTAATGAAGGCCTTGTGGCCAGTGCTAGAGGCGCCTCTGGGGGACTTGGTACCCTCTGGAGAAAAGATGCCTTTGACCTTATCCAAACTGTCTCAAACACCCACTGGATTCTGTCTATTCTCCTCCACAGAGATTCAGGTACTCAACTGAGCCTTTATAATATCTACGTCCCTATTCTATACATGGAAAAAAAATCGTGTTGGCGAAGTATTCATGATAGTCTTTCCTCCCAAGACTTGGATAACATCATTCTTTCCAGGGACCTGAATATAACGCTGAATGCCAAAGAAAAAAAAGGAGGTCCAATTGTCTGTGACCCTTTGCAAGAAATGGTGGAGGATATCATGGGTAGTTGGGATCTCGAGGACATCAAAACTTCCCGAGGTAACTTCACCTGGTCAAATCGCAGGATAGGGCCCGGTCACATTGTAGACAGGCTGGATCGCTTCCTCATACACCACTCCTTCGCCGCCCTTGGTTTCAGATCTGATACCAAGATTCTCCCGTTTAGCGCGTCGGATCACAAACCGATCTTACTGGATCTCACTGAAGAGAGAAACCTTGGCCCCATTCCTTTCAATTTTATCCCTTGTTGGATCTCTCAACCAGGTTTCTTGGACCTGGTAGCCTCAAGTTGGGTTGTCCCTATCTCAGGATCTCCCTTCTTTGTCTGGGAAGAAAAATTGAGAAGGCTCAAAAATTCTCTCAAACTCTAGGACAAGTCCCTTCCATCCCTTCTGCAGCTCGGATGGAAGCGCAAAACAATCTGGAAAACCACCAACTCTCTCAGGAAGAGCATCCACCAGATCTCACCAATCTGGAAAATAATCTACTTTACACCACTCCCTTCACACGGCATGCAGGTTGGAAGAAGAAAATCACAGACAGAAATTGAGGTGCCTATGGTTAAAAGCTGGAGGCCAGAACATAAGCTTCTTCCATAAGCATGGAGAGGAGCGAAAAAATTTCAAATCGGTCAAATAGGTTCAGTTCCAAGGCCATACTACCAAGGACTTTGAAGAGATTAAGCATGCATCCTACAATCCCTTCCAACAAGTTTACTCCGAAGAAGGTCCTTTCGTGAGTTCCCCTATCTTGGACGCTATTCCCTCTCTGATCCATCACTCCAAAAATCGCAAGCTAATTACCCCCATCTTTAATAAAGAAGTAAAAAAGGCTCTCACGTCCATGGAACCTAACAAAGCACTAGGCCCAGATGGATTCACTGCTAGATTCCTCAAATCCTGCAAGAAGATTGTCAAAAATGATCTAGTCAAAATGGTCCGCAAATCTCAAAACTGCAACAAAATTGGAGGGAGCACTAATTCAGCTTTTCTAGTGCTCATCCCCAAAGAGAAAGGGGCTACCTCCTTTGACATATTCTGGCCCATGTCTCTTTGCAACATCGGCTACAAAGTCATCTCCAAGGTCATTGCCAACAAGATTAAAGACGTGTTTCCTTCCATCATCCCAAAAAATCAAGGAGGCTTCGTTCAAGGTAGGCATATTGCAAACAACATCATTCTGGTCCAAGAAGCGATCCACTCCAACATCAGCCACCAGGAAAAACGTATGGTTATCAAGCTAGATATTGCAAATGCCTTTGAAAGAGTAAACTATGACTTTCTCTTTCAGGTCATGCTCCGATATGGATTTGACCCTGGGTTTGTTCAATGGATCCAAGCCTGTATCAAAGCATTGTGGATAGCCCCGTTGGTAAATGGGTGTGCAGCTAATTTTTTCAAAGCTTCTTGTGGTCTCCACCAAGGATGCCCCCTGTCTCCAATGCTCTATGTCATCCAAGCTTCTGTTCTTAGCTTCCAGCTTGATCTCTGCCAACAAAATAATCAGCTTCTCAGGCTTCGTATATCTCACGGGGTTAAGAATGTAAATCACGCCCAGTTTACTGATGACACGATCCTCCTCGGAGGTGCGAGCATGATCTATGCAAGGATTTTCAAAAGAGAACTTGACAATTACCAAGAAGCCTCTGGCAGTCTCATAAACTATAATAAAAGCCAAATTATTTCCTGGAACTATAATCCTAGGGACCTCGGCGACATCAGTAGAATCCTTGGAATCAAAGGTAGCTCCCAGTGGATCGACTTCAAATATCTTGGGGTCCCCAATTTTAAATCTGCCCCAAAAGCATCCTCTTGGCTTCCTCTCATTGATAAGATCAAGAATAGGATTATTACCTGGGGAGCGACTTGGTTGAATCCAGCCAGTAAATTCATCCTTATCAAGTCAGTTCTTTCCAGCATCTCGATCTATCAAAGCTCCATCCTTCTGGCCCCCAAAGGCATCCTCACCCGCATAGAATCCCTTCTCAAAAACTTCCTTTGGAAGGGAGGAAAGCACAACGAGAAGAAGCTCCATTTGGTTAGCTAGGAGACAGCTACCAAACCCTAACTCATTGGGGGACTGCAGATCTGAAACCTAGCCCTCCATAATATCGCCCTAGGTGCTAAGCTACTTTGGAACATCATCTCTAGAAAACCCTCGTGGTGCAAAGCAGCCCTATGGAAAAAATACTTCTCTCACAGTCGTCTTCAATGCCTCGATCACCCACCTGCTACCAGAAAAGGCTCTGCCATTCTCCCCATCCTTCTTAAATCCCTCCCCTTCTTCTCGCCCCAGTTAACTTGGATCCCTGGGAATGCAAAACAAATCAAGATTTGGGGGGACTCGATCATGGGAGACCCCCCTCTGGATCAGTCTCGTGACTTGGAAGCCCTCAAAGCCCATTTGCTTAGCCTTAACATCTCTACCATTTGAGATATTATGGTTTGGAACCAAGATGGCTCCTGGAAGGATTGGCACATCCCTTGCCCTCCCCAACTGGATGGTGATAAGAGACAACTTATTCAAATGTTAAAAGGAAAATCCCCTGTAGCTAGCTCTGCCAATGACTCCAGAGGTTGGGGGAATAGAACCGGCAATTATTCTACCTCAGTTGGCTACCATCTCCTTGCAGGCACTACGAACCATGCAAATTCTACTCTTTGGAAGAGCATTTGGGCTGTAAAAAGCCTCCCTAAAATTGACTTCTTTACTTGGACTGTGCTAAACGGCAAAATTCTCACAGGGGCTAATCTCCAGAGAAAAGGGTGGGAAGGTCCCACGCGATGCCCCTTTTGCCTCTCCGAGGTTGAAAACGCAAAGCATATTATTATCTCCTGTGATTTTGCCCAAAGTGTTTGGAAAGCGTCCTTCCCAGATCAAGCTGATCTCCCCTCAATAAATCCCCAGACCCTATTTCTTCACTGGGCCTCCAAATCTCCCTTCAGTCTCAAGTCTAAAAGTGCCAAAGCAAGTTGGATGGCGCTTCCCAAGATCGTTATTTGGAAAATTTGGTTGGAAGGAAACTCTCGTATCTTCAGAGAGAGAAATGAGAGAGCTGACCAGGTGGCAGCCAAAATCCTTGGTCTACTGGGAGAATATCTCTCTCATATTTGGAGCGAGCCATGCACCAATCCCATCTCTGATGATTGGCTTAGCAGACTCAACCCAAATCCTCCCCTCGTGCCCCCAGACCCAAAAAATAAACCGTGGGAGATTAGGCTGGATCACACTGAACTCAACTCATGGCTCCATTCCATTAATAGGAGAGCTTTATTTACCGATGGCACTTCTAAAGGCAATCTCGAGGCGGCAGGGGGGGGCGAAGTTTTTTTCACTCCAAATGGATCAATGGAGTTCAATTTTGCTTGGGGGCTGGGCATCAACACCAACAATATGGCTGAAGCCTTGTCCCTTTGGCAAGGATTGAGGATAGTCGTGGCATTGGGAATCACCGAGCTAATCATCATTGGAGACTCCAGAGTTGTCATCCGTGCTCTTGCTGAAAAACTTATGCCAACTCATATGGCACTAAGACACATTATCCTCAAGATTGTGGCCCAAGCCTCTCTCTTCAAAAAAATTGATTTCTACCACGTGTTGCGAGAATATAATACCTATGAGGATCTAGAGGCTAACAAAGGGGCTTCCCTAGGCCTTGGGGAGCTTATTGTAAATGACAAGGGATCCTTCTGCCCTTCCCCATAGGCCCGGGGGATTAACTAGGGCCTCCACCCCATGGCCCCCCCCTACCTGCTCCATTGCGTGCTGGTGGTCTGCCTTGACATCTGGCGCACGTCGGTCACGTGGCCCCGCGTGGATCTTCATAAAAGAACCACCCTGCCTATCTCCTCACCTGCCTCAAAGACACTCGAACTCAGAGCTCCGTCCAGCCTTTTATGGCTTCAGGACAGGTGAATACAGGTTTATCATTGCTTATCGTGGAGGGGATTTGCTGGATTAATGGTGATTAAGGATCTGGCGCTCTCGCATGAGATGAATTCTGATGAATTCAAGTCAACAGAGGTTGCAGTGGTTGGTTTAATGGGCGAATTTACCGCTTGCGCATACGAATGTCTGAAGAACCCTGGTATGAAGGTCGCGTCGAATTGTTCGAGCATTTGCTGGATTCCCTGTGCACTGGGATTTGAGGTGACGTCGTCCTCCTCATCGTGTATGGACATAAAGGATTGGAAAGCAGAGGGTCGAAGCAAGCTTGCTGTGCTGATAAGTCGGGAGCTCTGTCGTCTGGTTGCTTGGAGACTGTTGCTGCTCAGGATGGAAGGGGGTTCCTATTCCGCGGTTGCGCCTGTTCCAATTTTGGTGGACACAAAGATTAAGGAGGTGAAGCACGAGCTCAAAGCACTGCAAACTTAGGTGAACGCAATTGACTATGAGGGAGGACGGCGTCTGGAACATGTGAACAAGGATTTGGTCTTCCTCCGTAAGAAAATCAAACGGAAGATCAAGCGAACTGAAAACTCGCTCACCAGGAAAATGGTTGAGCTATAAATTAAGGTGGACAAGCTTGCTCTCAAACTGGTCAAGCACGAAGGAAATGGTATGTCTTCTAGTTCGGATGGTTAAGTTCCGTCTGTTCATTTGGATTCGCCGTCCTGCTCGCTTTCAGCTCTCCTCTTCCCTGCAAAGTTTACTCTCTGTTTATCAGTTTTTAGGTAGTTATCTAATTATGAATCTCTGTCATAAACTCTGTTATGGCTTCAGTCTGTTTGATTGTCGCTTCCTCAAGGGAGTTTTTGATGGTTTATGTCTTTGTCGCTTCCTCAAGGGCGCTTTTGTTGGTTTGTCTTTGCCGCTTCCTCAAGGGCACCAATGGCTACTCTGATTTCTCTGTATATTGGTACTCAGTTACCGATTCCTGAAGGTTTTTTGTAAATTGGAACCTTTGGTGGTTACACCACCTCCTTTTATAATATAAATGCTTTTGTCTAAAAAAAACATTATTGAATTATCGACTTAATTATTAGCGCAAACCACAAATACTACTGATAATTGTTGTGTGTTTATTGATAAATGTTGGGAAGAATATTTTGGAGTGTTTTTTACCTTTTTCAGTTTCATACTATGTCCCACACATCTGCACATTGTTGAAACAAGGAGAAAATGAAAAAAATGAAAGCATGTATGTTGTTCTCTCAACACAACCCAGTGTTAGTAATATGAAAGAAAAACTGCTTCAACAAACTATTTTTTAATATGATTGTACCATTTTTTCCTGTTCAACGGGATTTGCAAATGCCTAAGAAGGGTGCCAGCGCTAACAAGACTGTCAGCGCTACAATGGATTCAAAGCTTCAGAAACAAAAAGAAGAGGCTGTAAAGTTGCAAATGGTAGAAGGAATATTTGGCAGAGCAACTGGAGCTTGCAAACAAGAGAAAGCAAGATATAACTCCATTATGTGATCAATCCTGCAAGATTCAGGAACAGATATATTGTTCTCAGGTAATCCTCACAAATGAGATCTACAAGATGAGGCAAATATTGGCAAGAATGAAGGTGATAGCTGCGGAGTCACTGGCATTCAGGAAAGGGCTATTGGATATTGTAAAAAGGTTGAAATCCAGCTGGCCTGGAGTGAAACTAATTCAAAAGATGGCACTTTTGGAATTTTGTAGGAAAGCTGATAAGAGGATAAATAATGAAATTCCTAAGACCATAAAAAAGTGCCATGTCATTTACAAGAAAATCCATGAGGTCCATGAGAAGTGTCACATCCCTTTAGCTCCAAAGATAACTAATCTTCCAGAAAAGAACTAACGCATAGCACAGCTGCAGGATGGCTTGCAGGAAGATCTAGAGTATATTATAAAAATGGAGGCTTTCACAGAAGAAGACATTCATCACTGTGTGGGATAGGATTCTATCAAGGAATATTTCCTAGAAGACATTTGCAAGGCTACGGCAGAGGGGGTGGCACATATAGAGACAAAATTGTCAATTCATGAAGTAACTTTGCAAGTATTGGAGCCTATCAAATATAAGGTCATAGCTGAAGAAGATAATGTGTGGGAAGGATATATTTCCAATGTGGCAGGGCCCACCTAATTTCTTATTTTGAAAATCTTTTTGTATTTTCCTATGTAAGCACAAAATGACAAATTTTAGGAATTCCTAGGGTTAGGGTGAACAAGGAGTCACTAGTGGACAAAATCTTGTGTAATATAAATAGAGGAAAGTGAAGAGAGAGGACTTTTGCTAGTATAATAGAAGCTGGACCATTTTTGTAAGATAACTATTTTTCTACTAATAAGAAGAATCTATTTGCTAGAAAATGTCTGTCTGTTACCTATTTTTATATGAATAGTATATTTATTTTATTTTAATTGTGGTTTTATTTTTAAGATTATTTCAATAAATAAATTGTTTAATAAAATCTATACGCAACAACTTGAAGTTACTTTAAACTATTTTGAATGGTAACATAGAATATACTTTGAAGAAAGATTAAAAATGTTATATATAAACTACATCCAATATTTATTTGGCCCATCTTAAAATGAACACCAATTGCTTACTGGAACTAATTTTCAAAAAAAATCACCATGTCAATTTTCATATATTAGATTTCTAATTTCTCATTATATTTACACTCAAAAAAATGTTGCGATTTTCATATATGAGATCTTTAATTTCTCATTGTATATACATTCAAAAAAGTAATACACTTATCAAATCTTCTATAAAACAACCAACAAATGGGTTTTAAAAATGTTAGAAACCGCGGTCATTGAAGTATAAAGTATATATAGATGACGATATTTTTTTACATCTTTTTCAATCTCAATAAGGTTCAAATTGTTTTTTAAAGATATTAACAAATCTTATTTATCTTTTCAATGCTTTGAATATATTATTCTCATTCATGTATTGCTTAAAGTTCATGGTCATTTCATTTCAGATAATTGTTGCTTCTAATATGTTTAAAAAATTAATAATATTTTTTTGTTTATTTGTAAAAGTGATTTATGTATTTATATATTTTAATAATCTCTTTATATTTAAAAAAAATTAGTAAAGTTTAAATATTTTATGGAAAGTTATACATATTTCAAATAATACAATTAAACTATGAAATTAAAAATGATATATATGATATATGTTAAATTTTATACTAGCCTAGATCCAAATTTTAGGTTCTATCAAGCGTCGAGAAGGATCAAATCTCTCGAGGTACAAACTTCTTCTCAGGTATTGCACTCAAGGAGGTACTCGGCTGCACTCAAGGAGCTTTTAGAGGAGAGGTTTGCACCTCGAGAGATTTGATCCCACTCGGCACTTGATAGAGCCTAGGATTTGGATCTAAGCTGGTTCCAGTCGTGGGAAGTGACGCAAAACTGGAGTTTGATAAGCATTGAAAGGAACTTGGATTGATAAGCTAGGATTTGGATCTAGGCTTGTTTTCTCCCTACCACATCGGGTAGGAAGAAAACAATTTATGTGCTTGCTAGGTTAATAATGCTTTCATCGTGACCACAGAGTAGAAGAATTGGTTTCATATTACACTAGAACAGTCCAATGGACATTGTAGCACGGAGAAGAATGAGAACTGTTCTTTGGAGTGTGAGACCCAGAACAGACCATCGTTTTGCTCTAAATTCCTGGCCACATATGGGCTCCATTCCCATGGCCAGCCCAGATATGACAGAATAACCTGTTATATTGGCAGAACCATGGAACGCTAGCCCAAGGCTGGCTCCAATTAAGTTAAAAAAGAATATATGGGCTACCTCCAATTAAGTTAAAGAAACCTTTTTAAGTAAAATTATAATTAAATTGAAAATAATGATTTAGAATTTAAAGTATAATAATGGATGATACAATGCTCATGGAAAAACAATCTTGGGAAATGAAATTAGTGTTTGAAATAATATAGTTTTTGAAATTTTATAAAAAAATTTAAGAGTAGTTTATTTTTTATTTTCTTTATTTTTAATTGAAATTTGGTAAAAGTAAATTTAACAAACCTCCTTGAGTGCAATTTACCATGGGTTGTTTAGGAGGCCTTGCACGGTTGTTTAGGAGGCCTTGCACATGGTTTTAAAACCATATGCAAGGCCAACATATTTTTGTTGATAATTACATGGCGTCAAATTTTCCATTGATATTACATGTGTCAAGGGAATATAACCATGTAAGCTTGGTATCTGTAGTTTCTGCAGTACCTGTTAAATATCTCGACACAGTTAACAATGGTAATCTTTGAAGTAGATAACATGATAATCAATACCAATCATTCTCAAGAGTGAAATGTGCAATTAATTTTTTTCAATATTTATGTAGGAGTTAGAGGAATTAGAGGGATCAATTCAATTAAAAAAAATTAAGTTTGAAATATGATAACATATTATATTTAAATAGAATATTTTTAAAAACCAAAATTAACTTTAAAAAAAATTAAATATGTCATTGAATAATTTGAAACTTGTTTTCCCATTTTAATATCTTCCATCACTTTTATATTTATATTATTTATTAATATCTTATAAAATAGCATACCTTTAAAACTCAATATTGATTTATTATTATAATGACATATGATATATAATAAGATTTGATTAAGTGTAAGCTATGGCTTATTTTATATTTAACAGTTATACATAAACATTAGCTTTGCTAATAAATATAAAACTCAATTCCATGAATCAATAATATTTTTTTCCAGTTTATTCATCCAACCACAAGACATATTTATCAAGTTATCCAAACCTTTAACTAACAATATTGATGGCAGTATGAAGTTTATGATACCAAGTATAGTATTGGCCTCATAAATATATTTTTAAATATTCATTGAACAAAGCTACAGAGTGGCAATGTATTTGTGATGTTAAGACAAAAATGTTGAGCTAAGCTTAAAATGTGAATTTTTAGATAAAAAAAGTAAATAAATGTAAAAATAAATAAATAAATAAAGAATTATTACATTTGTCATATATATAAAAGTAAGCCTAGTAGGAAGAAAACAAAAATAGAATTGGAAAATTATAGTAAGTAACATAATCCATCAATTTGCATTTGTCATATATAAAAGTAAACACGAGTGAAAGGAAAGACCAAAAATCAAAATTGGAAAACCATAGTAGGTAACACTTGCATTTAATATTTAAAATTGAAACTTGTTTGTATGTCATCCATCACAACGATGCAAGGTATTAACACTGAGGAATTAACTTCCATTGTGTTGATCAAAGTGATGAACTAACGTTATTTTAAGTGACCAACGATAGTAGGTAACACTTGTATTTAATATTTAAATTGAAACTTGTTTGTATGTCATCCATCACAACGATGCAAGGTATTAACACTGAGGAATTAAGTTCCATCGTGTTGATCAAAGTGATGAAATAAAGTAATTTTAAGTGACCAAAAATAGTTTTGACAAGTATGCACGTCAATTCCTAAAATTGCTTACATTCTAGTAATGTTTAAGAAGAGGACATTGGAGGAAGAGGCAATCCACAAACAATGTAATATTAAATTATGAATAACAATTTTGATGGCATAAATATTGCCACTAGTCACAATGTATGTTGTTGTTTTTTACAACATTGATGTAACAGTAGCATTCGAAACTAATGGCAAATATAAAAGAGGCCTAGATGGTTTATGTTTCATATGCCATTTAGTATATGGCGAAGTCATGGATGGGCCTATTTTTATTTTCGGTTTGCATTATTTGTGAAAGGCAATGTAATAGCCGGAAATCCAGGAAAAGAAGCCAAAAAAACAATATAGGTAGAATCAGTGGGTTGTTTGTGCCATCCTGGCAAACCAGAAAATCCCAAGCTTTGTTCTGCAAGATAGATAACAAAACATGTGTCAGGATGTATGATAAGCAATTGCAGTTTGTAAGCCTATTTTGTATTGTGTTCAAGTGTTTAGGTCAATTAGCTTACCTAGAGCTGGACAGCAAAATATTTCCACATAGGCTAGCATTTTTTGTGTGTTTAAAGGCAGTTTTTTTAGTCTTCAAAAACTGTTTGCGCATTTGATTAAGCAGAGAAATTGTCAAATGTTGATAGTTTGTCCTTGTCCTGTAGATGATGAAGATAAAATTGTTCAGTGTACTGAACAATTAACATATGGCCATACAATTGCAAGGATGGTAACAATAACTTATTTCAATACCTTTTTTCATGTTCCATGATATGGACTAACAATTTGGAAATGAGGGGTCCATTTCCAAATTCTGTAACCTGAAAATTATATGTTGCTAGCACAAGGAAATAGCTTTGTTGTCACTGTAATTTTTTGTGTGGCAAGAACAATAGACTGTCCATACAATTGTTGTGTCGTGCCAAGTATAGCTCATTGCTGCACTGTTGGGGAGGACGAAAAATTAAAGAAGCTGAATAGTAAGGGGAGTGGATTTGATGGTTCCTCATTACTTATTGACAAGCGAATCCCTGGATTTGAGCCTAGTGATGGTCGCTCATTACTTATGCATTACTTATGCATGTGGGTTATTTATCGTCACTATTCATATTTTTCTCATTAATTAATATTTACTTTTAATTAATGACTGGCAAAATCTACGTCATAAGTAAATAGAAGTAAATATTTATAGTCTGTCATAAGTAAATAGAAGCAAATATTTATAGCCTATATTTATATGAGGAAGGTTACATAAGTAAATATTTATAGCTAAGATGAAGAATGGGAAGTATCCAACCAAATAGAAGGGCACAACCATGAGGTTTAGTCCCTATTGGGAGGGTGTTCATGGGGATTGTAAATTAACGTACTTTCCAAGAAAAAAATCATTTCAATCATTGGTTGTTATTTTGTGCATAATGAACATAATTGTATTAAATATGGGCATTAAAATATATAAAATATAGTTGAATTTAGAAAGGTTGGTTAACTTCAGTAGATGTTAGTGTTTACAAGTTTGGTGGTTTACTAGTCGGGCATAGTAATAATAATCTGATTTTAAAGGTCATGACCTAGCCAAACAAATGTGATGTATGAGACCCCCTTGTTTATGGGACATGGGACCTCTCTGCACATCAATTTTACTATTTAATAAAACACATTCAACCATAATAGACCTACCTGACTTATAGTGACTTGTATTGACTTAGGTTGACTTCGTTGACATTAGTGGACTTCAATTGATCCTGGTTGAATTTAATTGATCGTGATTGACTTTAGTTGACCTTTTGACTAAGTTCACTTCGGTTCAGTTAGGATGACTTAGGTTAATGATTAGTGGTTTATTGGTTTAAGGTTACGGGTTTAGTGGTTTGGGATTACAGATTTAATGTAAGGTCAAGGGTTTGGATTAGTGGAACAGTATATTAAAATGGTTAGGCATTTAATGGTATACAAGTTAGCCATAGTGAAACATACTCAACCACAGTTTCCCTTGTAACTTGGTTGATTTAGTTTACTTCAATTGGTTTATTTCAAGATCACTCCAATCATGATATATAATTAAACTTTATTAAAGTTAAGATCAATTTTAATCATTTTATGCTTTACATCCAAGAAAAACAAATTCAATCATTAATTGTTATTTTGTGCATTATGAACATAGTTTTCTTAAACATGTGCATTAAATATTATTAAGTGTGATTGACTTTGGCAAAGTTTGATTTGACTTTGGTAAATTGTAGTGGTTAGGGCTATAATGGTTTACTAGTTAGTCATAGTAAAACATACTCAACCATAGTCCACTTAGTTGACTCAAATTAACTTAGTTAACTTAGTTGAATTTACCTACCTAACTAACTTACCTAACCAACCTTGCCCACTAAACTATATAATCCACCTAACCCATTGTCCCATAATCCACATGACACATAACCTACCTAAAACACTAACCCACATGACCTATAACCTATGCCACTAGCATACCTAACCTATCTAATGCACTAACCCCCAATTCATCCCACTAACCTACCTAACCTTGTAGTCCATAAACTCACCTAACCTACTACCCCAAATAACCTATATTATTAACCAATTTACCTCATAGCCCATGAAACCCACATAACCCACCGAGTGTAACCTCCCTAACCTATATAAATTACATTACCCAGATAACCTACTCTTCCATAAGATACCAAAATCCAATTAACAAACTTATCTAACTCATTAACCTAGCTAACCTACCCCTTTATAATAAAACCAGCATGTCTTAAATATAACTAGTGTTCTCACAATGCTCACATTCACCTTTTAACATTAGAGTTTGTTGGTTTGTTGATTCAAGTATTAGGATTTATTTGTTTGTTTGATTCAATCCACTTTTCTCTTGTGGATCTCAACAATTGAATGGATAGAAATTGTTTAGTTGATGCTCTCTCTTGAGAAATGGTCTCCACCGTGATGATTCTAGGCATGGTGAATACATGTAACTGGGATCAAACACAATACATTTGGCGATATTTGCAAACATTTGAAAATTGTTGATTATAAAAATAGAGGTCAATTTGAAAAGCCATCATGAATGGATTTATGCAAGATTTCTATTATACAAAAGGGCGTAGTCCTTTTGATCTTTATGTTAATGTAGACTAATGCCTTACCATCGTCATGAACAATGGACAAGAGTAATGTAATACCATTATAAATGTTGGCATATTTTTTAATGTCAAATGCACCATTGCAAGCATCATTAGCAAATTGTCAAGGCCTCCAATGAAATTCTTACTAGTCTCCTTAACACATTTTCCTATCTCCAACTAGAAGAGCATGTTTTGATGTAGTAAACAGTCCTTATTCATTATTATTGATCAAATATTTCCACAATTATATATAAGAATACATTGAATAATGTTTGGTAGATAAGATGATTACAATGCACCTCATGATGGTATAGTTATATGCATTGATTGGTGTTCAGATGAAGGGGTATGTGCCCTTTCACCTTTCATTAGTCTAATTCTGTTGTTGTTGTTGTTATTGCTCTTGTTGTAGTCATTGGTGTTGCTATTGTTGTCGTTATTGTTAATGCTATGTTTATAACATTTCCATCCCCCTCGAGGAATGTTTTGTCCTCAAAGCATGGTAAATATGGCTCTCTCCAACTAAGCACATTTTTTTGGTGGCATAAGTTTTTCTACTTTAGGAGTTTGACTTTGTTTCTTCTTTGAGTGTGGGTGATGTCACTTTGTATTGTTTGCGTTATATCTTGAAGTCTCCTAACCTGGTTGTTTAATGTGAAACCCTTATGCTTCTTAGTAACATATTGTTTTGCTTCTATTGTTGTATACTTGTTAGTGCTTATTGCTCTTTTTGTGCTAGTTGTAAACGCCTTTTTTGAGAGCATAACCATATAATTTATAATGTTGACCTTGCTAATTAAACTCCATGAACTAACCTTCGAGGTTTGTGGTATAAGTGTCCAATTACACCAACCATTATCCATTTAGCATCATACCCATCTAATGAGGTGGTAGAGCATAGAAAGATATCTGTCAATCCAATTATTGGATTTGAACTTGTTCTATAACATCTATCTACACCTTTGACCCCTTGTCCATCAACGTCCATAATTGTGAGGCCCTTGGTGGAGTACATAAAAAGGTTTAGTTGTTTAATGGCATTGATGTCTAAATAGTTATGAATACTTCTAGAATATGTGTGTACCATTACATCTTTATATTTATGACTCCTTCGGCTTCAAGGATTTAGGTTGTGATTTCCCCATCATGGTTTCCATTGGAATTATAGGCGTTCTTTCTTCTTTTCTTGGGACCTAGATTTTATCAACTTTCCTAAGATGAGGTGGAATATATTTTGCAGTGGATTGTTGTATTTGGTCCTTATGAGTAAAAGTTTAATTTTGATGCATGTCTATTCATCTCTATTTGTTGGACACGTGAGATTGAAGTTAATGATATTTTGATGGTGTTTCTTTAACAATTGTTAATATTTCAATTTTGAATCTATTAAGTTGTCCTGGTCTACCTTGAACTCTTTAGTGGACTATGATCGATGAGTTTAGCCCTTCAAGCATATTTTCGTAATTTTTGGGTTCTATCATTGACTCATCTTATTTTCTAGTTAGACAATTAACTCCTCTATACTCATTAGTCATTCTTTATGCTTTTTGCCTCTTAGAGTTTGAATTGTGCCCACTAGTTATTTCATTTGTTGTGTTCAAAATCCCTATTTCATTTTCACTCACTATTTTTTAATAGTGTAGTGTCTTGTTCTCACAAAGATGTCTTGGAATCCATCTCCTATCACACTCAAGACAACTATTTCCCATTATAATTATATCCATCATCTTTGTGAATATTTACTTAATTTATTGATCTTTTTCTCCAGCTATTTTTGCAACTTCACAATCCTATCCATAATTTCCATGGCACAATTGTATTTATCTTCATAATGATGGTCATCTCCTCGCACTTCATCATAATCACCCATTTTTTGTCGATTGTCTTTTTGCGAGACCAACTTTACTAGAACTTACTTTCTATACTAGGTATATGAAGTCATTTTCTTTTAATTGACTTTATATGCAAAAAAAAAATTGATTAATAAAATAACAAAAAATGCCAAAGAAAAAGAAAATATAAATGTTTTTGAAAGCTCAAGGCTTAAGGTATGATAACATATAGAAAGGTCACTTGTGGTCTTCAAAGATAGTTTAGATGGAGGGAAGAAAAGTACAATGTTGAAGGATGTTATGTGAATTATACAAAGGAGTGTATAGATTATGTAGAGTGGAGCATGGACTATACGGATAGCATATTAAAGTACGAAACAGACTATTGTTGCAGCAATTGCGTTTGTGTACAAACAAATCTGTATGATATATTGCAATAGATTAATCATTTGTAGCATATGAATTGTATGGAATGCAAATTTGAGGATTAGCGAGAAACTAACCTAGAGTTGACAGAGGTCAATACCTTTGATACAAATGTAGTAATTAATACCTTTGATACCAATTGTAGTAATCAATATCTTTGATACCAAATGTAGTAAACAATCCCCATTTATTTCCAATGACAGAAAATTGCTGCAATTATATATAATAATATATTGAATAATGTTTCAATGATAAGAATTAATAACAACATGATTACAATGAGCCTCATAACAGTATGGTCGTGAAGTGGAGAGGTTTGTTCTTTTTTACCTTTCATTAGCCTAATTCTATTATTATTGTTCTTGTTATGCTTATGCATATAACATTGGAAAAGACATGTGCATGGCTAAGTGGATTGCACATACCCTATGGCATGATTCCGGACTGATCATTTGATCCAAATAAACTCTTTATCATATACAACTTAATCATTATGCTCCATTGCTTAAAAAAAGTGGTGGCATGTCCGTTACAATCAAATCCATCTTGATCAATGATCATGGCATCAATTTAGATCTTGAAGATGCTCAATTTGACCTTGTTCCACAATACAAAGAATCTCCTCCTAGCTATACATGAGGGGAAATTAATTGTATGTGTTTCAATGATTTTGTTTAGGAATAGAATAACATTATATTTATTAAGATACATTATCTCCAAGTAGATACTACTTGTGATGACAGTATGCTCGAAGAAATTCTCTAACCAATTTCATAATTATTTGTAGGTACTCATGTCATATATCTTGAGGACAAAATTCTAATAAGGACTTTGATGTATTTATATAAATATGCATTAGTTCATCATTGTAATCACTTTTTGGATTTAGTAATTTCGAAGCCCCCGATTACAATTATATGAATGTGCATAATTTCAAAGCCCCCAATCAATATTTTTTCATTAATCATTTTTTCCCTTTGTTCGTCCCATGGTGCAACTGATCATATGAAAAACCAATGTAAATTTGTGGATTTGTTTATACATAATAAATAAATGTGGTGTCCTTTGGAGTCTCTAGACTAATCAATACAAGGCAAGGGAGGGAGATTATCTATTTTACAACTCTTGAGTAAATAATTTAGCTTTCAATACCATTATCTCTTAGCAACTTACATCTTATCAACTCTTATCAACTGCTAAAAACTAGGATGTTTGACACTTTTAATTACGTAGACACTATTAAAAAGTTGTTCCAAAGATGGAAAATGAAACTTAGTTTTTCTTGCTGTATAGAAAAACACAATAGCTCATGCAACGAAGCTTTATCGGACTTCATTTGTCATTTCCTCAATCTTTTAAACAACGCCACCTAAGTATCTTGTGCACCTAATATCACTTCAAACTTCAGTCATAACATTCAATTCGTTAACTGTAAGAACTGAGAACAAAGATTTGGAAAGTGCCAAATCGATCATAAAGGCTTATACTAATCAAGAAAAACCTAAGCAGCATCAATCAATCACATAGTACATCAAATCAATTCACAATCACACCCGATGCAAGGAATCAAAGCAACTTGAAGCAAGCGGATAACCCCAAGGAACCAGTGATCAAAATCATCACCCAACACCAATTAATCAAATAAAGCCAATATCAATTAGGTCCACATCAAGTAATTAACTCAGGGAAACCAATCAAAGAACTTGAAATCATTCGAGAGCACCAATTACATTGAAAGCATACACCACAAGGATAATCAAAGGTGGTTGATGAGGCTTTTAAATAGAATTATGGTACCCCAAGTTCTAGGCCCTAAAGTCAGTTGAGGCCTCGACACACCCACAACAATAAACTTATAAAAACAACACAATTTAACAGAATATATTGTTCTCGTCGGAAGCTGAAAATCTCCACTGAAATTAATGTACCTCATCTACACAATCACACTTCAACACTCAATGCTACCGACTACATTGAAAGCATATACCAGAAGGAAAATCAAAGGTGATTGATGGGGCTTTTAAATAAAATTAGGGTTCCTGCCCTAGGGTCAGTTGAGGCTTCGACACACCCACAACAATAAACTTATAAAAACAACACAGAATTTAAAAGAGTATATTGTTGTCCTCGTCAAAGCTGAAAACCTCCACTGAAAAATTAATGCTCCTCGTCTACACAATCACACTTCAACACTCCTCAATGCTCCTCTTTCGTTAACAGACACTCTCCTTGTTTCTGTCACTCTAAATACAAACACTAACACTAGCTACTGAAACAGCAGTGTGGGGGGTGTTTTTATGGACATTTTAGGGTCTGTGGTGTTTTTAAGAGATTAAGGCTTAAGCCCTTTGGGATTTGTCATCCATGTTGGGACCTTTGGGACACATGCTTGGTTCATTGGGGCCCATGCATGCAGGGATCTCCTAGGCACTCCTAGCCTATCAAGGTGAATCTTAACACTCCTCAATAGAGGCCAAGAATGTCCCAAAGGTGCCAATTGTTGGGAACTCCACTAGAGCAGCTCACAAAACATCAAGGGGTTAGAGCAGGAGTGTCAAGAATGTCCATGACACTCCCAATGGTGTCCTCAATCAACCAAGAACACTTCAGTCCTAGCCACCCAATCCCAGAAATGGGTGAACCTTGAGAACGGTTTCCCCATCCTCCTAGAGTCATTTTTTGCTTTGTAGATTAATAGTTATGCAGTCAAATCACCATAGCCAACTCGGGGCACTAAATAACAATGCAATGAGAGATGATTAACTTGAGAGAGGTATTTAAATGTTGGCTAGCCTACCTGGGGCTCCTGCAATTGTACTCCTTGCAGCATCATTAGTATATTGGACATTTATTACTCTTAAAAGATGATCATCATGTTGTGTGTGCACCCTGTAAATCCTACAAAATTTCTTGAGTTCTCTTTTTGTATCAAGATACAAACAAATCATATTCATGACATGTTCAGTTACAATGCAATGTTAATCATTTGGAACTAAAACTGATCAGGTGAGTTCCTCAGTTCAAGTCAAAGAGACCACTAATATACACAAACCTAGGACTTGAGAGAAGAATCATGTAAGGGCCACACTTTTTACATTCTGTAGTCCTTTCACAAACTTAGATCAATAAATATATTTTCCGTGAGACTTGAGTTTAAACATTTATCAGATCATCAGAAATTTTCAAGCTATTTCCATTATTGTCTGAATAAAGCTTTTACAAATTGAACGCTCACATCACAATCTCTCTTTGCACGACGAACACCAAAAAACAATAAATACCAAGGGACCTAAACAACCATAAGCATATATTAGGACAAGAACAATGTAGAATATGATATTTCCTTCTAATTCAAGTTTGGTACCAGAATCTTTTGTTGCTAATTCATAGAGCTATAAGTGTCCAGCCAGTCATTAGTGAACATCCTTCCAACAGAGACTACCAGCAAAATATAATTCATTGCCAGATTCAATATAAAGAAAGAATATTTAGTGAATGAGTGAATGAGATACTGAAATGTTGATTTCATTGATGAATTCATTTGAGAAGGGAATAGCTTGATTTGAAGATAAGGTTGAGATAAATGGGAATCCTGTATGTCAACAAAACGCTCCAATTGAGGCAGCTCATACAACAAAAAGGGTTATTACAAGGACATCAGACAAACTTCCATAGTAAACGTTCACATGAAATACGAAGTTCCTTGCCTTGAAAGTTCCACTGATGTGAATGACAGACAAAATTTTAAATTCTCTTTCCAACCCAACATACCAAATTCTGACCTAGATGACTATACACGGTAGATCTTGGTCTCCTACATCAAGAGGTTGTGCTCTTATTCAACTTTTGCCTCCTCCATAGGTAAAGAACTCTCAACCACGTTCTCTCTCACAAACCTGGGAATATGCAGTCACAGAACAACTCAGAAGCCCTCCATAAAGGATGAAGAAAACTTAACAAACAAAACTAATCAACTAAAGATGGCACAATTAAACTGCGTGTACCTTACTAATTTTTCTTGTGAGGACTGCAGTATGTAGATTGACATTACAATTGTTAAAAGAAAACCTGCACCAAACATTAAACCAAACTATAAGTTAGTAAAGTAAAAGTATAGCCATTAGATGTAATCATGGAGGAGTAAATATTTCATTACCTGCACCAAAAAGTACATAAAAGCCCCCTGAAACATCAATCTCCGATGTCTCCTCCCTAGACCAAAAACAAAGTGTGTTCCAGTATTAGTAAACTTTCCCAACCAAATGAAGTGTCTTGATTAAAAAGAAAACAAAAAATGCAAACCAAAATCTTATATGAGATTACATGGAAAAGTAGCAAAAAACATTCAACCTATCAGTCTCCACACTCTTGAAAGCTACTATGTTTGTGTAAACAATAAATGCAAAATTTTGATTGGATGCAAAGGAAACATGAAAATTATCTCCTCCATATTATCATTGTTAGATTTTAAGGTTACTCCAAAAGTGTTTACACCATGCTTGGGGGTGCTTCTTAAGATATAGGGTACACGGTGTATGTTCAGCCCCTGGATGGTCAAATATGGATTGCAGCATGAAAGATGGTCTGTGATGGATGTGCACAGTTGAGATAGGTCGTTCAGTGGATACTTGACCCCAAATCGTCGCTGGCTTAGTGTTCTTCCCTTAGGCATTGGGGGTCACTTGACAGTTTGTAAACGCCTTCATTGGGGCCCCATGGCAGATCCACTTGCTTGGAGAGTGCCCTACATGGTATGTGGAGCATTATGCAGCTTGAAGGGCATCAAGTCCTAGTTGGCATGTGGCTTCTTGTATTCTGTTCATAGGATTGGAAATGGCTCGGAGACACCTGGGCTTTGATAGTGTTCTTGAAGGGGTGCTAACCCAGTAGAATACATTGGTTAGGAGGATCTATGGAATCCATGGAGGCTTGTGATGGAGTGGTGTGGACATGCCTTGTGTAGCTACATTACCTTACTCAACACCCTACTCAACATGACATTTAAGGAAGAACATAAGGGGCTGATTTCACTGCTGTTATACTGCTGTAAAAGTACATTTTATGATCTGGTCATTCGCTGATAAGTTGCCCTAGAAGGCACTGAAACTTATCTATTTGTTCGGTAATCTTTTATCCATGAATTGCCAAGATGTTTGGGGCTGTTTGAAGTAAATTATTGCGATCTTTCCGCTGTTGCTTTATACTATAATTTATAGATATCCCAAGGCTGAAAATTATGGGGGTAAGATGCGAGAATCCTTCTAGGAAGGATGTGAAATTTCAATATTGCATTAATTGACAATCATGACCAAAGAACCATAATAGGAAACGTAAAGCTTGATTGTTAACAAGATTTAAACCAAAGACTCGACACCCTTGGCAAATAGCTTTTACCAAGTTAATTGCTTGCAATTGTTATTATGATGAATCAGAATCATTACTCTTGTGAAACAGAACACATCCCTCAGGGGCTCTATGTTTGGATTCTCCATGTTCAACATGTTCCCTAACCATGTCAGGCATATCCCACCCATGCGAGCGGAAAAGGGGACCCATGGTCCTCATAAAACAGATTTTAGCATTCTTTTTTGAGACTTTCAATAAAGGGAAAGAGCTCTAGCATGTTCCATTATTCAGGTTAAGGGTAAAACTAGGATTGAAAGGATTGCACTATGTTTTGAAGGTGGATTTGAAAACAGATTTTCTAGTTCTCTAACCGCAGCCGGTTTCTTCAATCATTCCACAATTGTCATGGCTCAATCATCAAAGGCAGTTGGTAAAGGTCAAAGGAAAGCAAGGAATGCCACTGTTGGTGTTGCCCCCCTCCTACAAGTTCATCTATCTCTACTACTACTAGTGCTCCATCTGCTGCAAGTGCAGATTCCAATGCTGAAAAAAACCCTGCTTTAGCAAGGCAGCAAGTTCAAGAAACGAAATATCTGTTATGGAAGTATGTAACAAGACAACAAGGGCATGGAGCAAAGCTTGTTGGGTAGGGACTGTTCTTTGAACATGTAATTTCTGCAACACTACATACAAGAGCACCTACTTCCAAGTCGAGGGCCATCTGTTGGCCACTGATTGTGGACTTGGACCATGTGAAGAGGTGAGTGCTAGCAAACGAAAAGAAGTGGAAACAGAGGATAAAATTGGCTTGGGAAGGTGGCAGCAGAAAATAAGAAACAAAAAAATGGCAATCCTCTTACATTCTTGAGGAAGCCTACTGGCAGATTTGGGAGAGAGACTACAATTCAACCACAAAGAAATAGGTCAGCTAAGTGGTGATCGAATGGACAAGATCTTTCAACAAGAGAAGCGAGAGGAGATTGATCTTACCATTAGGTTCCTTTCCTATCTCAACTTCATTTCATTTAATGTTGCACAGCCACTAAGTTGCAAGAAACTTGGTATCAGGGCCTATATCACTGTCGCACCAGTCAGGAAACTCAGAAACGCATTTGGTACTCCTTGGAAACGCGTTTCCAGCCAAACCACCATGTTTCATGTGGAGGAAACGCGGGTGGTACGGCTGGAAACGCATTTACGTGTCGTATCTGCATCCGTACGACGTGTTTCCTACTTTACTTCTTGCTTTCCCAACCAAAAAAAAGAACCCGTTATCTCAATCAATGGGTTAATAATGGTTTAGGAAACCTCTAGAAGCCTCTAAAAGTCAAATTTTTTAATAAAAGGAGGATTTTACCTCCCTCATCTCACACAGCGATTTGAGCAAGCGAGGGTTACTTGAGGAAGTCAATTTGACGACAGTCAACTGCAACACTGTGCAAATCGACTTATCTCATGTTTTAGTTCTATGTTGACTGTTCACATTTTGGTATATGTAGCATTGTAGCCTCATACATAAAGGCTGATTTTGAAATTTTGAATATATATTGTATTGCTAAGGTTGTTTTTGGATATTACTAATTTGCTAATATATATATCGCATTTTCCCGTTTCCTAAATTTTGGGGGTTCGCATTTTCCAATGCGTTTCCGTATCAGATACACATTTATGTTTCCTTGTATCATGCAACTTAGCACAGCCACCTTTGTTTATTGAGATGTGTCAAGCTCTAGTTGAACAAGCTACAACCGGGAATGTGCCTCCCAGTTTAGAAAAGCTTAGAACCACATTGTTAATTAAGGCAAAGAAGGAGATGGATAAAATCCTATAGCCTACTAAATCAACATGGCCATCATCCAGTGTCACTAATGTTTCTGACGAAGAGACAAATGCAGCACACCATCCATTCATCAATTTCATGTTGTCTTCCTTAAAATGGACTAATCTGCTTGAAAGCAATGGATGCTCTTGGAAAATACAAAGATACACAATATATGTGTGAGATGTTCATTGCAGTTATTGAAGATGTAGATGTTGATTCTTGTGTGCAAATTATCGTGAGTTGTTCATTAAAGTTATTGAAGATGTAGATGTTGATTCTTGTGTGTGCATTGTGCACTGCGAATTATCACAGATAATGCACATGCTTGCAAGGTTGCTAACATGCTTGTGGAAGCTAAATATCCACAAATATTTTGGACACCTTGCATTGTTCATTCTTTGAATTTAGCACTTAAATCTAATGTTCCTGATGTGACATGGATGGGAAGTCTTATTGATGATGCGCACCATATCTGCAATTTTGTACGAAACAATACCAATGCCCTCACAATCTATAAAGAGTACACACATCTATCATTGTTGAAGATTACAAATACTCAATTTGCCTCCTCATTGATCATGCTTAAGAAGTTGAGGGAGGTTAATCTCACTCTTGGTTCCATGGTTATTTCAAAGTTTTGGTCCTTTTGGAGAAAGTTGGATCAAACTTCTTCAAAAAAGGTCAAGGATATAGTGTTAGATGATTGTTGCTGGAAGAGGGTATATCTTACCATTAAGATCATGGACCATATCATTTCTTTGTTGTAGTTTGCAGACACGGACCAACCCATCTTAAAAGATGTTTGTAAGGGCTAGGATTCCATGATTGAGTCATTGAAGACTATTATTTTACAGAATGAGTACCCTAAGTATGGGACATTGGGACATCAACAGAGATCTTATTCATCACCATACGAGATATTCTTATCAGCAGGTGAGATAAGAATTACACACCTTTGCATTGCTTGGCTCACTCATTGAATCCCAACTACAACAATAATGATTGGCTCAATAGTCGGCCTTCACATAAATTCCCTTTTCACAGGAACAAAGAGATTTTACAAGGCAGGAAGGAAGCATTTAGAAGGATATACCAGGATAGAGCATCCCTTTATGAGGTGGTGAAGAGCTTTGTAGAGTTTTCCACTTGCACTAGGAGATTTGGAGGCTATGATGTGCTCAACAAACCTAGATCCAAATCCTAGGCTCTATCAAGCGTCAAGAGGGATCAAATCTATTGATCTAGGATTGAAAATGGTTTTAAAGCCATGCTTTTAAAACCATTGGTTGTTTAGGAGGCCCTTGCACATGGTTTTAAAACCATTTGCAAGGCCCTCCTAAACCATGTACAATAAAACCACGAGTTGTTTAGGAGGCCTTGCACATGGGTTTGCACATAGTTTTAAAACCATGTGCAAGGCCATCATTTTTTTGCGGATAATTAAAAAAAAAATATTATTTTGTTAGGTAGGAACATTACAACATCTCCCCCATATTGGGTTGTTTTTCTAGCAGACAGTTTTTTGATAGAAATTAAATTTTTAATTTTTTATTGTTCTGTTAGGTAGGTGTTGCCGCCTAATTCACACTTTAAGGAACAGGAAAGTCACAACCTGCTATGTGTGTCCTTGGGGGCAAGCGAGAGCTGGGGACCACTGTCACCACAGTCTACCAACTCCTCCGTTTAGGCCAGATCCCAACAGAGCCAAGGGGGGTAGTCCCTACAGGAAAATATTCCTAAGTTTATTAACTATTAGTTAAAGAGATCTTTTATTAAGATTGTGAGGCTAAGACTTTATATTATCTAAGGAATGACAAGCATCATGCAAAATGCAAAGATTTCCTTTTAATGACAAGCAGACCTTGAGATAAATGAAGACTAGTGCCTATTAACAAATGGAGTCTAAGGATAAATTACAACTTTACAAATTTACAAATGAAATTGAAATCTAAGTTAATTATCCCACAGTTTAGGTGTTATCCCAATCAAACTAGGTTACAATATGGACAAATGAATACTATGAACAACATAAACAATAACAAATGAGCAGTTAAGCAGTATAAATAATATCCACAGTTGTATCAGGTGTTATGAACAGATTGAATAAATGGAACAATTATTAAGTTATTACCCAAAAAAATTGTAGAAACAAAGTGAATCAATTGTGTTACACAAAATCTACAGATTACTAAACAATATGATTACTTAATCAAATGAATTAAAGATGCCACCACAAGAGTTTGCGAAACTGAAAAGAAATACTTGTAACTGAAAAGTGAAAAGCTTGCAGTGAAATAAAATGTGAAAGTGCTTGCAGTAAAAACCTTGAACAGCAAGGCAAAGATAAATAGCAGTGACCTGTATTTGTGGAACGTTTTGCAATGTCTCTTGTAAATTTTAATAAATTTTATTAGAGTTTTTCCTCTTGAAGTTTAGTTTTCGAACCGGTGGTGTGACTACCCCAATCTAGTACTTCTCAAGTCAAAGAGGGAATGCTGGTGCGCTCAACAAAGTGGGAGCAAAGCCCACCCGTAGCTCCCAGATCAAACCCCAATGCCCCGGTGCTCAACAAGGAGGACGTAGAACGCCTAGAGACCCCCCACGGTCTTCTACCCCAAGTCGCCTCCGAGACACTGTTTTTAATCAACAGGAAAAACAGCTAGATGGATGCCTATTAAACTAAGACTCCTCTATCCCCTGTCGTATCTCGTGAGTACCCCGAAGGGTGATAACTGAGTAGAGGAACAGGCGCTAGTGAAGTTGTTGTTGGTTAATTTTAAGGGTAAATTTTAATCTTGGTGATTAGCATGCAAGGTTAATTTTAAACTATCAACAAGATCAACCAAGCGGTATCCCTTATGGGAGGTGCTGGTACTTGATCTTGGACTGAAAAAATAAAGTGTGAGGGTTTGTAGCAGAAAAAAAATGTTGTTCTAATTAAACTAAGCCCCCACTTCTCCTGCTTTTCATACCCAACTTGAAGTCCCTAAAGGGAGATGACAAGTGGATAGAGGATACACCGGATAGGTGGGTTGTATGATTACCCCTTTAACAGAAAATAAAACTTGAAAGGAAAATACAACTAGCTAAAACAGTGTCCTAACCACACAACAATCTCTGTGACAGAGATGGTGGTCTGTCACAGAGATAGTGGGTAAACAGAAAAATAAAACTGATTATCTTAACCACACAACAATCTCTGTAACAGAGATGGTGGTCTGTCACAGAGATAGGTGGGTAAACAGAAAAATAAAACTGATTATCTTAACCACACAACAATCTCTGTAACAGAGATGGTGGTCTGTCACAGAGATAGGTGGGTAAACAGAAAAATAACTTGCAATAAAATAAATCTAAGCAGCTATCTCTGCACTACTCATATACAGATTTACAGCAGAGAATACCCCAAAAAGAACTTCTCTTTTGGGGTTTACAATCCTTTAGAAGAGAAGAAGAAGTGTAGTTTAGGGCCTCTTTTGGACCAAATTTTTCTGGGTTTTTTCTGGGCAATTTAGGGCAGCATAACCCCCTCTTTCTGTGCATAAACCTGCAAAAAACCAGCAACTTTACTTGTTGGAAATTACTGCAGAAAACTAAAACAGAAAGTTAGCATAAACTAGTGTAAAACCCAGAAAATTTACAGTAAAATCTGAACTTTAAAAAATGGAAAAACTGAAATTTTAATGGTTAAAAATGAACGTTTTTAGGCTGAAAATGACTTATAAACAGCAGATTTAAAACCTTATACTAATATATATTGGGTGAGAGCCCTAAAACAAGGGTTATATTCACTATACAGTGAATAAAACCCAGTTTCAGGATAGGAAAAGAAAAATGGCCGAAAATGAAATTTTGAAAAAAGAAACCCTTGGGGGATGTCCTTGGCTTGGAAAACCTGTAAATAAACTTATGAAAGAGCTGCAAAATGTAAGCAAAGAGGTGAGTACCCAATAAATCTACCAAAATACTTTGATAAATCTTATTAAATCACTCACAAATGGAAGTAGAAATACTTCTACTTACAAATCCCTCCACAAAATACTTTGTGGAGAGCTATCTAAGCTAATACAAATGCAAATCAAATAAGTACATATGCAAGTTACCTCACCAAAAAATGCATAAAATGTAGAATGACGGCACAATATCCCTCTAAAGCTTTCTTCTATTATAGCCCAACTAGGGCAAGATTCAATACAAAAAAATTGCAAGAGGCTTGGGCCAAATGCTTGAGAGAATATGAGAGGAGAATGGGGAAAGATTTCAGCAGCATAACAATAGCATGAGAGATGTTATCAAATGAGGGAGTGAGACCCTCATTATATAGTTGAGGAGCAACCCCAACCCCTTGAAGATCAATGGTCAAGATTAGATCTAGATCTAGATTAGATCTCCACCACTAGATCTAGGTTTGTTGACTTTGCAAGCCATCCACCAATCATAAGCAAGGGTGCCTTTTCAAATCAATGGTAAAAAAGATAGATCCATGTCACAATAAAACTTAACCCTTAGATCCAGGGTTTCCATGACTCAAGTGGGGCCCTCTTTTGACTCAAATTTTAATTTTTTATTGTTTTTATTTTTTATCTTTTACTTCTTATATTTTATTTAATCTTTTATTTTTAAAATTTCTATCTTTTTATTCTTTTATTTTTTATCTTTTTCTTTTTATATTTTATCTTTAAATCTTTTTTTATCTTTTATTTTTTATTTTTATCTTTTTATTTTTTAATCTTTTAATCTTTTATTTTATCTTTTATTTTTTAATCTTTTAATTTTATTTTCAAGTTTTAATCTTATATTTTTTATTCTTATCTTTTTATTTTCTATATAATATTTTAATTTTTTATTTTTTTTATTTTTTATCTTTTATTTTTTATTTTATCTTTTATTTTTTATATTTTATCTTTTATTAAGACAAGAGGGACGCCCCACTTAGGAGATCTTCAGACATTTATTTTGACCATAAAAATTGACTATGCTTGGCCACCCCCAAACTTAATTACCATGGCCTTATTTGATTTTTTCCTTCAAAATCAAATAATTTAATTTTTCACCCTTGGAAATTAAATTAATTTCCTAGGAAAAAATACCTTGTCTTAACTAAAATTGCTCTAATTTCCTAACCCCTTGTCAGAATGACATGAGACTTGAACCAATGGCTTAGGGGGTGTCATAGCATTTTCATTTGCATTCATAGCCCCTATTACAAAATGCCAAGGTTCAAGAGATTACATTATTACATCAAAACTTAATTAATTAACCACCAAATGGTAAAGTAAGTTAATTACGAAAAAATCAAAATAAAAATTAAAATCCTAACGAAATTCCGCAAGACTACAAGATATGGCTAGCATGGTCATGGACAACAACTTGAAACCTTAGCCACCTCATGGGCTTGATTATCAGAATGCCAATTCACCACTTTGGAGGATTTGTGAGTGAAAAACCCAACCAATTAAAATTGTTAATTAACAAAATTAACTGGAAGGGGAAAAAAACACTCGGTGAAAGACTTCTCTGATAATAAAGTCCATGGTGACATCCTTAGAGGAATGACCCATGATGACATATAAAGTTACATTAATTATCCCACGCAGGGGAGCAGACATTTTGTGTACAAAAGGGGCATAATTGCCCTGCTGAATGAAAAATCCTCCGAATTTTTCCATGGTACAAACTGCACATAATGTACATCTTCAATGTACATGAGGTTGCCACCGAGTTGAAATAGGTGGGCAACAGTAGGAACATTACAACATCTCCCCCATATTGGATTATTTTTTGCTGAAATTTATTTTGGCAGATAATTAAAATTTTTATTTTTTGTATTTTGTTAGACACAAATGTTACAACATTTCCCCCATACTGGGTTGTAGAGTGCCTCTTGACGCAAAAACAAATAGGTTAAGAATCCCTATACTTGGTGGGAAACTCATGGGGCAACATGCCCTATTCTACAAAATTTAGTCATAAGGGTCCTCTCTCAAGTTACTTCATCATTTTGTTGGGAGAGGAATTGGAGCACATGGAAATTTGTACAGTTTGAAGAAGAGAAAGCTTGAGCAATCCAAGAGAAAGACAATGATGTATGTGCATTCCAACCTCTGTCTTGTTAACAAGCAAAGGGAGGAGTAGTTGAAGGGAAAGACGACGATGTGAAATGTGTTTCCTAATGATATGGGTTTGGACAACAGTGGTGAGTTGGCAATAGCCGACTTGGACCTCAATGAACTAGTGCTAGCGCCGATCAATTTTGATAATGGTGATCCTCTTGAGGGGTAATTCCCAACATAGTTGGAAAAATCACCGAAAAATCTACAATGTCCTAAGAAATCGTGCTATTTTTGAGTTGTTTATTTTTAGGCAAGAAAAAATCATGCTTTTTAGAAAAAATCGGGCAGCGGAATAAACACAAAAAACAACAGACTGATAAACCCATAAAAAACAGCAAACTCAATTTTCAGCAGCATTTAAATCAGCATTAAATGACTACCAATGCCTCAATTTCCCTGCAGCACCTCGATTTTCATGCCCAGATGACAGTACGACCTCCACAGCAACAACCCACTTCGAAATTTGTGCCCAACAGTCCTCGAAATTTTTTCCCAATAATACGTACACCATACAGCCCATCGAAATTCATGCCCAGCAATCTATACATTGTACGGCTGTTGACACTGAGAGGGGGGGTGAATCAGTGTAGAGCCAATATTAAACCTTTTCTTAGCTTAACACAGATAACTACCAATTCATCAATCACATAAACATTTCATAAACACATTATTCACATATCATAGCATTTAACTCATCAAGAACCATAACACAAAAGAACAGCACACCATATAAATTTGTAATCTTTTTATATTATTTTGGTCCGGCTACAACCGTTAGGCGAAATCAACACCTACTGATATATAGAGCACCTACTCTTAATCCAGGACCCTGCCTGGTTTTCTTAGACCCTGCTAAGAAGGGTTTGAGGTATCCTAACCTCAAAAGCAAGAGAAGCTTGCTTTTACAATACAGTTTACTTGTGTCACACAAGAAATCTCTGACACATCAAAGTTGCTCATCTTCTCTGCCCATCACATCAACTCTACTGTAACACTGCTCATTGCTGCTCATTACCACTGCTCAAGAAGCCTCATCAATCCATAAGTTAAGTATGATGTTGCCATGCCAATTGTCATCTAATTAACATGTCTTTTGCTGTAGGTGTATTACTGCTAGATAGTCACCATTGTCTGGTTCACTTGGTTGCTGGTCCTATCTTCTGCTGACTTGATCAAACTTCAAATTGCTGCTAACACTGCACACTTAACCTGTGCAAAATACCTGTGTATTACTGTTCATCACTGGATTATTTCCTCATCAAGCTTTTACTGTCACAGCCTTTAATTGTTGTTCAACAACGAACTCATCTGCTATGCCAGGTTCTTTATGCTCTTTTGGCTGTCCAAATCACTGTGCAAACATCAGTCTTAATACTGTCAACAAGTACAGACTTCTACCTTAGGGATGTTCATATGCTTCAGTTCTGCCCTCAAACATGATTGACCACAGTGCTGCAAGAATCAATCTTTCACCTTTGGTTTTCTTCAGAATTCATTCAGGCTATCTCCATCAGAACTTCATGTTGTTCCTTTTCCCCTCACACGTTGCAGTTTAATCTGGAAATAGATTCGTTTCACAAAGGAATCGAATCCCCTATGCAATGTCTCCTCATATCAATGCCCAGAATTCAACTTTCAATGAAATGATAAAGATAGAACTCAGACCCACTTACCTTTCAACACATTCTCCAGATCTTGGGATTCCTTTGCCTCTAAGCTGGAGTACATCGCGAGGCTGTACTCCTTTAGGTATCTTCAAAAGCATGCTGCCTGACAATGTTGGCACCTTAATCTTTCCGCCAATAATAGCCTGCATTTACTGTGTAACACTAATACAAGCTTCCACATATATGTCTTCTCCGTCTCTTCGAAAGATAGAATCATTAAGAACCTGTACTTTTATATCGAGATTCCCTGGAGGAACCCCTCGACTTCCACTAGCACCAGCTCTTGGCACTCTAATTATATCTCCTGATTCAATCCCTACTGGGATATTAACATCAATCTCTTTAAGTCCTCTAACAGTTCCAGAACAAGTGTAACACGATCCCTTCACAACACGGCCTACTCCTTTACATTTCACACATGTTGATGTAAATGGGGGAATCGTAACTTTTCCAACACCTTTGCAAGTTCAACATATCTCTGGATTTACTCCCGGTGGATAGCCACTTCCCTCCTATCATATTCAGCTCGTTTTTTTTTCACGTCTTTCAAAATCTCGTAAGCATCATGTATTTCCTGAAACTTGACCTTTGCCTTGGCATCACCCTTGTTCAAATCTGGATGATATATTTTTGCCAACTTATGAAAAGCATTCTTTATTTCATCTTCACTGGCATCTCTACGAACTCCAACGGTTTCATATAAATCTTGCACTGGCATATTATGAAGACCCGTCCAATGAAAATTCCGTTTCTTCAGAACAAATACTGAACACGGAACTTCCCTGGATACTTCGGCAACATAGCGTGCTCTAGCTGGAACCAACTGGCCTATGGCCTAAATGCGACAAGCCAACATGGAGATGAAACCCTCTTGTCTTCTCTTTCGCTATCCCAAAAAAAAATTCCAGCTTGACTACTCTCACGCTGTCCCAAAAATTTCCTTGCTGCTGCCACCGAACCACAGTCCACTACTGCTGCGTTTTCCAATTGCTGCCTAAATCCCGAAATTGCCTCAGTGCTCCCCCGAATTTTTCCTTGATTAAATGAGAGCACGAGGGCTCTATTTATACATATTTTGGGGGCCGACTTGGGAAAGAAAAAAAAATATGGGGCCGATTTGAGATATTGTGTGGGTCGACCTGAGATGTTGTATGGGCCGACCTTGAATGAGATTATCTTGCTTTAAGAAAATTTCTTTTAGTCTGCTCTGTCCACAGGGATTATACTTTAGATTAAACTTATCAAATCGATGAAATGTATTCTTGTCTGCGTGTACATCCAGGAGATCTACATTGAGGTCATATCCTGTCAAGTCCAAGCTCTCAAAAACTTCCTTTAAGCTGAGACATTTGCCATCTCGGAAGATAACCACCTCATCTGGTTCTTTCTTCAGCTTAGATTTGATAAAACGCAACAGATGCTTCTAGTTCATGCATGCCGAATGATGTACATGGGTATCAACTTTTCTAACATTGTAAAAATCACGATGGGGTGCACTCTTCTGACCCAGGAATTCTCTGTCTGCGTTTAAATGAAGGCTAAACTTCTGTTCTAAAAGGCGTAGTCGATGATGGCACAAAGTACGAACATTTCCCAATGAAATGATTCTAAGGATTCGATGTACATCAGTTCAAAAAAGGTTGTTGAATCAGCAACTGGATAAAGTTCTTCACTTGATTCTTTATTTGCATAAACATGTACCACGCCATTCTCCATTTGAAAATAATGTTCACTTGCTGGCTCATCCTCATAACAAAATGGTTTAGGATTTCGCTTTGGTGTGCTAGGATTTGTTATAATTTCTTTCTCCCATGGAACAACATCAGCTGAGTGGTGGCATCAATGACATCATGACCATGTTGGCATCAATGACAATTTCATCAACAATCTCCCCCTTTGTCATTGATGACAACAACTCATGCTCCCCCTATGAGCATGCTCCCCTTTTGTCTGCATCTCTCCCTTTGTCTTCATCTCTCCCCCTTTGGCATCAATGGCAAAGGGTGTCCACATATTTGTGCCTGGAATCTCTGAACACTGCTCACTGGTATTTGCTCCCCCTGTCAATATGCACGATCCTAGGACCTGTCTGTATGCCTGGAGTAACCATCCAATCTCCTCTGAGTTCACTCTCCAGCCTCATGAACTCAAGGTGTGCTAAGGAGTAGTTGAAGGGAAAGACAAAGATGTGAAATGCGTTTCCTAATGATATGGGTTTGGACAACAGTGGTGAGTTGGCAATAGCCGACTTGGACCTCAATGAACTAGTGCTAGTGCCGGTCAATTTTGATAATGGTGATCCTCTTGAGGCGTAATTCCCAACATAGTTGGAAAAATCACCGAAAAATCTACAATGTCCTAAGAAATCGTGCTATTTTCGGGTTGTTTATTTTTAGGCAAGAAAAAATCATGCTTTTTAGAAAAAATCGGGCAGCGGAATAAACACAAAAAACAGCAGACTGATAAACCCATAAAAAACAGCAAACTCAATTTTCAGCAGCATTTAAATCAGCATTAAATGACTACCAATGCCTCAATTTCCCTGCAGCACCTCGATTTTCATGCCCAGATGACAGTACGACCTCCACAGCAACAACCCACTTCGAAATTTGTGCCCAACAGTCCTCGAAATTTTTGCCCAGTAATACGTACACCATACAGCCCATCGAAATTCATGCCCAGCAATCTATACATTGTACGGCCTCGAAAATCGTGCCCAACAAGTATAGTACGGACTGTACGGTACAGTATGGCCCAGCATAAAATAAATGTCTTGGGATGCATGCCCAGCTCCTTGGGAAACGTGCCCACTTGAGAAAAAAATTATCCTTGGGATTTGTGCCCTCTTGAGAAAAAAACAAGTTCATCTCTCTCTGAAAATTAACTCAGCCAAAATGCTCACTCTTGAAAATGCTTTCCTTCTTGTCTTGCACACTACCCTAGGCTCTCTCTTATAACTTGAGAGTGACTTTTCACCTTCCCCAATCCCTAAATCCAAAGGCCAAGATTAAATCTTGCCTTTTCAAGATCAATGGTTGAGAAACTTTCCCTCCAAAAGCGGTTACTTTTAATTTTTATAAAGTCACTTTATAAAATTAAAACAAGGGAATACTTTATAAAAAGTGCACTTTATCTCACTTCATAAAATTAAGCAAGGGAATACTTTATAAAAAGTCCCATTACATAAGAGTCACTTTAAAACTTTATAAAACACCATTACAAAGTAAAGTAGCCTAGCTAGTGCATGGTCACTTCCGCATACAAGACAAAAACATGCGGAGTGCCTCTAGAGCTAAATCACTAACAATAAATTGCATTCTTTTTATGATCCTATTATTGGCTCGATGGATGAGATTTGCAAGGACCAATCTCAAACCTGCCATGACTTCATCTTACACTATTCTGATCCTTTTTCGATTTTTGAACAAGTCAGGAGGACCGCGATCTTAAATTCATTAATTTCTAACCTAATCTTCACTTGTTTCGCTAAACAACATCAAGCAATAATTATAAATCTGTTTGATGAATGGTTGCATTGGATTCATGATTTTACTTAGTATTGGTCAGACTTGTAAGAGTAGGGTAGGTAAGAAGTTGAATAATTTCACTTAAGAAGTAGAATTTGAATCTTTTTTCTTTTCTGAGTGCCAAGTGTGTCTTGAGTCTTTTGAGTCGAGTCTTTAGGCCATTGAGTCTGGCCCTTTTCTTTTGAACGCTTTTCTATCCAGTTAATAAACTTACAACTGTTTAATAGTTCTTTGATTAGATGTTTAATTTTCAACATTTTATTTCCAGTATTCCATTTTCGGTGTTTTATTCCATTTTATTTTTATGCCATATATGTTGCTCGGGTAGCGTCTTCTTTCATGTGCACAGGAACAGGTAGTATTGAAGATGAATCAAATGATCGAGTGCATGGTCGTTGATTGATGAGAGGGGTGTTGCGGACTAAAGATTTCTAAGGTTATCAAGCAATCTATCCCTTAGAGCACTTATCCCAGATGTTGTCACATCCATAGTAGCAGGGGCTACCATGATTGCAGACCAGTTTTGAGCATATTCCTAAGCCAGTCCTTTGCTATGTTATACATGAGATCAGCGATTGATGAGCAGTTTATTAATGATCACTCATAAATTCAGTGGACCTAAAGCATGTACATCTTTAGTTTCATGCCATGACTAAGCCTCATGACCACAGGTTGATGATTGAGTTAGCCATTCAGTGCATATATGATGATAGTGCCCATGGTATAAAACAGCAGTTCTCCATTGCCATTCAAGTGTTACAGATCTCCGATGCATGTATATGACGCAACAGGTATATGGTTGGTACACTTGGATAATTGTTGTGCTCCTTTACTTATTTTAGTAATTGAACTTGGTGTATGATGGTTATATATTGGCGATATTCTATTTTGCTCTTATTGATGGTTTAGAGTAGGAGTGATTCAGTCGGTCTAATTGAGAGGTTCTTGCGTATCCTCAATGGCATGCTCTTTCATAGTATGGATTTAGCCATTTCCCTATAGGGACTATGCTAGTTATTCGTGGCATCATTTTGCCACCATCTCCATCCATTCGTTACCTTCCATCCTTGATTTTATCCCTAACTTACACCTTGACTAGTGATATCGAGGATTCCTCCCGCCTATACCTCTATGTTTGGATAGATCCCATGTTTCTATGTGCCTCGGCTCAGGATTGTGTGATTCTTATCACAGGGATTGTTTTCCTCTAGTCCTCAAAACAAAGTAGTCCTAACAAAAGTGTCTTGAGACACTAAAGCATCAGAACTTAAATGTCATATCTAAATGGATGCTAAGTCAGCACAAATAGTGTTTCTAAACACTACTACAAATAGGTTAAATGGCTTCCGTAGAATTAATTTTTCTCAGAGGTCTCCACTCAAAGAGAAGTCAGAATAATCGACTCGGCAACAATGTTCCCTAATCCAATATGAAACACACATGATATCCTAACAAAACAATCAAGCAATCACATATTAATCAGAAATTTACCCTGGAAACCCCAATGGGGAAAACCAGCTATATGTGGGGCTTTCTACTTTCTCGAGCCCAGAGCAAATAAAATATAGAACAAGTACAATAAGATTTAGAGAAGCAACTAGTGAACCTGAAAGGCCAAAGCCCTAGACCTGCAACAACTGCAACTGTTGCTTCTTGGAAAATGTGCCCCCAGCAGTACACCCTCATGCTAGATTTCTCAAATCTGACTCTGCCAGTCACTGGATGTTGTACACTCTGTCAATCTTTTCGAAGGATGCTCCCTCATCTCTCTACTTTGATCTGCTCTACTCTGGAAGGTGAACTGCATCCTCAAACACTGAAAATGTCCCCCCAACAGTTATAGTTGCATCCTCTCTGCTCAGAAAAACATACCACCTATTATGCACTCAATCAGTCTCTAACTGATCTCTGAAGACCTTTCCTCAGTCACTGAAGAAGACCCTCAGCTCTCTGGGCCTTCTCAGCCTCCCACATGTGTGCAACAACTCCCTCACGTCCCACACATGTGACGTGTTATTGCTCACATTCTCCTCCAATTGCTCTCTCTCTGTTGTTGTTGCTCTTCAGTCTATGAAGATGCTCAGTAAATTACTTCTGACGCTATACAGAAGAAAGGACTCTTCAATCTCTAAAGATCTATCCTCTTTACTTCCTCAGGAATGCGCCCTCAGCTATTCCGACAATATGTGCCCTTCCCTTGATTCGTGTAGCCCTGATCCATATTCTTTGAAGATGAACTCTCTCCCTCTCTTCCCTAGAAGTGTGGTAAACTAAACACTCAGACTTCCTTCTATAAGTCACTGAGAAATTAGGTTACCAAAACCTTAATTAGGGTTTCAAAACCCTAATTTCACTTTCATGCAAAATTACTCATTTGCATCTTTCCTTGTCAATATTTCAACACTCCCTCTTAATGAGGAAAGTATTATAAACAACTCCCATTTTGTCCTTGAAATATACAAACTTACTTTTCCATAAAGACTTTGTAAGAATATCTGTAACCTGTTCATCTATAGGCAAATATTAAAGCTTAACAGCACCCATTTGAACATGATCACGGATGAAATGATATCTATCCTCAATATGTTTGGATTTATCATGAAATATTGGATTCTCCGTGAGTTTCACGCAACTTTGATTATCGCAGTAGACCACAATTGGCTCCAACTGAGATTAAAATAAACTCACTAACATCTTGCAAAGCCAAATAGCCTCACAACTAGCTAGATTGGCTGCCATGTATTCTGCCTCAGCAAAGCTCAAAGCTACCTGCTTTTGTTTCCTGCTAAACCACGACACAACTGTCGAACCCAAGCTAAAACAACACCTTGAAGTGCTTTTCCTTTCCACTGCACTTCTTTCCCAATCAGAATCTGTATGTCCAGTCAACTCTATTCCATCCCTCTTGTCATAGTTCAAACCATAGTCTATAGTACCTTTAAGGTACATGAGCACATGCTTTGTAGCCACCCAGTGCACTCTCCTGGGTTCCACCATATACTGACTCAAGGTGTTGACTGCATAGCTCAGATCAGGTCCAGTGTTAACCAAATACATCAAAGATCCTATCAACTGACGATACTTGGTTGGATCAACCAACTCTCCCTCAGAAGTCACTAACTTCTTCCAATTGGTAGTCATAGTTGTGGTCATAGGTATGCAATCCTCCATCTGAAATCTTTTCAAGATGTCAGCAGCATATTTTACTTGTCCTAAAAAAAGATGCCCATCCTCCTGCCAAACCTCCATGCCCAAAAAATGGTGCATTAATCCGATGTCTTTCATCTCAAACTCTGAAGCAAGATCTTTCTTGCAGCTAGCTATGAGTTTCTCAACTCCTGTAATAAACAAGTCATCAACATACAGGACAAGAAAGAGAGTATGCCATTTGACTAGTATGAAGTAGAGGTTGGGATCCGCCTCGCTCTTTTGAAACCTCATTTGCTTTAAGTAGGCATCTATTCTTGAATACCAAGCTCCTGGAGCTTGCTTCAGACCATACAAGGCTTTCTTTAGCCTGCACACATGAGAATCTCTCCCATGTTCTTCAAAACCCATCGATTGCTCAATGTAAACTTCCTCTTCTATAACTCCATTTAGAAATGCATTCTTCACATCCATCTGATGGATCTTCCATCCCATTCTGTAGCAATGGAAATAATAGCTCTGATTGAAGTGTATCTAGCAACAAGTGCGAAAGTCTCATCATTATCAACCCCCTCAACTTGACATAACCCTCTCGCCACAAATCTAGCTTTATACTTCTCAATGCTGCCACCTGCGGCATATTTAATTTTATAGAGCCATTTGGAAGTCACTACAAACTTCCCTTGAGGTCTCGGCACAATTTCCCAGACACAATTTTTCATGATGGAAGCATACTCTTCCACCATGGCATCTCTCCAGACTTGCTCGCCTGCTTCCTACTCATAAGAAGATGGCTCGGTCTCACTAATACTGCTCACCATAGTTGCATAGCCACAAAATCTCTTGGGTACCTTACTCTCTCTAGCAGCCCTCTTGGGAGTTCCCACTGACTGAGCTCCCTTCAGGATTTCTTGAAGCCACTTAGGCTTTCCCCTTTCCTGAAGTAACTTTTGAAGGAGAGAAAGGCTCATCCTCATCCCAACTCACAGCCTGAGATTGTGTTTCAGAAGTAGTAGCTCCGGTGGTCTTAGACCCAGTCACTCAAGAACCTGTAATCTGAGAACCTGAACCTATTGTGCCACCACCCTGTGGCTTTGCCCCTAAGCCAATACCTGAACCTGAGGAACTAGTCACATGACTCGTATTCACCTAAGGAGGGGAAGCTTGCTTCTCCCCTTTGTCCAACTCATGAGATTTCCTGAAGGCCTTGTCTTCCTCAAATTTCACATCCTGCCTCACAACAGTTTGTTTTCTTACAGGAATATATATGCAGTAGGCTTTTGAAATCTCATCATACCCAACAAAGATACCCTTCTCTGTTGTGGGTTCCAACTTAGTCCTTTTCTTAGATATAACATGAGAGTAGGTAAGACACCCAAATATCTTGAAGTGCCCTACTTCATGCTTCTTTCCTGAGTAAGCCTCTCCAGGAGTCTTACTTCCCAAAACTTTATGAGACTCTTGTTTTGAATATACACAACCGTATTACACGCCTCTGCCCAGAGAAAGAAAGGCAAACCCTCATCATGCAACATAGATCTTGTTGCACCAACTATTGCTCTATTCTTTCTCTCAACAACCCCATTCTACTGAGGTGTATAGGGTACAATCAACTCTCTCTTTATTCCTTCTTGACACAAAAAGCATCAAACTCCTTGGAGGCATACTCTCCCCCACTGTCAGATCGTAAAAATTTGATCCTTCTCCCTGTTTGGTTTTCTACCAGAGCTTTGAACTCTTTGAACGTTTGTGAGACTTCTTTTGATTCCTTGGTTTTCAAAAAATAGATCCAGGTTTTCCTAGAGAAATCATCAATGAAGGTTACATAGTACTCATTACCTTTCAGAGATGTAATTGACATCGGACCACAAAGGTTTGAATGTATCAAATCAAGAGCCCCTACTAATCTGCTGTCACTAATGAGCAAAGCAGTCTTTACATACTTACCAAGAGCCACACTTCAATGTGCTCTGTGTTAAACTTAGGTACACCTGTCACAATCTCCCTCAAAATCCTCAAAGCGAGATGATGTAGGTGGGCCATCCTTCTATGCCACAGCTCACATAAGTCACCGCAATCACTGCTACTATCATGGGCTAGAGCATGATGAGGCTAAAAATTGAGCCTGTAAAGTTTTCAACTTCAAACACCAATTTTCATTGTTGAAGTTATGTTGGATGCCTTAGGATGTATGAGCACATGTCCATCTCGAAACATCACCCAAAATCCCCTATCCTCTATAGTAGAAACTGACACCAAGTTTTTCCTTAATCCAGGAACGTAAAGGACATCCCTTAGCTTCATGGATTCTCTATGATCCCTTTGAAAAGAAACAGTTCCTCGTCGAATAGCCTTGACTGAGGAGTTGTCCCCCAGTACTACTTCTAGATCTAACCCAGTGTCACTGAGATCTGCAAACTACTGTCTAATACCAGCCATGTGACTAGAGGCCCCACTGTCAATATACCAAATGTCTGTAGTAAATGCACTTACTGATTGACTAGACATCAAGGACAATTCTCTATCAACTTTCATTGTAGATTTCTCATCTATATCTGCAAAAGTGCATGAATGGAAAGTAATGAGAAGACACTCTGTGTTTTTGTTTCTCATCTCAGTAGCCATGAGGTTTTACCGGAACCCCTTTTTCATGAAGAACAGAAAACACAGATCTAACTTTTACACGTCAAGATCTGAAGGATCTAACTTAGATCTCTTTACCCATACAATCAGATCTGATAGATCTAACCACCACCAACACAGATCTGACACCTGTACAGAATATCTAGGTAGATCCGGTCTCTATCTGTTGATACCAACTAGATCTATCTTAGATCTAGACTTCAACACATCAAATCTAATGGATCTGACCTCTACAGACACAGATCTGAACCGTACTTTTCAGATCTAGTAGATCTGGTCACCTTCTCTACAAATCTGACTCCTCCACAAGAACCTCACACAGATCTGGTAAGTTGTTTGCATATCTGAGAGTGATTTCCCTCCTCTGACCTCTAACAAGGCTCCGATACCATATTAATTTGTCTCAAAGGTCTCCACTCGCTCGAAGAAGTCAAGATAATCAACTCGGCCACAATGTTCACTAATCCAATATGAAATTGTAATATCCCAAATCCCGATATTTTCTATTTCTAAACAATTATGCGGATACAACTGGGCTTACAAACTGCCAGGCAAAAATCCCTATTTTATAGGAAAAATTAGGGTTAGGGTTTGTGAGATAGAATACACACTTACCACTGATAACGAGCTGGATTGCTTCAGATAAAGTCTGCAAGCAATGAGAACTGGACCGGAGAGGAACTGATCTCTCCTGCCTCCGGTGAATGCCCCAGAAGCAATACGCCCCACCAGAGAAAAAGGTGACGCCCTCAAGGAAGGAGTTGTCCGATGGATCCGCCGATTTGCAGGGCTGATAGCCTTGCTGTGCCGGAGAGATTGGCTGGAA